>OX596011.1:51168958-51281368 GCA_951394025.1 Heteromyza rotundicornis | reverse complement strand
TAATGGTAATGGTAATGGTATTGCGTAATGAAAATTTCATTACTTTACAAGTGCGTCGCACTTGTAGTATTTTGAATATTTGTTGGCTTTGAATCAGACAAATTCATGCATTCAAATCAAAAATGTAAAAATCCTAACATAAAAAAATTAGTGGCAGTGTCGCATTTTATTGACAGCTGATTTACACAAATACACAATGACAATACCAGATATACACTATGAAATTTTAACAGATCTTTTAAGCAACTGCGCGTTTTCGAGGGGTTTCTCACTTTAAATGCATACCCTTAATAGGTTCAGACTGTTTGCAAATGGAGTGTTTCTAGTATTTGCAAATAGTACGTGTATTGTTTTTGTAAATCTGTAAAATTTACTCCAAATCAGCGTTACCCATATTTTTTTCGCTAAAATCAGTAATTTCCAAGAAAAAAATCTTTTTTTTCAAAAAAAAAATCTGTTTTTGAGCCTATTTCCTGACGCTGGGCATGCCGTTTTAGAATTTACACTGACATGGGCATGACGAAATTTGACAGTTTTTATATGAAAATGTAATTAAACGAAGCATGGAGTTTCCACCTTTTATGTCTTTGTATGGATTTTTGGTACAAAAATTTCTATGAGCCTATTTACACAGTCATTCCCATAACGCATGGGCATGCCGTTTTTAAAATCTACACTGACATGGGCATGACGAAATTTGACAGTTTTCATATGAAAATGTAAATAAACGAAGCATGGATTTTCGGTGCAAAATGTTCTATCCCGTTTTCACTACCGGCAGTTCTTATTAGCTCTTGTCAGATTTTTCGTCATGGAACTGATAGTGTAAATAGTCTCTATCTCGTTTTCACTACCGCAGTTCTTATTAGCTCTTTGTCAGATTTTTCATCATGGAAATGATAGTGTAAATATGCTCTGAGAGCCTATTTACACTGTCATTCCCATGACGCATGGGCATGCCGTTTTTAGACTTTACACTGACATGGGCATGACGAAATTTGACAGTTTTTATATGAAATGTAAACAAACAAAGCATGGAGTTGCCACCTTTTATGTTTTTTGTATGGAATTTCGGTGCAAAATTGTCTATCCCGTTTTCACTACCGCAGTTCTTAATAGCCCTTTGTCAGATTTTTCGTCATGGATAATGTAAATAGGCTCTATGAAATTGTTTTTAAATTCAGACCAACTAGTAAATAGTATATACATACAGTAACAATCAGTTAATTAGGTATAGCCTTCTTTAAAAATTTTGATTTGGCTTCCGAATTTTAACTTGGTTGCCACACTGAAAAAGTCTATTGGACATCAAATGAGTACCAGGACCATTAGCGAGAAAATCATATTTAACTCTTTTTCGTGCTTTTTTCCTGGACGCAAAAACAAACCACTTTGCAAAAGTAATTTTTGTTTTAAAAATGCTCCTAAATGTATAGAATAAAAATAGCACTTGCCAGCAATTGAGATGCAACAATAAGATTAAACCGAATTTTTTTAGTTTTCAAACCACAAATTTTTTCTTATTCAATTTCCGAAATGACAGAAAAAAATTTACATATCATGTGTAAAAATTTAGCTAGGAATTTATAAGTGGGAAAGCCCTGGAAACGATTCAGTTGTGCAGATGGACAGTCAAAACATATGAAATTTGACAATTCTTTTAAGCAACTGCACGTTTTCGAGTGGTTTCACACATTAAATGAATACCCTTAGTTTAACTTCTGAAGCGACCAACAAAGGCTGTAGAAATAATGGGCTGGGTATAATGGGCGGTGATGGGACGTGGAATATCGTAGGAAACGTAGAGGTGGTTATAATGTCACGTTCCGTCACCTTCAAACGAACAGCTGTTTTCTGTTTACAGCTGAAATTTATTCTCCAGATGCACAAGCTTTATTAATAGTTCCCAATATGTTTTTAAGCATTTCATTTAAAATTTCTGTTTTATTTGTGCTTTTTATCAACAATTTGTTTGAGAATCTTTGAGTTGTCAAACTGTGAGCTGCTTACGGAAATATCTAATATCAACAGATATTAACGGAACGACAACGATAGGTCCAAACCATTAAAACTTCCGCCATTGTTTTTCACACAACAAATGCTTATGTGACAGTTCTTGCGGCCGTCGCCGTCCCGTCACCGTCCATTAAACTGGCTTATAACTTATACTTTAGCGGTAGGTGACTAATAAAACCCACAATTAACTTTATTGATCGAAAATAGCATATTAACGTGTCGCGGTATAAAATCGCTATACAATGGTTGAATATCTTTGAGCTGTCAAAGATCTCTTATTTTCTTTTCTTTCGTTAAGTTTTTTTTAGTTAAGTTTGCTTAATGAGAAGCAACGATCCAATGAGGGCATTGCCAGTTAGGAAGAAAATTAAGTAAATTAGACTTTTGGTTTTTTGTACTCTTTGAACCTGTTTGAGGTAGGGGAATTGGAAAACATTGACGCTTTCGCCTATACATGCATGGGTGCCGCCACTTTGTATATTAATTTTGGTGGGTGCGGGAGGTATATATAAATTTACCAAACACACTCTAGAAAAATCCGAATAGATTTTTCACATATAGGTGTGGGTAAAGCCACGACTGCGAATACTGGTCTCTGTGTAGGCGGCACTCTATGTATGTGAAGGAGGCAGAAAATTGAAAGTGAGCGGCATATTCGCTTACATATTCTGATTCTTTTAGTTATTTTTTTGGACAGGAATAGGAGAGTGCGAAAATTTTTAGTTGTGACCTGCGTTTCAAAATTAATTTTAAAAGTTAATTTTTCTTAATTGGTTTTGGCCAGCGATTTAAAATTTTTGAATTGTGTTATGTGGCAGCGGTGGAATCATCGTTGGATCTTGGCTGAGGAACAATTTGTCAAAGGGAGTATTTTTCTATACTGGTGGTGTTATCTACCAGCGAGTGGGTTTTAGTGTTTTATTGTGGCAGTCGGCCCTTTAGTTTTGTATCATAATTAATAAAGCGTGTCTGGTTGTGTTCGGTCAGTTTTGCATTATGGTGAAGTGTTTTCCTCTGTGAAAATTTCAAGTTGTGGTTTTCTGGAATTTTGTTTGGCCGTTTTCCTTGCCTTTCTTCCTTTCCCACTTTTGTTGTGGCGTCCCGCACCAGAGCCGAGTGGTTGCTGGACATCGATTTTATCTTTATTTACATATATATATTTGCTTCACTTTCGGTGCAGTTTTTCAAAAGTTCATTTATCGGGTTTTAGCGCATTCGTGTTGTTCGTTCGGTAGGGGTTACAACACCGCGATGGTCGGCTCCAATCTCACGCTTCGCGACTGTGCTATCGGGCAAATAGGGAATTTAAATTATCGCCTGGGATTTCTAATATACAGATTTTAAATAATTTAAATTTTAGAATCTAAAAAAAAAGGTTTTTAAATTTTTTTGAGAAGTTTAAGTTTTTTAGTATTAATAATTTTTTGGATTTTTCTTTTTTGTCTATTTTTTAAGGATATTAATAGGGAAAATTTCCTAGGTTGAAAAACTTATGGAAACCCCCCCACAAGATAGTAAGTCGTCCGATTACTTGAAAATCGTTACCAAATTCGAATGGGCGTTGGGTCGCCTTACTCGTTCGAGGCCAGCGAGTAAGGAGGAAGTAGTTGAGCAGATGGCGCTCAAGAATAGGGTTTTGTTGTTGTTGGGGGAACTCAACGAGGTGGTGGAGTTGGGTGGTGGCGGAGATGATGCCTTCGATGAAAATCCAAGGCCATCACGACCACCCAAGGGGCTTAATAGGGAGTCTGCGGTTGAGGGATTGCCTCAACCCGTCCATCCATCTCGTTGCGTGAGGTAGGTTTTCTGAAGATAGAAAATTCATTAAAATGGGGCTTACAATTTTCGGGGGAAAGGTCCGACATGTCCCTACATGCCTTTCTACAAAGGGTGGACGAGCTGTGCGAGGCTCGGGGAGTTGGGGAAGCCCAGTTTTTTAGGGGAGCAGTGGAACTTTTTTTTGGAAAAGCCCTGCTTTGGTTTAGGGATGTTCGCAGGACGGTTTCAGGCTGGCAAGAGTTGGTTGCCGAGCTGAAACTATAATTCCTGCCCCATAATTATGACGACATTTTGGTGTCGGAAAATAGGCGAAGGACTTAGGGTGGGACTGTCCCCGTTTTACCAAACTCAGCTGGGATTGGCTGAGCCGGAAGCTGGAGGCTGTGCGAGCGAATGTGGAAGCATTCGTGCCGCCGCCCAGCAGCCGATCAAAGAATTTGTTAAAGCCAGACTTGGCGTACGTCTCGGCTGAACCCGAAGTTTTAGAAGTTAGGGCCCCATTGCGTGATGCTAGATTGGAGAGGAGAATTCAGGCTCCTCCCCACGGGATGTTTAGGTGTTTCAGTTGTGGGCGGCCTGGACATGTTTAGTCCAACTGCCCTAGGGGCATCTATTGTTATGGGTATAGGCAGCCTGGCGTGATGAAGCGTGATTGCCCCCGATGCTCTCAGAGAGCAGGGCAATTACAGGAGCGCTCGGACAGGGAGGCGGCCCCGATAGCGGCTGCGAGGGCTCGCGAAGAGTCGGGATATGTGGAACGAGCTCTTGTGGAAGCAGGGCAAGAAGTTCGCGAGGTTTAGGTAGGATGCCTGCGGGCAACCAGCTGACTAGGGTAAATAGAAATAGGCCTCAGAGGCAACTTCCGTCCGAAGTTTGTCTGAGTTTTACGTTGTTGGGTAGATAATTAGATAATAGGCCATATTTAGGTGTCAAACTTTTTGGAGTGCGTATGTTAGGGCTCTCAGATTCTGGGGTGGCGTCTGCTGTCAGCACTGTTGCGCTTGCTGAAGGTGAACAAGTTCCGGTTCAGGGATAAGTTTCGGTTCCTTTCGAGGTACAGGGCAAGTCGGTCCTCGTTGAATGCCTCGTAATACCGGATTCGCCCCAATCATTGATTCTTGGAGTACGCTTTTGGTCTAAGGCCGGAGTTGTGCCAGATTTGGCAAAGAATCAATGGAGGTTTTCCGACCAAGTCGAGGTCTCGTCTGTAGCGGCGGTAGTTGATAGGTCTTCGTTGTCAACTAGGGATAAATTGGTTTTTGAAGAGTTAGTCGTTGAAGTTTTTAGAGCTATGCCTGAGGGATTTAGTTGTACACATTTGGTCGAACATCGGATTCGTATAAAGCCAAATGTGGAACCAGTCGAGCAGCGATACTATCCGGTATCGCCCGCTATTCAGAGGCGCATAGATGAAGAGATAGAAAATATGTTAGATAAGGGTGTGATTGAGATATCTCACAGCTCTTGGGCATCACCGGTTGTGATGATTAGGAATAAGGATGAAAGTTATAGGTTTTGCGTTGATTATAGGACATTAAATAAAAATACGGATCGTGATAGTTATGCCCTCCCTTATATTTCGGCTACTTTAGATAAGCTAAAGAACGCCAAATTTCTCTCTAGTTTGGATATAAAATCCGCTTATTGGCAGATCCCAGTAAAGAAGGAGTCTAGGGCCTGCACGGCATTTACAGTTCCGGGTAGGGGGCTCTACCAGTTCAAGATTTATAGATGAGGTCCTTGGGGCTGACTTGGAACCCCATGTTTTCGTGAATTTGGACGATATTATTATTGTTACAAATACATTTGACAAGCATGTTGAGGTTCTGAAGGAGGCCCTGAGGAGGATTTGTTCGGCAGGGCTTAGATTGAATAGGGAAAAATGTAATTTTTGTCTTTCTTCGCTACGGTATCTAGGTTATGATGTTGATCGACAGGGCGTGCATGTTGACCCCGAAAAAGTTGAGGCAATGCTTTGGGCCGGTCCAAAGCTACCCGATTTCGAACGACCCTTCGTAGTTCAAACTGATGCTTCCGATTTTGGAATATGTGCCGTTTTGACACAGCAGTTTGATGAGGGGGAGAAGGTCATTTCATATTTCAGCAGGTCGTTGAGTAGGTGCGAGAGGAATTATTTTACCACCGAGAAGGAGTGTTTGGCTGTTTTGTGGGCAGTTGAGAAGTTGAGGCCATACATCGAAGGGGTCAGAGTGGTGACCGACCATTATTCGTTGGTATGGCTCAACACTTTGAAAGATCCTTGCGGTAGGTTGGCTAGGTGGGCTCTAAAGCTCCAGCAGTACGATTATGAATTCATACATCGTAAAAGGAAAGATTATGTTGTGCCCGACATGCTTTCTAGAAGTGTCCCAGTCGTAGTGGAGGTAGATGGGCGTGTTACAGATCCATGGGTGGATAGCATGGTTAGGAAAGTGGAAGATAAACCACTCGATTACCCAGCTTGTAGAGTTGAAAATGGGGTATTATATAAACATGTAAAGGCAGGGCCAAATAGTTCGCACAGCTCGTCCACCCTTTGTAGAAAGGCATGTAGGGACATGTCGGACCTTTCCAACGAAAATTGTAAGCCCCATTTTAATAAATTTTCTATCTTCAGAAAACCTACCTCACGCAACGAGATGGATGGTTTCGGGACGGGTTGAGGCCCTCCCTCAACCGCAGACTCCCTACTAAGCCCCTTGGGTGGTCGTGATGGCCTTGGATTTTCATCGAAGGCATCATCTCCGCCACCACCCAACTCCACCACCTCGTTGAGTTCCCCCAAAAACAACAAAACCCTATTCTTGAGCGCCATCTGCTCAACTACTTCCTCCTTACTCGCTGGCCTCGAACGAGTAAGGCGACCCAACGCCCATTCTAATTTGGTAACGATTTTCAAGTAATCGGACGACTTACTATCTTGTGGGGGGGGGGGGGGTTCCATAAGTTTTTCAACCTAGGAAATTTTCCTCTCCACACCTAACTTATCCTCATCATACATGAATGCATAACCTGCAAAGACATCCACCGACTTCGATAAAATCGATGTCCAGCAACCACTCGGCTCTGGTGCGGGACGCCACAACAAAAATGGGAAAGGAAGTAAGGCAAGGCTTAACAAATTAAGCAAAACAAATATATTTATACAGACAAAATAATAACAATTAATAAAATTGTTCAGTGCGTTCTTTCGGTCAGTGCGTGTGTGATTTCCTCCGACTTTGATCACACGTCGCCCGATAAAGGGAAACATAAAAACAAGAACAAACAAGCAATAAAAACAACAACGATTGTGTCGCGATTTTATACCGCGGCACCCCACCTCCACCTCCGCGAAAGTTGCTTGGTCTCTTGAGACCAGACAACTTTTGAATCTAACCGGAGAATATCACCCTGAGTCGATGTGCGACCTAAGGTGCTGCACATGCCATGTCCCCTATTGTCGTCCGTCTTCGTCTTCCAAAACATATGTCCACAGAGACACCCTCTTTTTAACCCTAAACTGCAAAATAGTTTGCAGCATCGGACAAAACAAAATTACGTCTCCATACTAACTCGTGCGGTAAATACTGCACATCTCTACGTCTGAGATTGTACGTTTTCGCTGTCTTGGCACTTGCCATTTCAAACTTTTTCCGTATGTCTTCCCTCAAGTCTGCCACTAACTTGGTCCGGTCCTCACTACTACTGTCCGGTTGGTCTGAGTCTCCCACTTGTCAATAATCTCTATCACCCCTGACCGCCATATTTCGGCCAAATTTCACGAAGTATGGAGACGCTCCCAAAACCTCATGCTGCGCTGTTCACGACACCTTTGAGTATCCCATGTCCGATGGTTTCTGAAATATATTGATCCGCTCGGCCGGATTGGCCTGCTTATGATAGTGAGCAGTGTACCGCATCTGCACACCATACGACGCGTATAAACTCTGCAGCTCCTTGCTGCGAAACTGTGGCCCATTGTCGCATGCAATGGACCTCGGCACTCCAAAGAGCAAGAACACGTTGTCCTCTAACTCCTTGCAAACGCTCTTCGCCGTTGCATTTCGCAACGGAAACAACAAGGGAAACTTGGTGAAGAAGTCAATCACCGTTAAAATATAACAAAATCCCCGACTAGACCTAACCAAGGGTCCCACCAGATCTACGCAGATCATTTCCCAGGGCTCTAACTTCTTTGTTCTCTCTACCATACAACCAGCTGGCTTATTGTTGTCAGGTTAGCAAACCTGACATCCTTTATTATATCTAGCTGTCTCTGCCTTAATTTTCGGCCAATAATATTTCTCAATTACCCTAGCGTATGTTTTCCTAACCTCCATGTGCCCCGATAATGCGTTATCGTGGCACTCGAATAAAATTTTGCTCCTATCACTTTTGCCTACAACTCTCTTCCACTCGTACCCAGCGCTAAACAAACTATTTGGCCCTGCCTGTACGTGTTTATATAATACCCCATTTTCAACTCTCCAAGCTGGGTAATCGAGCGGTTTATCTTCCACTTTCCTAACCATGGTATCCATGAGCTATATGGGAATTGCAAAAGCGTTTTTTGTTCGTTCCCCGCGCATTTTCGGAAAAGTGGGGGCTCAAAAAAAACTTCTGCAAAAGAAACTGGACTTCGGTAGTGGAAAAAAGCCAGGCCGGCTGGACTTTTGTCTTAAAAATTGACTAAAAAATAGTATATAGCTTTATCTATCTGTAACTTTAAAAATAGGAGATTTAGGCGATTGGACTAAATAAAAATTTTTTTGCAGAATGAGATATTTTTCTATAAATTGAATATTGAATCGTAGAATATTGAGAATTCGTATTTAATTGAAATTATGACAATATCGTATAAGTAATGTATCTGAAATTAATTTCGCTATTTGATCCTTCACTATGTTCCAATTCTCAAATATTCCATTTTATGCAATGTCTCTCTTGTAACGACATAATCTTCTCTCATTGAATTCGACAATGGTTAGTTGGTAAGCGTCCGTGTATGAATAAACACACAACAAAAATCCACACGACGTTTTACATTTAATTAGAACTTTATCACATAACATTTGGCGACCGTGACAGGACGGCTGTTCGTCACTGCAAATTAAAATATTCGAAAGTGTAATTATATTGCATTTAACCCTTAAATGCATAGCGTACCATATTTGGTACATGTCATTATAATCGATAATTCCTGATTTAATCAACTTGAATCGCGTTGCGATCGCTCTAGATCATAACTGATAACACTAACTTTCATATTAATGCGTTGAATATGTGAATATTTGATCTGAGTAAGCTGCAGAAGTAGTCGAAAGTTGTTTTTACAGAAAATTTCAAAAGAGATTTTTATCAGTCAATAAAATTTTGATAATTTTCAAAAATCGCTTTGAAACTATTATTGGTGAGTACATTGAGCTTTGTTTTAGCCAATTTTGATGAATCATGATCGAATTCGATCACGTGGAATAGTTTTTTTTACCTATTTTGCTATGTACCATATATGGTACTTCATGCATTTCAACCAATTCCGAAATTACGAAAGAGAGAGTATGCTGTGTGATGAAGATGAAGATGAGGTGGGCATACCTGAGAATGGGGTTATGTCTGATGATGAATATGAATGTGCTTATGGATTGGAGGAGTTGATTCCTGAAACAGAAATATCGCAACGTATGAGAAATCGACCCGAATCCATATATGCTTTATTGGATGAAGAACCAATATTGGATGAAGGAGAAATTAGTGACACATTTATCACGAAAATAAACGAAGAAGACCTGAGCTTGACTATTCTTGAAGCGTCTGGTATTCCTGTGCCGAATTGTTCTACGACAATTTCAGTTGATTTGCCTGTAGTGAAGCAAGAGCCCTCATCACCTCCACGAAAAAGGCAAAAATATTTGGTTTAATCGACACCTGTGGCACCTGTCCTCACTGAAAACGATCCCAACGACCAACCTGACAAATTGGCTCATATACGCGAAGAATGCTGTAAATATAGGGACGTTTATGTCGATATAACTGCCAGTGATTTTCAGAGAGTTCGCTGGAAAAAAGGTAACCTTCAATTGAACGAAGAACAAATCTCTTTCTTAGGAAACTCGAAATTAGAGCCAGAGACAGCTGATGAATTCGCAACTACAAACAATTCTTTCAAGTATTTTTTCACCGACGAGCTAATGGGGAAAATAGTTGAAGAGATCGTTATGCAAAAGTGGTAAAAAATGACCAACATTTCTTTTTTGGTATCGAACTCAGTAAATATATTGGCATTATATATTACATGTCCTATCACAAACTTCCATCTGTGAGAGATTATTGGAATAGGCAGAATGGAGTTGATGCTGTGCGTAGCGTTATGACGGTCAACCGGTTTGAGAAGATTAGGGAATACCTCCACATAATTAACAATGATGAGTACGATGCCGAGAATCCTGATCGTTTATTCAAACTGAGACCAATGCTAAATTCCTTGAAAGATCGCTTTCAAGCAATCCCCATGCAGTCTCGTTTATCGATAGATGAACAGATGTGCTTCACAAAAATTGGGTATTTTATGAAACAGTATCTGCCCAACAAACCTAAGAAATGGGGATTCGAATTCTTTGCCCTTTGCGATACATCCGGATTTATGTACAAGTTTGAAATTTATGCTGGAGAAAGCCATCCTTTATTGCCTGGAGAGCCAGATTTGAAGGCATCTGCGAATATTGTAGTACGTATGACTCGTGGAATTCCCCGTTTTGAAAATCACATCGTATACATGGATAATTATTATACGTCTATTCAATTATTGGTTTATCTGCGGACACTAGGCATTCACAGCATTGGAACGATCAATCGAAATCGAATGAAATGGTACATAAGAATATGCATGGTCAATTCATGGCTACTTTTTAAGAGAGCAAATCCTTCAATCCCGATGAACCAAACTGACGAATATGACTGCTCACAAGAAAAAGAAAAGAGACATGTCCGTCCCTAGTGGCCAAGACGAATTTGACCCACCCCAGAATTAGCGGCTTCCCGTAGTTGAAGGACGAGCTCGGTGCAAAAATGGAAAGCGTGGTAGTGGAGACGAAGCCGTGAACAATCGTTCAATATTCATATGCAGAAAGTGCAATGTGCACCTTTGTTTGAATGATAAACGCAATTGTTTCATCGCACTAATGATAAATTATAATATTTCTATTTACAACATAAATTACCACACTTGTTATTTCTATTAAATTCTAATAAAAAAAAAAATTGCCTAAAAAAACATTGTTCTTTTAAAACATACATCTAATACATAGTGTACCATATTTGGTACGCATTACAAATCGCACTTTTTAAGCTTTTCCGCGAAAACGGTGCATTTCCCAGAAAAATGAATATCTATTTCGTGTTCAGGGAGCGGTTTTACATAAGGGGAGTTTGATTTCCGTACTGGGGGCTGACCCCATGCATTTAAGAGTTAAGCTCTTGATCGACGCAAAGGCCGTTCACAACTCTCGTTTTGTTGGACACTCCCGATGTCCAAAAAACCTCCCACAAAGACCGTTCGCAACATTGGAACATTATTTGTTGGACACTCACGCTGTCATACTCAACTCGTATTGTAGCTGTACAAAATCAGCGCATACATTCGGTAACTCCTTTGACTCTGGAAAGTATCATCAAGGCAACCGACTTGCGCCACTGGGTAAGTTAATGTTTTCGCCAAGGCAAGTGTTGTTGGAAATATCATCTGCCTTAACATCCCTCTCTTCCTACAATTGAAAAATTTTATTATCTTCTCAATTGCTTATCGGGTGCTGCGCTGAATGTGGTCGAAGCGTTCCAAGTCAGATCCCGCAAAGTTATCGATACAGTGTCAGCACTTCGTAGTTCTCTTCTTTCGCATGGAAAAGAGAGTGACGTCATGAATGCAATCATCGTCCACCTGGTCAAATCGAAACTCGATCAAGAATCAAATGCCTATTACGACTCGAACCAAGAGTTTAAAGGTTTGCCCTCTTGGGATGAGTGTTACAAGACTCTCGATCGTCGTTGCCTTTATCTCGAAAGCCAAACAAAGAGGAAAGATCCCGAGAAGCGTGTGGTCAAGGCAACAGCAAGGCGAAATTCTAACACGTTCGTGAACGCCAAGGTTGACTGCGGTTACTGCCACAGCACTGAGCATATTCTGGGAAACTGCTCAGTTTTCGTTTCCATACCAGTCTCGGAGCGTTTTAATTTTGTTTAGCGTAGCGCACATTGTATAACTTACGTAAAGGGCACACAGTTTCAAAGTGTCTATCCAAATCTCGTTGCCGCATATGTCGGCAATCGCATCACAGCGTTTTGCACCTGTATAGCGCTGCTAATTCCACAGGCAACCAAATGCCTTCAACGTCTGCTGTCGCAGAAGAGCAAACGATCGAAATACACCAGTGGCGCTGATTACTCGCTCTACAAAACGTGCTATAATACCAACATCGGTAATTTTCATAAAGGATGTTCTTGGCATTTTGCAACCAATTCGTGCGATTTTGGATTCGGGTTCCGAAATTAACTTTATAACGGAAGAGGCTGCCAAACGTCTGCAGCTTACTCCGATTTTTAGTGTAATCAGTATGATTTTTGTGATTGATTATTTTGTGTTAGCTTTCTGAGCAGCAATGTTTGTTTTTGTAATGAAAGGCTGATTCAATTAAGTTTCATCGTACTAATGAAGAAGTAGCAGGCATTGCAGACATCCGCACGCCCTTAAAGCATTTTATTGTGGCAACCATAAAATCTCGTGTAAATTCTTTTGAATGCACTACTAATCCGTTACTACGTCAATTACTGCTCAACAACCTGGAGAGTCCATTGACATCACCTCTTGGAAAATGCCAAATTCAATTACGCTTGCTTATCCACAATTTTTTAAGCCACAGCGGATTGATTTACTAATTAGCAGCGAGATTTTCTTCGACTTGCATGAATAGTCAACACTTACTTCGGATGGATCGTTGGTGGGAATTATAAAGCTGCTTCGCAACCGCGTTCACTAACTTGCAACGAAATTCTCTTCGTTGGTCCTACTATTCAACAACAACTCATTCTTACACTGATGGCATTTCGCTTAAATCGATATGCACTAATTGTAGATATATCGAAAATGTATCGGCAATTTCTTGTCGACAAAAGTGATCGAAAATACCAGATGTTATTATGGAGATACAATTCAAGCGATTTGATCCAAATCTACGAACTCAATACCATCACATTGTGAGGATGGAATTTGTGCCAAATTCCACCACACTTTTAAATGAAGTTACAAAGACTGAAATCTAATTTAAATAAATATTACTAAATAAACACAATTAGTAAATATTAAATATTATTAACAACTTCCCACTAGAACATAGGCACAAACAAAGAAAACAACAAACCAATCAAACAACAACAGTACAATAGTGGCGCACAAACAGCAACATAATCGATAGCGGTGATGCAGGTGCAGGGACACAAACAACACGCACAAGCAACAGTACACGAGAAGCGATCAATAGCAATGATGCGGATGCTAATACCACACACAAATATACAAGCAGCATGATGGGACTCGGATATGTAAGGAAGGATTTTCTAAACCAAAAGGCACTTGACGGAGCACTGTCAGGATGCGTAGTCGATGCATGAGAGCTTACCTCTTGCCTCGAATAAATTATCAGTAGAGTAGTTGAGAGTTCTTACCTCTCGTTGCGAACTATATTAGCGAGAGCGCTTACCTCTCTTCAAGAAATAGTGAGAGTGCTTACCTCTTGTTGCGAATTATATTAGCGAGAGCGCTTACCTCTCTTCAAGAATTAGAAACAGTGAGAGTGCTTACCTTTCTTTGCGAATTACATTAGCGAGAGCGCTTACCTCTCTTTGAGGAATTATTGTAGTGAGAGCGCTTACCTCTCTGTATGAATTAAAATAGTGAGAGCGCATACCTCTCGTAGTGAATTATAATAGTGAGAGCGCATACCTCTCGTTGTGAATAATATTAGTGAGAGCGCTTACCTCTCTTTATGAATTAAAATAGTGAGAGCGCATCCCTCTCGTTGTGAATAATTTTAGTGAGAGCGCTTACCTCTCTTTATGAATTAAAATAGTGAGAGCGCGTACCTCTCTTTGAGGAATCATAGTAGTGAGAGCGCTTACCTCTCTTTTACAATTATACTAAGGAAAGCGCTTACCCTCTTTTAAAATTGTCATAGTTAGTACAAATAAAGCAAATTATGGAAAATAACCGCAAAATAAAACCAGTCTTATTTATTAAGCGGATCGAAGTGCTGCAACGAACCCTGGCTAGCCGCTGAGCATACCCTGGCTAAAAAGCGTCGTTACAACATATGGGATGTCGGCGTCACCATTTCTCGCAATCCGATGTTTCTATCACATTGCAGAACTTCACAAAACCATACCCAGTCGGCTCTAAAGTACTGCATTCAGACCTTTATGTTGATGACCTATTAACGGGTGCAGAAACTCTAGCAGAATTGCAACGCAAGCGTACTGAAGTTTCACACATATTAAGTATGCACGGCCTGAGTCTAGCGAAGTGGAATTCTAATAATTCTTCGATATTCACCGAAACAATTAATGAAGAGACGATTCAACTTCCAGATGATGACGTCACAAAAGCGCTTGGTATGTCGTGGAAGCCAAAGATCGATACGACGAAACGAAATCAGTGTCTAGAAGTTTTGGATTCGCGGATGCTTCGCAACGGGCCTACTTATGCTGCATTTATGTAAGAGCTAAGGTAAACAATGAAATGAAAATCGATTTACTAATTGCCAAATCTAAAGTGGCACCGATAAAAGCACAATCGCTTCCACGCGCAGCCGTGTTGCTCAGTCGCACCTGGCAAAAGATAAGGGTGAAATTCGAATTATCTCCATCTGAAGTATATTTTTGGACCGATTCAAAAATTGTTATTCAATGGCTAACAATGCACTCTTCAACATTAAATTGTTTTGTTGCCAACCACGTATCTGAGCTACAAGAGCAAACCGTTGAAGTAAACTGGAAACATGTGCCTTCGAAGCAGAATCCTGCCGACATCCAGCACGATGTGGTTCACAGGGCCTGAGTACTTACAAAATAATTATGAACATTGGCCACAGCCCATGACACTCGAAGCATCGTCTACATCAGCACTAAAATATCGGAAACCAGTTTCACTTTTTTGTAGCCAGAGCAGCTCCAATGGACTCATCGAAAATATCATTAACAACAACTCGTCGTATTGGCGTATTTTAAGAATAGTTACATATGTCCACCTAATCTTTAACAAACAGCCGATTGACTACTATTTCATCAATTCTTCATTTGTCGACCAGAGAAATGATCTACAATTTCCTGGGAGTAGTCACCGATATTCAACGAGTCTACTTTAAAGAACAATTCAACAATATTCGGCTAGGCAAGTCTCTAAAACCTCGCCTACAAAGACTTTCACCTTTCATAGACCAACTCGAATACGGTAACTCAGTGGTGCAAGTCATTAGAGTCGGTGGCCGCCTTATCAACGCCAGCATTCCCTACGACGCCAAGTTCCCGTGTATTCTTCCAAAGCACCACCGATTTACTCAACTGTACATCGAACTTCTGCATCGCACTAATATGCATGCAGGCCCAAAGGTTTTGCTGGCTACGTCAAAGGTTGTGGGTCATAAATGCCCGTGAAACTGTGCGAAATGCTGTGAGGAACTGCGTCCACTGCTTAAACTACCAGCCGAAACTGTTGGGGCAATTGATGGGCAATCTGCCCGCCAATCGTCTCAAAGCTCATCGACCCTTTCTCGTGACCGGAGTCGACTTCTGTGGCCCATTTCTAACAACGTATCGTATTAGAGGAAAGCCACCTTACAAAACATACGCCGCGGTCTTTTTATGCTTCACATCTAAGGTCATTCATATCGACCTTGTGTCAGATTTTTCTACTAATAACTTTCTATTGTCGCTCAAAAGGGTTATTGGTCGGCGTGGCACACCTCAGCAGATATTCTCAGCGATAACGCTACGAACTTTTTTGGCGCCGACAATAAACTGAAAGCAGTCAAAGCGTCGTTTTTTGCTAAACAATCGATTGAGAATGTCAAGAGTTTAAGCAGCAAAACCGGTCTCAACCGGTTTCTCGTCAAGAATGCGGCACAAGCAAATTTGACATTCGAGGAGCTTCAGACTGTGCTCATTGAAATTGAAGCTATTTTGAACTCGCGTCCCATTGCAGCCATCTCAGATGCCCCTAACGACTGCGAAGCATTGACCCCAGCCCATTTGTTAATTGATCGTGATATTTCCCATTTAACAAGATGGCAACGAGTTACAGCATTGAAACAGCAGCTCTGGAGAATATGGTCCCGAGATTATATCTTGGACCTTCAGCAACGCTCAAAATGGTTCAAGCCAGAGCCCAACATTCAAGTTGGCCAGTTGGTCATTATTCCTGATGACAACACTCCTCCACAACATTGGCAACTGGCTCGAGTGACGCAAACATTTCCGGGTTCTTATGGAAAGATCCGAGTGGTCGACTTGAAGACAGCAAATGGTTTGCTAAGACATCCGATACACAAAGTCGCGCATCTACCCTCCAGCAATGGTGATTGAAAATTTGTGACAATATCATATAAGTAATTTATCTGAAATAATTTTCCCTATTTGATCTTCCTTCACTATGTTCCAATTCCCCAATATTCCATTTTATGCAATGTCTCGCTTGTAACGACCTAATCTTCTCTCATTGAAGTCAACAATGGTTAATTGGTAAGCGTCCGTGTATGAATAAACACACAACAAAAATCCACACGGCGTTTTACATTTAATTAGAACTTTATCACATAACAGCCACATTGAAGGAGATAAAGCTTCATCTTTCAGAAGAACTAGTTGGCCTAATTCCACATTAACCATTTGTTTTGTCCATTTATATCTTTGTTGGCGTATGCGCTTGATGTAATCTTGAAACCACCGATTGCAAATTTCTTGCTTGATTTTTTGGACCAACTTCCATCTTTTGAGACTGCTGTCTGCAAGATTCAGTACGGTGTCATGTGCCGGTGCGATCAATGGCAAGCCTACCAAAAAATGTCCGGGAGTGAGAGCGTTGAGATCTTCTATGTTATCTGATAAAGCACACAATTGACGTGAGTCAGGCCCGTGCGCAGGGGGGGGGTGGGTTTATACAAAATTAATTTTTGATAGTTCAGCTAAATCGGACAAACATATGTATACAACAAAAAAGTGATGATTTTTCAAATTTGTATACCCCCACACTCACTGCGGCAGGGTATACTAACTTTGACACAACATTTGTAACGCCCATAAGGGGGCGTGTCCGGTATGGATCAGCATCACCCCCAGAGTCAATTTAGCCATGTCCGTCTGTCTGTCCGTCTGTCCTTCCGCACGACAGCGGTCGCAGTTTTGGAGATATCGACTTGAAACTTTGGGTACAAGTTTTTCTCGTGAATACTGAGACCAAGTTCGAGAATCAGCCAAATCGGACAAAAACTGGGCGTGGTTCCCATACACCGTAAAAAAGGTCAACATTTTTCAAGTCTTTTTTATTGCTGCATTCGATTGGAAATTTTTAGAAACGGATTTTACGTTCGAGGTATTTCTTCCTACTGTGTGGAGGTATTTCAGCTTCGGCTTAGCTGAATATAGTCCACTCTCTAGTTTTATTGCTCTATTCGATTGAAAATGTCAATGGGACAGAATTGGGTTTTGGGACCAAATCTTTTTTTTGGTGGATTCGATTGCAAATTCTTAGAAACGGATTTTGGATTTAGCTCCAAAATAACCTATAAATTGCACAAAATGTTAGTTAGATAGTTCACTCTCTAGATTATTATAATTCATTTAAGTTATACAAGACATTTTCGCTACGCTACTTTTAGACAAATAGTCAAATAATAGAAATTTAATTACATAACACCACCCCACCAAATTTGAACATTTTGAATTTGAATTTTACAACGCTGAACAAGATTGCGATCTTGGAATTTTTCTATCACATTTTTGAGAAATGTAAGATCAGGAAATTAAAGAATGGTCGAATATGCAAAACCCAATAATCTATCAAAACAAAAAGAATCTTTTGAAAACTGTATACGTTTAGTGCTAATGCTTTTTGTTTTGAACATATGAACGATTTAGTTTAGAGCCATTCATTTTTTCGGTAAAGATTGCCAAACTTTGTATTCAAATAAAAAAGCTCAATTTAACATAAAAACATACATGTTTTTTCTGGGACTAATTTGATCAAAAACAAAGAAAAACATTAAAAAATTACCAAATAAACGGACTTGCGTTGTACAGATTTGCTTTTAAAATTTTTCATAATGTTTATGTAGTAAACAATTCAGATTTTTATTGAGCTTTTCATAATTTATGTATTAATTATGGGTTTAAGCTCATTTTCCAAAAAATTAATTTTGGAAAGGGAGTACAACAACTAAGCAAAAACTCAGCCTGGCAGAGTGTACAGCTGTTTCGGATCCAGCCACGGATCCTCGTCAGCACTCTTTATGCATTTTATTTTATCCAAGCGACGCTATAAGTAAGTATTGGTATGACGCACAAGAGAATTGCTTCTCCTTTGCATCACACGCCAACTCACTGAAGCAGCGAATGGTAAAATGCAGCAAACTGAATTTTTACTTGTTGTTGTATAGCAACCTACTACCAAACCAAAAACAATTTTGTTTTTGTATTTTCTGGCAAGTGAATTGTTGTGTGAGTATCAGAGCACACACAATGTAAAAATTCATTTGCCATGCAACTTGCTTGCTGGGACTTTGAGGAAATTCTTCAACCAGGCATAGTTGAAGAATTTCGCTGCATTCTTCAACCATTCGCTGCAAATCCCTGTCATTTGGATGTACTACAATCTGACGGTAAATTTTTTCTATGTCAGCAGTAAAGACTACTGGAAACATGCGCTACTGTAGTAGCAACAGCAATAAGTCCTTTTGAAGTGTGGTACCTATTATCATTATGCTGTTTAATGATTC
The DNA here is from genome assembly GCA_951394025.1 of Heteromyza rotundicornis. Classification (NCBI taxonomy): domain Eukaryota; kingdom Metazoa; phylum Arthropoda; class Insecta; order Diptera; family Heleomyzidae; genus Heteromyza; species Heteromyza rotundicornis. Next base: position 51,262,559 of record OX596011.1, on the reverse strand, counting down.
GCCTGAAGTGGTTTTCGCTGACGCGTCGAATACAACGCGAAGTTGTGTCGCTGTGCTGTATTTTTTAATGACGGCATGATGAGGTAAATAGTATGATTTTCCATGGTTATTATCGTCCGTCGGTAACAAACATATTTTTTGTATTGACTAGTCCTTTCAATGTTTTGACAGTAGCCACTCGAGTGAGGCCGTCAGTTCCCTTGTGAGCCTCCACTACTCTGCCTAAAGGCCACTGTTGGGTCAGAACGCGTACCAGCATATTAATACTTTTTGAAATCAAATATTTTTCTATAAATTGAATATTGAATCGTAGAATATTGAGAATTCGTATTTAATTGAAATTATGACAATATCGTATAAGTAATGTATCTGAAATTAATTTCGCTATTTGATCCTTCACTATGTTCCAATTCTCAAATATTCCATTTTATGTCTCTCTTGTAACGACATAATCTTCTCTCATTGAATTCAACAATGGTTAGTAAGCGTCCGTGTATGAATAAACACACAACAAAAATCCACACGACGTTTTACATTTAATTAGAACTTTATCACATAACATTTGGCGACCGTGACAGAACGGCAAGCTGGGTAATCGAGTGGTTTATCTTCCACTTTCCTAACCATGGTATCCATGAGCTATATGGGAATTGCAAAAGCGTTTTTTGTTCGTTCCCCGCGCATTTTCGGAAAAGTGGGGGCTCAAAAAAAACTTCTGCAAAAGAAACTGGACTTCGGTAGTGGAAAAAAGCCAGGCCGGCTTGACTTTTGTCTTAAAAATTGACTAAAAAATAGTATATAGCTTTATCTATCTGTAACTTTAAAAATAGGAGATTTAGGCGATTGGACTAAATAAAAATTTTTCTGCAGAATGAGATATTTTTCTATAAATTGAATATTGAATCGTAGAATATTGAGAATTCGTATTTAATTGAAATTATGACAATATCGTATAAGTAATGTATCTGAAATTAATTTCGCTATTTGATCCTTCACTATGTTCCAATTCTCAAATATTCCATTTTATGCAATGTCTCTCTTGTAACGACATAATCTTCTCTCATTGAATTCGACAATGGTTAGTTGGTAAGCGTCCGTGTATGAATAAACACACAACAAAAATCCACACGACGTTTTACATTTAATTAGAACTTTATCACATAACATTTGGCGACCGTGACAGGACGGCTGTTCGTCACTGCAAATTAAAATATTCGAAAGTGTAATTATATTGCATTTAACCCTTAAATGCATAGCGTACCATATTTGGTACATGTCATTATAATCGATAATTCCTGATTTAATCAACTTGAATCGCGTTGCGATCGCTCTAGATCATAACTGATAACACTAACTTTCATATTAATGCGTTGAATATGTGAATATTTGATCTGAGTAAGCTGCAGAAGTAGTCGAAAGTTGTTTTTACAGAAAATTTCAAAAGAGATTTTTATCAGTCAATAAAATTTTGATAATTTTCAAAAATCGCTTTGAAACTATTATTGGTGAGTACATTGAGCTTTGTTTTAGCCAATTATGATGAATCATGATCGAATTCGATCACGTGGAATAGTTTTTTTTACCTATTTTGCTATGTACCATATATGGTACTTCATGCATTTCAACCAATTCCGAAATTACGAAAGAGAGAGTATGCTGTGTGATGAAGATGAAGATGAGGTGTGCATACCTGAGAATGGGGATATGTCTGATGATGAATATGAATGTGCTTATGGATTGGAGGAGTTGATTCCTGAAACAGAAATATCGCAACGTATGAGAAATCGACCCGAATCCATATATGCTTTATTGGATGAAGAACCAATATTGGATGAATAAGAAATTAGTGACACATTTATCACGAAAATAAACGAAGAAGACCTGAGCTTGACTATTCTTGAAGCGTCTGGTATTCCTGTGCCGAATTGTTCTACTACAATTTCAGTTGATTTGCCTGTAGTGAAGCAAGAGCCCTCATCACCTCCACGAAAAAGGCAAAAATATTTGGTTTAATCGACACCTGTGGCACCTGTCCTCACTGAAAACGATCCCAACGACCAACCTGACAAATTGGCTCATATACGCGAAGAATGCTGTAAATATAGGGACGTTTATGTCGATATAACTGCCAGTGATTTTCAGAGAGTTCGCTGGAAAAAAGGTAACCTTCAATTGAACGAAGAACAAATCTCTTTCTTAGGAAACTCGAAATTAGAGCCAGAGACAGCTGATGAATTCGCAACTACAAACAATTCTTTCAAGTATTTTTTCACCGACGAGCTAATGGGGAAAATAGTTGAAGAGATCGTTATGCAAAAGTGGTAAAAAATGACCAACATTTCTTTTTTGGTATCGAACTCAGTAAATATATTGGCATTATATATTACATGTCCTATCACAAACTTCCATCTGTGAGAGATTATTGGAATAGGCAGAATGGAGTTGATGCTGTGCGTAGCGTTATGACGGTCAACCGGTTTGAGAAGATTAGGGAATACCTCCACATAAACAACAATGATGAGTACGATGCCGAGAATCCTGATCGTTTATTCAAACTGAGACCAATGCTAAATTCCTTGAAAGATCGCTTTCAAGCAATCCCCATGCAGTCTCGTTTATCGATAGATGAACAGATGTGCTTCACAAAAATTGGGCATTTTATGAAACAGTATCTGCCCAACAAACCTAAGAAATGGGGACTCGAATTCTTTGCCCTTTGCGATACATCCGGATTTATGTACAAGTTTGAAATTTATACTGGAGAAAGCCATCCTTTATTGCTTGGAGAGCCAGATTTGAAGGCATCTGCGAATATTGTAGTACGTATGACTCGTGGAATTCCCCGTTTTGAAAATCACATCGTATACATGGATAATTATTATACGTCTATTCAATTATTGGTTTATCTGCGGACACTAGGCATTCACAGCATTGGAACGATCAATCGAAATCGAATGAAATGGTACATAAGAATATTCTACCGATTACTCGACATTTGCATGGTCAATTCATGGCTACTTTTTAAGAGAGCAAATCCTTCAATCCCGATGAACCAAAAGGCGTTCCGTCTGGAGGTATCCCACGTACGGACGAATATGACTGCTCACAAGAAAAAGAGAAGAGACATGTCAGTCCCTCTGTAGGTATCCCACTTACTGACGAATATGACTGCTCACAAGAAAAAGAAAAGAGACATGTCCGTCCCTAGTGGCCAAGACGAATTTGACTCACCCCAGAATTAGCGGCTTCCCGTAGTTGAAGGACGAGCTCGGTGCAAAAATGGAAAGTGTGGTAGTGGAGACAAAGCCGTGAACAATCGTTCAATATTCATATGCAGAAAGTGCAATGTGCACCTTGGTTTGAATGATAAACGCAATTGTTTCATCGCACTTATGATAAATTATAATATTTCTATTTACAACATAAATTACCACACTTGTTATTTCTATTAAATTCTAATAAAAAAAAATAATTGCCTAAAAAAACATTGTTCTTTTAAAATATACATCTAATGCATAGTGTACCATATTTGGTACGCATTACAAATCGCACTTTTTAAGCTTTTCCGCGAAAACGGTGCATTTCCCAGAAAAATTAATATCTATTTCGTGTTCAGGGAGCGGTTTTACATAAGGGGAGTTTGATTTCCGTACTGGGGGCTGACCCCATGCATTTAAGAGTTAAGCTCTTGATCGACGCAAAGGCCGTTCACAACTCTCGTTTTGTTGGACACTCCCGATGTCCAAAAAACCTCCCACAAAGACCGTTCGCAACATTGGAACATTATTTGTTGGACACTCACGCTGTCATACTCAACTCGTATTGTAGCTGTACAAAATCCGCGCATACATTCGGTAACTCCTTTGACTCTGGAAAGAATCATCAAGGCAACCGACTTGCGCCACTGGGTAAGTTACTGTTTTCGCCAAGGCAAGTGTTGTTGGAAATATCATCTGCCTTAACATCCAACGCGCCGCTGGTAAGGGCCTAAGTGACTTCGCCTCTACGCCTGTATTCCGTTACACATCAAAATTCTATCTTCGAAAATTATTCGCATAGCGTTTGGTTTATTACATACTAGCTGGGCCCGGTCCGCTTCGCTGGGCCTAAATAATTTTTTGTTGTTGCATTGTCTGCAATGTAATGGATGAATGGATGAAAGTAATTTTTAAATATATATGTTTAATTGGTGTTTATACTGTGGAGTTAATTTTATACAATTTTATAGAGAGGAAAATTGATGTAGCGATCGGTATTGAAATAGGTTTTGATGAATGATTCGTATTGTATGTATGTATGTAGCGCAGTAAAGTATGTTTGGAAGATTATTGAAATTAAATTAAATGACATGTGGTATAAGTATTTGAAACAAATCCCGTAATTCGGCCGGTGCAAACGACTGGATTACGATCTTTGAGCTTTGGTACGTAGCCGAATGCTCGCACAAAATGGCCCGGCAGTGTAAACACTTAAACCAAAAATTCCCTTAGGAAGGGAAATTTGCCTTAAGTTGGCTGCACTGGTTGAGCGCCCCGTCTGTGAGGAGTGTTGCCACATTGAGAGACGTTCTGTTGTGTTTTTGTAAATTTTTCTTGTGGGAAGAAAGTGATTTCTATAACTTGTTGGAACCATTTTGCAGTGCTTATTTGCCGAAAAGGCCAATTGCAGTGTGCGCATTTAAGTCAAGTTTAATTTAATTTTCATTCGCAATGGACGTCTTCTCGTAATATTAATGGCGGTTTGCCTGCATTTAGGTCCCCATAAGCCAACGCGAAATTCCGCAGCCGGTACGGAACTTGAACAAAAATGTTGCTTGAATATGCGATACTGCGTTTTTTTAAAAAAAATTTATAAATTATACACATTTTTAGTTGTAGCTTTGAAATTTTTCACCGCAAACAAATTTTTGTATTCCAATATCTTTGCTGGAAGAATTTTCGAGAAAGTACCGCGGCGGCGGAATTTTGGGTATTTTAAGTTGTAATGAAGTACTGTGTGTAGGATTACTGTGAAAGTGGGCGACTTTCGCCGTGAGCATTTAAGGTCGCCACACATGAATGCAAAATTTCGTTGGTGTCGTGGTACTTTTTTGAAAATACGATAGTGCGCTCTAGAATGATATGCATTTGTTTTTGTTTTTGTGAAATTTTTCAGCACGAAAAAAATTGTCCGAGCCGAATATCGCTTTGCAATTTTTGAGCAATTTTCGGGGAAATTTCGCGGCAGTGTGTAGGAGCATTAAGTTGGGTATAATTTAATTTCCATTCACAATAGACATTTTTCCGTAGTTATTTGGAATGTAAATGGCAAATGCATTTAAGTGGAAATGAAGTACTGTGAAAGTGGGCGTAAAATGTGTACTGGGAGATTGGGGCAAATTATGGAATTTGCGAATATGTAATACTCAAGGAGAAGCCGTGTTATTTTGGCATTGCCTTAGGTTTTTTCCATTGTTGAAAAGTTACATGCAATCAAATGGAAATAACCTTAATTATTACTCCCTGCTGCAATTAATGTTGAAAATACACGAAGTTGTTGAAATTTGTGATCGGTACATCGACGTGAAATACTTTAGCAAATCGATTTCATACTTTGAAAGAAACCGAAAGGTAAAAAACACCGCAGATATGGTAACACTGCTTGGGTGGGGAAAAATTAAGTCCTAGGTGGCAACCAAGTTGACTGTTGATCATATGGTATTTGCTTTAAAAGATTCACAAATGTGAGAGAAATAAGTATTTTCTAACTTGTGGGCGGTAAAAGTGGGCGTGTCAAAACCAATCCTATGTCACGACTCACGACCCCTAGAACACATATATAAATTTTGGTGAGAATCGGTGCTGTAGTTTTCGCGTCTACTCGAGACAAACATACACGTCTCTTTTATATATATAGATATATAGATATAGATAGATTCACATTTTTATTTGTTTTTATGAAATTGCTCACCTCAAACAAATATATTTTCGCATTTGCAAGAAACATTTTTGAGTAAGTTTCGCAGCGGCTGCGGTACTTCGCGTTGATGTGTGCGGACCTTAATGTTGTACTGGGAATATCAGCAGATATGGTAACACTGCTTGGGTGGGGAAAAATTAAGTCCTAGGTGGCAACCAAGTTGACTGTTGATCATATGGTATTTGCTTTTAAAGATTCACAAATGTGAGAGAAATACGTATTTTCTAACTTGTGGGCGGTAAAAGTGGGCGTGTCAAATCCTATCCTATGTTACGACTCACGACCCCTAGAACACATATATAAATTTTGGTGAGAATCGGTGCTGTAGTTTTCGCGTCTACTCGAGACAAACATACACGTCTCTTTTATATATATAGATATCACCGGCTCTTGCTGTATCGGTAAGAACAAACGCTCGAGCTCTCCCTCTCGTTCAAATTTCGTTCTGTTTAATCGTCGCTGCAGTTAGGTGAATTGGTACTCTGCCAATCTGCTTTGCCACACGTAGTTACGCATTCACTTTAATTTGACTCTTTATCAAAATGTCCACATCAGACACATCGGCGAAGTCTTCTGAGAAATCAGAGGAACGCATTGAGTTAATACCACTTAAAAAGCAAAGATCGTCAATGAAGAGAAACAATGAAAACAAAAACCGACAAGGAGGGAAATAACTTCGATCCAGTTGTTATTGGGTGTCGCTTAGAAATATTAGAAACTTATTTCAAGCAATACTGTCATATTCAAACAAACATTGAGAAAATTAATCCCGAAGATAATGATAGAAGCGACTTCGAAGAAGTCTTTATTGCTGCAAAAGCTAAAATTCGCTCTGTTGTGAACGAGCGCAACAATATCCTAGCTGATCATAGTATTTTAAATTCATCAACACCAGAGCATTCTTCTACCACAATTAAAATTGCCACGATTCAATGGGAAGTACTCGGACTACAAACGGCTTATCGACAGTTTTAAACATTTGGTAGATGACGATCCCTCTCTTCCTACAATTGAAAAATTTTATTATCTTCTCAATTGCTTATCGGGTGCTGCGCTGAATGTGGTCGAAGCGTTCCAAGTCAGATCCCGCAAAGTTATCGATACAGTGTCAGCACTTCGTAGTTCTCTTCTTTCGCATGGAAAAGAGAGTGACGTCATGAATGCAATCATCGTCCACCTGGTCAAATCGAAACTCGATCAAGAATCAAATGCCTATTACGACTCGAACCAAGAGTTTAAAGGTTTGCCCTCTTGGGATGAGTGTTACAAGACTCTCGATCGTCGTTGCCTTTATCTCGAAAGCCAAACAAAGAGGAAAGATCCCGAGAAGCGTGTGGTCAAGGCAACAGCAAGGCGAAATTCTAACACGTTCGTGAACGCCAAGGTTGACTGCGGTTACTGCCACAGCACTGAGCATATTCTGGGAAACTGCTCAGTTTTCGTTTCCATACCAGTCTCGGAGCGTTTTAATTTTGTTTAGCGTAGCGCACATTGTATTAACTGCTTACGTAAAGGGCACACAGTTTCAAAGTGTCTATCCAAATCTCGTTGCCGCATATGTCGGCAATCGCATCACAGCGTTTTGCACCTGTTTAGCGCTGCTTATTTCACAGGCAACCAAATGCCTTCAACGTCTGCTGTCGTAGAAGAGCACGTCGATCGAAATACACCAGTGGCGCTGATTACTCGCTCTACAAAACGTGCTATAATACCAACATCGGTAATTTTCATAAAGGATGTTCTTGGCATTTTGCAACCAATTCGTGCGATTTTGGATTCGGGTACCGAAATTAACTTTATAACGGAAGAGGCTGCCAAACGTCTGCAGCTTACTCCGATTTTTAGTGTAATCAGTATGATTTTTGTGATTGATTATTTTGTGTTAGCTTTCCGAGCAGCAATGTTTGTTTTTGTAATGAAAGGCTGATTCAATTAAGTTTCATCGTACTAATGAAGAAGTAGCAGGCATTGCAGACATCCGCACGCCCTTAAAGCATTTTATTGTGGCAACCATAAAATCTCGTGTAAATTCTTTTGAATGCACTACTAATCCGTTACTACGTCAATTACTGCTCAACAACCTGGAGAGTCCATTGACATCACCTCTTGGAAAATGCCAAATTCAATTACGCTTGCTTATCCACAATTTTTTAAGCCACAGCGGATTGATTTACTAATTAGCAGCGAGATTTTCTTCGACTTGCATGAATAGTCAACACTTACTTCGGATGGATCGTTGGTGGGAATTATAAAGCTGCTTCGCAACCGCGTTCACTAACTTGCAACGAAATTCTCTTCGTTGGTCCTACTATTCAACAACAACTCATTCTGACACTGATGGCATTTCGCTTAAATCGATATGCACTAATTGTAGATATATCGAAAATGTATCGGCAATTTCTTGTCGACAAAAGTGATCGAAAATACCAGATGTTATTATGGAGATACAATTCAAGCGATTTGATCCAAATCTACGAACTCAATACCATCACATTGTGAGGATGGAATTTGTGCCAAATTCCACCACACTTTTAAATGAAGTTACAAAGACTGAAATCTAATTTAAATAAATATTACTAAATAAACACAATTAGTAAATATTAAATATTATTAACAACTTCCCACTAGAACATAGGCCAAACAAAGAAAACAACAAACCAATCAAACAACAACAGTACAATAGTGGCGCACAAACAGCAACATAATCGATAGCGGTGATGCAGGTGCAGGGACACAAACAACACGCACAAGCAACAGTACACGAGAAGCGATCAATAGCAATGATGCAGATGCTAATACCACACACAAATATACAAGCAGCATGATGGGACTCGGATATGTAAGGAAGGATTTTCTAAACCAAAGGCACTTGACGGAGCACTGTCAGGATGCGTAGTCGATGCATGAGAGCTTACCTCTTGCCTCGAATAAATTATCAGTAGAGTAGTTGAGAGTTCTTACCTCTCGTTGCGAACTATATTAGCGAGAGCGCTTACCTCTCTTCAAGAAATAGTGAGAGTGCTTACATCTTGTTGCGAATTATATTAGCGAGAGCGCTTCCTCTCTTCAAGAATTAGAAACAGTGAGAGTGCTTACCTTTCGTTGCGAATTACATTAGCGAGAGCGCTTACCTCTCTTTGAGGAATTATTGTAGTGAGAGCGCTTACCTCTCTGTATGAATTAAAATAGTGAGAGCGCATACCTCTCGTAGTGAATTATAATAGTGAGAGCGCATACCTCTCGTTGTGAATAATATTAGTGAGAGCGCTTACCTCTCTTTATGAATTAAAACAGTGAGAGCGCATCCCTCTCGTTGTGAATAATTTTAGTGAGAGCGCTTACCTCTCTTTATGAATTAAAATAGTGAGAGCGCGTACCTCTCTTTGAGGAATCATAGTAGTTAGAGCGCTTACCTCTCTTTTACAATTATACTAAGGAAAGCGCTTACCCTCTTTTAAAATTGTCATAGTTAGTACAAATAAAGCAAATTATGGAAAATAACCGCAAAATAAAACCAGTCTTATTTATTAAGCGGATCGAAGTGCTGCAACGAACCCTGGCTAGCCGCTGAGCATACCCTGGCTAAAAAGCGTCGTTACAACATATGGGATGTCGGCGTCACCATTTCTCGCAATCCAATGTCTCTATCACATTGCAGAACTTCACAAAACCATACCCAGTCGGCTCTAAAGTACTGCATTCAGACCTTTATGTTGATGACCTATTAACGGGTGCAGAAACTCTAGCAGAATTGCAACGCAAGCGTACTGAAGTTTCACACATATTAAGTATGCACGGCCTGAGTCTAGCGAAGTGGAATTCTAATAATTCTTCGATATTCACCGAAACAATTAATGAAGAGACGATTCAACTTCCAGATGATGACGTCACAAAAGCGCTTGGTATGTCGTGGAAGCCAAAGACCGATACATTCCGTTTTCGATACGACGTACCTAATGTCGAAATTGCGACTAAGAGTTCAGTGTTTTCCGCCATTGCGCGAATCTACGACATACTGGGCCTTTTGAGCCCGATAATCATTCGAATGAAAATCTTGCTTCAGGAGATTTGGCTGCAGCACCTAGACTGGGATGAAACTCTTCCGCCAAATTTGGACTTGCTCTGGAGCAGAGCCAAGGAAGATCTCCACTGCATCAACAGAATCGAAATTCAACATTACGTTTACTCTTCACCGCATTCAGATTACGAAATACATGGATTCGCGGATTATTATTATTATTGAACGGGATATGCACTGCGTCCAATAGTGAACTATTGTGCCCTATCCCATTGAGAAATTGTAGTATCGGGCCTACTTCTAGGGATTTCAATATGTGTTCTGGTATTTGGTGGTCGCCCAGATATCTTTTCCGTTTTTGCATGAGTGCGGGGCACTCTCCTAAGATATGTTTTGAAGTTTCAGTGTCCTCCGTGCAAAACCTGCATTTGTCGTCCGATACTATTCTCAGTTTTGATAGGTGGTAGTTTAACCTACAATGTCCTGTCAAAATCCCTGTTATTATTCTTATATTCTTTTTTGGTAAGTTCATACATTCTTTATGTCGCTTTAGGTAGTAAGTCCCTAGTAGTGTTTTTGATTGTTTCAGTCCTGGTAGATTGTCCCAGTATAATTTCCGTAGTTTATCTTCTTCTTCTTTTAATATAATAGAGATGGTCCCTTTCCCATTCCACAGAATTGTTCTGGCCCTACGAAGGGAGTTTCCACTCCTTTCTTTGCTAGTTCGTCTGCCATTTCATTACCTTCTATCCCTCTGTGACCCGGCACCCAGTAGATACAAACCCGATAGTGCAGGCCAAGCGTATTCAGTTTATCAAGGCACTCCCACACCAGTTTAGAGCTTACCTGGTATGATTTTAGTGCTTTGATTGCCGCTTGACTGTCGGATAGGATCGCAATGGTTTGGTTCCGGTATTTCCGTTTGAGGTTGAAGTGAGCGCACCTATCAATGGCATATATTTCTGCCTGAAATATGCTGGTGTATTTACCCATGGGCTCAGAGTATTTTATCCTTGGCCCAAACACTCCTGCTCCTGTACCTTCTTCCGTAAGAGACCCGTCTGTATACCAGGTTATCGTACTTTGGTTTATTGTGTAATTTTCATGTACACCTTCCCACTCCTTTTTATGGCTAAGTTGTGTTGCAAATCGTTTGATGAAGCTGAACTTCGGTATCATGTTATCTCTTGGTAGTGAGATTTCAGGGTGTTGCTTCGTAAGAATATCAATCTTCCGACCTATGCAACAAGCTGACCCGATGCTTCCTCCAGTTATTCTCAGTATAGCCCTCTTCGCCTGCGTATGAACGTAGATGTGAAAAGGTGTTAATTCTAAAAGGACTTCTAATGATGCTGTAGGACAGCTTCTCATAGCCCCAGTTATACACACGCACGCTAATCTTTGCATTTTGGTTAATTCATTGATAACCGTTTGTTCTTCCTACCCATGTTATCGCTCCATATGCGATCATTGGTCGTACGATTGCAGTATACATCCATCGTAGTATTTTTGGTGTACAGCCCCAGTTGTTCCCTGCGATGGACCTGCAAACCATAAGTGCCCTCTTGGCTTTCTTTGATACATTATCAACATGCTTTTTCCAGAGTAGTTTCTGATCCAGGGTAATGCCCAGGAATTTTACCTCTGTTTGAAGCTTCACTTCCGTTCCGTCTAACATAATTGGTTTCAGGTGCTTAAGTTTATATTTCCTTGTAAATGGTACTATAGTAGTTTTTGCTGGATTTACATTCAGTCCTACTTTTGTACACCATTTTTTAGTCACCTTCAACCCTTGCTGAATTCTTTCACATAGGGTATACTCAAATTTGCCCCTACATATAATTACTATATCGTCGACGTAGCCCTGAAATGTAAATCCATTGCTCGCCAATTCTTCAAGTAGTTCGTCCACAACGATGCTCCACATCAGTGGGGATAGCATCTCGTTGTAGTTGCTATTAAGGCCCCAGTGCCTGCTGGTATCTCTATCGTTCTAGTTTTCAGCATATTTTTCATCCATAATGCTAGAGTATTACTAACACCTCTGCGGATGAGAGCATCTTTTATGGCCTCGTGTGAAGTATTGTCGAAGACACCTTCAATATCGAGGAATGCACATATAGCTATTTCTTTTGTTTCAAAAGTTTCTTCTGGTACATTTGTCAGTTGGTACAGAGCAGTTTCCGTTGATCTACCTGCCCTATATGCATGCTGACTGGTATGTAGCGGGATGCTTTCTAGAATCGTTGTTCTCACATAATTATCTATAATTTTCTCTAAAGTTTTCAGTACAAAGGAAGTTAAGCAGATTGGTCTGAAGGATTTCGGGTGAAGAGGATCCTTCTTCCCTACCTTCGGTATAAATACCACTCTTGCTCGCCTCCACATCTTTGGTATGTAACCCAAAGCGATACTGCCTCTCGCAATTTTTATTAGTGGACATAGGAGAAGCTCTATGCCTTTCTGAAGTAGTCCTGGAAAAATGTTGTCTGTACCAGGAGATTTGAATGGTTTGAAGGTGCCCACCGCCCATCTTATGCGTGCTTCTGTACATATTCCGTTTGCTACCTTCCAATTCTCTTTCTTCGATCTACCTATGTATTCCATATGGTGTACAGTTGTTGTCCCTGAGGACCCTGGGAAATAAGTGTCTAGAAGTTTTGGATTCGCGGATGCTTCGCAACGGGCCTACATATGCTGCATTTATGTAAGAGCTAAGGTAAACAATGAAATGAAAATCAATTTACTAATTGCCAAATCTAAAGTGGCACCGATAAAAGCACAATCGCTTCCACGCGCAGCCGTGTTGCTCAGTCGCACCTGGCAAAAGATAAGGGCGAAATTTGAATTATCTCCATCTGAAGTATATTTTTGGACCGATTCAAAAATTGTTATTCAATGGCTAACAATGCACTCTTCAACATTAAATTGTTTTGTTGCCAACCACGTATCAGAGCTACAAGAGCAAACCGTTGAAATAAACTGGAAACATGTGCCTTCGAAGCAGAATCCTGCACGATGTGGTTCACAGGGCCTGAGTACTTACAAAATAATTCTGAACATTGGCCACAGCCCATGACACTCGAAGCATCGTCTACATCAGCACTAAAATATCGGAAACCAGTTTCACTTTTTTGTAGCCAGAGCAGCTCCAATGGACTCATCGAAAATATCATTAACAACAACTCGTCGTATTGGCGTATTTTAAGAATAGTTACATATGTCCACCTAATCTTTAACAAACAGCCGATTGACTACTATTTCATCAATTCTTCATTTGTCGACCAGAGAAATGATCTACAATTTCCTGGGAGTAGTCACCGATATTCAACGAGTCTACTTTAAAGAACAATTCAACAATATTCGGCTAGGCAAGTCTCTAAAACCTCGCCTACAAAGACTTTCACCTTTCATAGACCAACTCGAATACGGTAACTCAGTGGTGCAAGTCATTAGAGTCGGTGGCCGCCTTATCAACGCCAGCATTCCCTACGACGCCAAGTTCCCGTGTATTCTTCCAAAGCACCACCGATTTACTCAACTGTACATCGAACTTCTGCATCGCACTAATATGCATGCAGGCCCAAAGGTTTTGCTGGCTACGTCAAAGGTTGTGGGTCATAAATGCCCGTGAAACTGTGCGAAATGCTGTGAGGAACTGCGTCCACTGCTTAAACTACCAGCCGAAACTGTTGGGGCAATTGATGGGCAATCTGCCCGCCAATCGTCTCAAAGCTCATCGACCCTTTCTCGTGACCGGAGTCGACTTCTGTGGCCCATTTCTAACAACGTATCGTATTAGAGGAAAGCCACCTTACAAAACATACTCCGCGGTCTTTTTATGCTTCACATCTAAGGTCATTCATATCGACCTTGTGTCAGATTTTTCTACTAATAACTTTCTATTGTCGCTCAAAAGGGTTATTGGTCGGCGTGGCACACCTCAGCAGATATTCTCAGCGATAACGCTACGAACTTTTTTGGCGCCGACAATAAACTGAAAGCAGTCAAAGCGTCGTTTTTTGCTAAACAATCGATTGAGAATGTCAAGAGTTTAAGCAGCAAAACCGGTCTCAACCGGTTTCTCGTCAAGAATGCGGCACAAGCAAATTTGACATTCGAGGAGCTTCAGACTGTGCTCATTGAAATTGAAGCTATTTTGAACTCGCGTCCCATTGCAGCCATCTCAGATGCCCCTAACGACTGCGAAGCATTGACCCCAGCCCATTTGTTAATTGATCGTGATATTTCCCATTTAACAAGATGGCAACGAGTTACAGCATTGAAACAGCAGCTCTGGAGAATATGGTCCCGAGATTATATCTTGGACCTTCAGCAACGCTCAAAATGGTTCAAGCCAGAGCCCAACATTCAAGTTGGCCAGTTGGTCATTATTCCTGATGACAACACTCCTCCACAACATTGGCAACTGGCTCGAGTGATGCAAACATTTCCGGGTTCTGATGGAAAGATCCGAGTGGTCGACTTGAAGACAGCAAAGGGTTTGCTAAGACATCCGATACACAAAGTCGCGCATCTACCCTCCAGCAATGGTGATTGAAAATTTGTGACAATATCATATAAGTAATGTATCTGAAATAATTTTCCCTATTTGATCTTCTTTCACTATGTTCCAATTCCCCAATATTCCATTTTATGCAATGTCTCGCTTGTAACGACCTAATCTTCTCTCATTGAAGTCAACAATGGTTAATTGGTAAGCGTCCGTGTATGAATAAACACACAACAAAAATCCACACGGCGTTTTACATTTAATTAGAACTTTATCACATAACAGCCACATTGAAGGAGATAAAGCTTCATCTTTCAGAAGAACTAGTTGGCCTAATTCCACATTAACCATTTGTTTTGTCCATTTATATCTTTGTTGGCGTATGCGCTTGATGTAATCTTGATACCACCGATTGCAAATTTCTTGCTTGATTTTTTGGACCAACTTCCATCTTTTGAGACTGCTGTCTGCAAGATTCAGTGCGGTGTCATGTGCCGGTGCGATCAATAGCAAGCCTACCAAAAAATGTCCGGGAGTGAGAGCGTTGAGATCTTCTATGTTATCTGATAAAGCACACAATTGACGTGAGTCAGGCCCGTGCGCAGGGGGGGGGGGGTGGGTTTATACAAAATTAATTTTTGATAGTTCAGCTAAATCGGACAAACATATGTATACAACAAAAAAGTGATGATTTTTCAAATTTGTATACCCCCACACTCACTGCGGCAGGGTATACTAACTTTGACACAACGTTTGTAATGCCCATAAGGCGGCGTGTCCGGTATGGATCAGCATCACCCCCAGAGTCAATTTAGCCATGTCCGTCTGTCTGTCCGTCTGTCCTTCCGCACGATAGCGGTCGCAGTTTTGGAGATATCGACTTGAAACTTTGGGTACAAGTTTTTCTCGTGAATACTGAGACCAAGTTCGAGAATCAGCCAAATCGGACAAAAACTGGGCGTGGTTCCCATACACCGTAAAAAAGGTCAACATTTTTCAAGTCTTTTTTATTGCTGCATTCGATTGGAAATTTTTAGAAACGGATTTTACGTTCGAGGTATTTCTTCCTACTGTGTGGAGGTATTTCAGCTTCGGCTTAGCTGAACATAGTCCACTCTCTAGTTTTATTGCTCTATTCGATTGAAAATGTCAATGGGACAGAATTGGGTTTTGGGACCAAATCTTTTTTTTGGTGGATTCGATTGCAAATTCTTAGAAACGGATTTTGGATTTAGCTCCAAAATAACCTATAAATTGCACAAAATGTTAGTTAGATAGTTCACTCTCTAGATTATTATAATTCATTTAAGTTATACAAGACATTTTCGATTGCAAATTCTTAGAAACGGATTTTGGATTTAGCTCCAAAATAACCTATAAATTGCACAAAATGTTAGTTAGATAGTTCACTCTCTATATTATTATAATTCATTTAAGTTATACAAGACATTTTCGCTACGCTACTTTTAGACAAATAGTCAAATAATAGAAATTTAATTACATAACACCACCCCACCAAATTTGAACATTTTGAATTTGAATTTTACAACGCTGAACAAGATTGCGATCTTGGAATTTTTCTATCACATTTTTGAGAAATGTAGGATCAGGAAATTAAAGAATGGTCGAATATGCAAAACCCAATAATCTATCAAAACAAAACGAATCTTTTGAAAACTGTATACGTTTAGTGCTAATGCTTTTTGTTTTGAACATATGAACGATTTAGTTTAGAGCCATTCATTTTTTCGGTAAAAATTGCCAAACTTTGTATTCAAATAAACTAGCTCAATTTAACATAAAAACATACATGTTTTTTCTGGGACTAATTTGATCAAAAACAAAGAAAAACATTAAAAAATTACCAAATAAACGGACTTGCGTTGTACAGATTTGCTTTAAAAATTTTTCATAATGTTTATGTAGTAAAAAATTCAGATTTTTATTGAGCTTTTCATAATTTATGTATTAATTATGGGTTTAAGCTCATTTTCCAAAAAATTAATTTTGGAAAGGGAGTACAACAACTAAGCAAAAACTCAGCCTGGCAGAGTGTACAGCTGTTTCGAATCCAGCCACGGATCCTCGTCAGCACTCTTTATGCATTTTATTTTATCCAAGCGACGCTATAAGTAAGTATTGGTATGACGCACAAGAGAATTGCTTCTCCTTTGCATCACACGCCAACTCACTGAAGCAGCGAATGGTAAAATGCAGCAAACTGAATTTTTACTTGTTGTTGTATAGCAACCTACTACCAAACCAAAAACAATTTTGTTTTTGTATTTTCTGGCAAGTGAATTGTTGTGTGAGTATCAGAGCAATGTAAAAATTCATTTGCCATGCAACTTGCTTGCTGGGACTTTGAGGAAATTCTTCAACCAGGCATAGTTGAAGAATTTCGCTGCATTCTTCAACCATTCGCTGCAAATCCCTGTCATTTGGATGTACTACAATCTGACGGTAAATTTTTTCTATGTCAGCAGTAAAGACTACTGGAAACATGCGCTACTGTAGTAGCAACAGCAATAAGTCCTTTTGAAGTGTGGTACCTATTATCATTATGCTGTTTAATGATTCGCCTGAAGTGGTTTTCGCTGACGCGTCGAATACAACGCGAAGTTGTGTGGCTGTGCTGTATTTTTTAATGACGGCATGATGAGGTAAATAGTATGATTTTCATGTGTGATGACCCAAAAATATGAGCCATCACATTCCAAGTTATATTTTTCTTTATAGCCTTTTTCCAGTTACTTTTTGTTATTTAATTTCAATTACACCTGAATTTTCTATATTTTTTATTATAATCTCTTTTCTTGTTTATATTATTACTTCTTCTTATGTAATTTTAAGTACACATGAATTTCCTTATTTTTTAGTTTTATCCCTACGGGGATTTTCATTGGATTTATATAATATCTTAGATAACGGAAATAAATCCTACAAATGTGAACATACCTTTAGACATGTATACCTAATTTATCTGTAAAGGGCGAACAGCGGAAAGGTGGCAACTCCCACCACAGGTTCGAGTAATTGGTACTCAAATCAACGATGACTCAGCTATCGCCATAAGGGAACCATGCGTAAGAGCAGGACGACGATATGATTTCGAAAAGAGCAACACGAAAAACAAGGCAACAAATCACCACGACGAGCGACAAAAACCTAACTAAATTTCACCAATGGTCATTGTTGAAAGTTGAGGGTATACAAACGGTGGACGACCCTGATTCGGTCTCATTTCTCGCGGATTCCGAATTAGGTAAGTCACACGTAGCTCGTGAAATTTTAGTAGAATTTGGTGGTTAGTTGAATAAATGGAATCGCATAGAAATTCGATTTGGTACAGGGACTGGGATAATGGCATGGCAAGGGTTGATGCCATCATCGGTCATGTCATGATCTCACGTTTCTACCTGAAATCCTTTCGCCTCTCGGCATCAAAGAAAATTGAGTAAAGTTCGATTTACGACAGCGACTGGGATGATGACATGGCAAGGGTTGATGCCATGGCAAGGGTTGATGCCATTCATCGGTCATGTCATACTCTCACGAATCCTCTCGCCTTTCCGCTCCAAGTAAAAATCTAACCACGACAGGGACTGGGATGATGACATGGCATGGGTTGATGCCATCATCGGTCAGGTCATACTCCCACGTTTCTGATTAAACTCTATATATTTGATATCGCAATATTTATGCTAATAAAACAAAGTTTTGTAACAGAAAAAATTTTATTAAATAATCATTCTGCTCTTCCAATAATATTTTTACTTTTGTTGTTTCAATATAACTTTCAACACTGACCATTGAATATTTAATAAATTTAATTAAATTAAATAAAACTTTATACTGATTAAGCTCATTTCTCGGGGATTCCGAATCAGTTTCAGAAGTATCGAACTTATCAGAGGCACAGCAAAGGTCGTGAACACTAGCGAGCGGGTGAACCACCAGAACCAGCAAGTCATACATTTTTCGAGTCAAAATTATCAGTCGGCACAGCGAGTGCCCCAGCAAGTCAAGTTTCTACGTATCCTTCAGAGGCAGAGAGCAAGACGCCACCCTTCCTGAAGCTGCAAGTTCTACGACGCACCGATCCCACGTGAGAGCGGTTGAAGTTCCCCGCCATCGGGTCTGCGGTGCCTAACGCCAGTTTACACGTCACTTTGGACGTTCAAGTTCCGATTATATTCGTTCACGCTCAGCTACGCCCACGATTCACACCTTGCTTTGCCTGCGTTCGTACTAGCCTCGTCCACGTATCGCATACACAAGTTCCCCTTGAACTCACGCTCGCGTCACGCGTACAACGACTACGCCGCGACGCCGTATCCACAAAGGCATATTGCCCATCATTACACATCATTTCATAAGCCAGCACCGATCGCCATTGCCACGTCTACGCATCGTTTTCATCAATATTCGATCGCCAACTCAACGACGTGACTACCGATCACCATCGTCCAGAATATCCACTCAACGTCTGATAATTCAGATAATCTCCAGTCATCCGATTCGATGAGAAGCTGTAACGCCAACTAACGACGACCACACGCCGCTGTTCGCCCCAAACTTAAAACTCTGTAACTTTTACTTATTTTTGTTATTAAATAAAAATTTCTGTTCAAATTTTAAAAATCTCTGATAAATTTATAAATTTTTCTGTGTACGAAGCCCTGGACATCCGACGAGTATTTACCTCAGCATAAGCAACGTTACAGATGGACCCTGAGCAGAAGCAACAATAAAAACATCACCACCAACAATCAAGTAAGAGTCACCACAGAGAAGCGAACTACTACGAACGGAAGAAATTGACTGAAGACATCACCATGGTAAAGACTACATGGATAAATTATTTACGGAGAGACGATCTGCGCGCCTACGCGGCAGAATTTGGATTCGACGATAGTGTGGGAGAACTGCGTCGGAGATTTGCCGCCTTCGTGAAGGACGAGGTCACCAGCGCCGAACACATCGAGCGACTCACGGCATTGGAAAGTAAGCATGCACGCAATTTCGAGCCCAGCCAAGAGGGCTCCCAGCAGCCAGGGACTTCTCAGCCATCCACTGGAGCAGATGATGGGGAAATCTCGATGTTGGAGAGGAAGACGAAGCCCACCTGGACAGCCGACCAAGGGGATTTGGTCACAATCGAAAGAACACGCAGCAACTGCACTGGAAATAATCGGCAAGAGGATACGGAACCAGCAGCCCTACCAGCACCAACCATCAGAGGAAATATTCACGAGGAACCGACCAGAGCCACTCAAGGACACCACGAGAGCAGCCCCGCGTCCTACTCCTCTACAAACATGCCCATGGGAGGCCCATGGTACTTCAAGCCACGACCCACCATCATCGACCAAGTAAGAAAGTGGTCTGTGCGTTATGACGGAGGAAGCGACTCGCTGGCGTTCGTAGAGAGAGTGGAGGAGCTGGTGGTCACCTACAATATCCGACAAGATGAGTTGCCACGAATGTTGCCCGAACACCTGACAGGAAAAGCACTAACCTGGTACCGAAATAACAACAGACAGTGGAAAACATGGAATTTGTTCAAAGAGGATTTCCTGCGATTTTTCCTGCCAGGCAGATACTTCGAGCAGCTGGACGATGCCATCCGGAAATGAGTTCAACGTAAAGAGAGGCATTCAAGGACTATGTAATTTCACTGCAGGACATGATGCGGCACGCGAGTTACACGGAACAGGAACAATTGAATCGGATATTTCGCAATTGCCACATCGACTACCACTGGTATGTAAAAAGAAAGGATTTTCAGAATCTGGAGGAACTACTAGCTCTAGCACAGGACATGGAGGGGTTGCGCCTTGACACCAATGCACCGGAAGAGAGACATCAGCTGATCCAGTCAGCAACGCAGGCTCCATCCGCAAGACGCACGTGCCACCGCTGCTACGAATTAGGACATTACGCTGACCGATGCACGAATGCAGTGGTACTACATTGCTGGGATTGTGGAGCTCGAGGAATCCGGACAATTGACTGCTGGCCCGGCCGAGAGCGGGATGCTACCGGCGAAAATTGCACCAGAAATACAACCGGCAGGAGACGCCGACAACAGAGCAACGATATACGAGGAATTAACGCAAAGGAGAATTGCCCCAGAAATACAACCGGCAGGAGACGCCGGCAACAGAGCAATGACATACGAGGAATTAACGCAAAGGAGAATTGCACCAGAAATACCACCGGCAGGAGACGCCGACAACAGAAAAACGACACACGAGGAATTCACGCAAAGGAAACTTGCACCAGGAATACAGCCGGCAGGAGACAACCATCAGAAAATTGAGGCACAACAGGAGATAATCAACAAATTTCTGGAGGAAGAACTGCCACGATTCGCAGCTTTGCAAGGTACCACCAACATCACCAGTCAAATCATAATGCGGGATGAAGCTCCAATCAAGCAGCGGTATTACCCGAAGAATCTGGCCATGATGGGCATCATTAACGCCCAAATAGACGAACTCATCGAGCAAGGATGCATCGAGCCCGCCAGGAGCCCACACAGCGCGCCCATTGTCTTGGTAAGGAAAAAGAATGGGAAGTGGAGGTTGTGCGTCGATTACAGGCAGCTGAACGCGAAGTCAGTACCCACTACCCCGCACGGAGTCATCGGGCTAGAGATGGAGCCACATGCTTTTGCCTACCTGGACGACATCATCGTGACGGGGACATAGATCGAGGAACACATGAGCAATCTACGAGAAGTATTTCGACGGCTGCGGGCTGCAAATCTGAGGATTAACACCGAGAAATGTGAGTTTTTCAAGAACGAGATACGATACCTGGGACATATGGTCACGTCAGAGGGAATCCATACGGACCCAGAGAAGATTTCGGCCATTCAGGAGCTGAAGCCGCCAACAAATCTGCGAGAGCTGCGCTGATGCGTAGGGATAGCGTCGTGGTATCGCCGTTTCGTACCAGATTTCTCGAAAGTGGTACAGCCACTCACCGCATTGTTAAAGAAAAGCCGGCGATGGAAATGGGAGCATGAGCAACAGGACGCGTCGATCAATTAAAGCTACGACTCACAGAGGCACCGGTGTTAATTTGTCCAGACTTCGCGGAACGGTTCACGCTGCTGACGGACGCGAGCGACCAGGGGTTGGGAGCGGTGTTAACTCAGAATATCGACAGCTAGGAACGAGTGGTGGCGTATGCCAGTAGGCGACTAGCAGCGGCCGAGATCAACTACTCTCCAACGGAGAAGTAGTGCCTCGCGATAGTCTGGGGCGTCCGGAAAATGCGAGAATACTTGGAGGGCTACGTGTTCACCATCATCACAGATAATTTTTCATTGAAGTGGCTGAACTCGATCGAGAGTCCGTCGGGCAGGGTCGCACGGTGGGCGCTAGAACTTCAACAGAACAGGTATACGATAACATATAGGAAAGGTGCCCTCAACGTAGTGGCAGATGCACTGTCACGACAGCCCCGGGATGTCCTCTTGTCAGCGACCACGACCGCGGAAGGAGGTGAGGAATGCGCTTGGTTGAAGAAGCGAAAGGCCGAAGTCCTCAAGAATTCCGAAAAGTTTGCCGACTACGTCATCCAAGGAGAACAGCTATATCGCCACATTCCCCGACGGGTGGGGGATGAGGACTGTGCCCCCTGGAAGCTATGCGTTGGCACCCATCTACGGAAGCGGGTACTGGCCGAAAACCATGACGACCCTACAGCTGACCACCTGGGAGTTCGGAAAACGATTGCACGGTTGGCGAACCGTTACTACTGGCCGGGCATCTTTCGCGAAATACGTAGGTACATTCGAAGCTGCGAGAGTTGTCAAAAGTACAAGCCGGAGCAACAGAAGCCCACTGGAAAAATTTTAACACAAATAACTGAGGAGCCGTGGAACTTCGTAGGACCCTTGCCGCGATCGACCCATGGAAACACGATGATGTGCGTCTTCGTCGACAAATTTTCGAAATGGGTGGAAATCGTCCCCATGAGGAGAGCAACCACGCCCCACACACGCCTCAGGAGAACGCGACGGAGCGGTCCAATCGAACGATAAAAACAATGGTGGCACAGCTGGCCAAAAACGATCAGAGGAAATGGGATGAACTACTGCCAGATGTGATGTTAGCGATTAACACGGGAGTTTCTGAAACTACAGGGTATAGCCCCGCGTTCCTGGTGCAGGGGTGGGAGCCAAGATTACGATATGATTACGAAAAGAGCAACACGAAGAACAAGGCAACAAATCACCACGACAAGCGACAAAAACCTAACTACATTTCACCAATGGTAATTGTTGAAAGTTGAGGGTATAAAAACGGTCATGTCATACTCTCACGTTTCTGAAGAGAATCCTCTCGCCTTTAGGGATCCATGCGCAAGAGCAGGACGACGACATGATTACGAAAAGAGCAACACGAAGAACAAGGCAACAAATCACCACGACAAGCGACAAAAACCTAACTACATTTCACCAATGGTCATTGTTGAAAGTTGAGGGTATAAAAACGGTCATGTCATACTCTCACGTTTCTGACGAGAATCCTCTCGCCTTTCGGCTCCAAGGTTAATTCTAAACCGAATTCGATTTTTACGCAGGGACTGGGATAATGGCATAGCAAGGGTTGATGCCATTCATCGGTCATGTCATACTCTCACGAATCCTCTCGCCTTTCGGCTCCAAGTAAAAATCTAACCACGACAGGGACTGGGATGATGACATGGCATGGGTTGATGCCATCATCGGTCAGGTCATACTCCCACGTTTCTGATTAAACTCTATATATTTGATATCGCAATATTTATGCTAATAAAACAAAGCTTTGTTACAGGAAAAATTTTATTAAATAATCATTCTTCTCTTCCAATAATATTTTTACTTTGGTTGTTTCTGTTCGCAGCAGCGCTTAGAATATGTACATTTCCATTTTTCTTATTTTAACATTCATCTTTAAATGCATAGTTGACATCACTAAAGATTGTCTATTAAGTAATGTTCTATCATCAAGTGTTTGCTTGTTATTTTCTTTGACATAAAAAACTCTCTCTGTAATTTGGCAATCTCTCACTTCGTCATTTTCGTCAGCCAAGGAGGCACAGCAAAGAAAGCACTTCGAAATAAACAAAAATTAAAATCGAAAACTTTTGGCTAATTATTTAGCGGCAAAAGGAAAGGCCTACAAAAAAGCTTGTAGACTCAAATCATGGTGACCCCGACGTGATGTCGGCTAAGTTGATTTTTATAATCGAATTTTGGTCAAAATAAATTTGCAAAATTTCGTAAATTTTTGTCAAATTTATCTTCGTATTTCGCCACGAAACTAACTTAGATGCCTTCAGTAAAGTTTTATTTATCGCTACCGTGTTGCCTTCCGTTAATCGAACGGTCTCGAAAAAGGCAATTCAGAAAAGTTCAGTTCATCGCTCGTGTGTTGCTTTCCGTTAATCGAACGGTCTCGAAAAAGCCAATGCAATCAAAAGACAGTGACGTCACATTAGGTGCCGCTGCTTTCGTCTCTGCTCAGCCGCGCATACTTTTCTACAAAAAGAAAAGCGCTGCAACACTAAAACAGTTGCAGGAATCAAAACTGGAAATTGGTAACTATCAAGACCTGGATGTGGCTGCACTGACTGTTCACTTGGAACATGTCGATCGTCTGCGTACAGATTTCGAAATCTTTCAATCGAGCCTTGAAGAGGCTGACCTCTCTGAGCTTGAGAGCGATTCCCGTGCTGTTTTCACAAAGGTCTACTTAAGCGTCAAGGCAGCTCTATTAAGAGAACTGAATGCACACAACAATATGTCAACGCCACAATCGTCAACCGCACGTCATTTTTCAGTTGACGATCATCACCCTTCTTTTATTATATCGAATCCGAAATCGCGATTGCCAGCATTGCAGTTACCAAAATTCGCCGGATCGTACACAGATTGGCCGGATTTCTTCTCCATGTTTTCTACGATCATCGATAAGGAAGCGGAATTGAGCAAAATTGAGAAGTTTCAGCACTTACGTTCATGCTTAAAGGACTGCGCGCTGGACACCATTAAATCGCTAGAAGTTTGTGAAGATAATTATGACAGGGCTCTTGAATTATTGAAAAATCGATTCGATAATAAGCGTTTGAACTTTCAGGCACATATTCGAAGTATTTTTGATGTAGACAGCGTCAGAGATGCCCCAGTTTCGAATTTGCGAGAGTTAAGCGATAAGACGAACGCCCACCTACGCGCTTTAGAAACGATGAGCACCAAAGAACAACTTGCTGATGGTCTACTCATTCATTTGATATCGCAAAAACTCGACAAAAAATCTAGAACGAGATGGGAAGAGGAATCGTCAATCAACAAAATACCTACATGGAGTACGATGCCAGCGTTTTTACAAAAGAGGTGCCAGATGTTGGAGAATGTGGAGCAAGCTACGGTAACACAAACACCTAGTAAACAGGTGACAAAAAATCCATTTCAATCTACAAGGTATACTAGAAAGTCGCTCGTCGCCACATCTAACACGAATAGCAAATGTGCATTGTGTAGTTCTACTGAGCATTTTATTTATCGCTGTCCAAAATTTATGGCACTGTCACCCAATATTCGATATTCCGAGGCAAAACGTCTAAAACTATGCCTTAACTGCCTACAATCGTGTCTATCAGGCTGTTGTCGTCAATGCTCAGCGAAGCATCACTCGTTGCTGCATTTGCTTTCCACTCCTCAATCTACTGAAGTTTCTGTCGAGACGCCTACCATTACTCCGCTACCCCCACCTCGTGCTGTTGAAGAATGCACTCCAGGAACCAGCTCGCCAACCCCGCTATTGTCGGCTGATAATTCTCAGCTTCGTTCAGTGCATGAACACTTCGTATTTATTGCCACAGCTATCGTTTTTGTAAAAAATAGAAATGGTTCTCTAATTCCGTGCAGAGCAATATTGGATTCAGCTTCACAACTTCACTTCGTAACCAATCGCTTCGTTAATCAATTGCAGTTAAAACGAAGAAATTCGACCACTTTTATTTGTGGCATTGGCCAAACTGATAGTGCATCAGAATATGTAGTAGACATCAGTATGCATTCTCGGATTCAAAATTATAAAGCACAGCTCAATGCTGTCGTAGTGCCCACTATAACAGACAACCACCCGAGTCGCACTTTAAACAATATCGATTGGAACATCCCCTCAAACGTACAACTAGCGGATCCTTACTTTTTCAAATCGCATCGAATCGATCTTTTGATAGGCGCTAGTCTCTTTTTTGAGCTATTGTGTGTAGGACAAATCCATCTAAACGATAATTTGCCATTGCTGCAAAAAACCAGATTAGGGTGGATCGTTTCGGGTGGTGCACAATTTACCATCGAAGGCTCTGCTCGCGTCGCTCAGGGCTTAGCTGTCACAAATCGCCAAAATAGTCAAATTTCAGATTTGGACTACAATCAAACTATAGACAATTTGGTCAAGAAATTTTGGGAAGTCGAAAGCGTCTTAGAAAACACTCCTCAATTCACCAAAGAGGAACTTGAATGTGAGCAACATTTCCTAGAAAATTCCACTCGATTGGAGAGTGGTGAATATTCTGTTCGCTTGCCAATGAAGGCCAACTTAAATAAACTCGGTGATTCATTTCATTTCGCTCTTCACCGTTTCCACAATCTGGAAAAGAAACTCCAAAACAATTTAGACTTGAAAATTCAATACCAGAGTTTTATAAAGGAATATATTGAACTTAAGCACATGACTTTAGTTTCGCAGTTGCCTTCGAACATTCACACATATTTCTTGCCACCCCACTGCGTTTTCAAGGAGGACAGCTCTACTACAAAGCTACGTGTGGTGTTTGATGGGTCTGCAGTAACCACTTCTGGACTTTCACTGAACGATGTTCTCTTGTCTGAACCTACGATTCAACCAAAATTGTTCGAGATCCTCTTGCGTTTTCGATCTGTTCCTATAGCGCTGACAGGAGATATCTGCAAAATGTATCGATGCGTTCGAGTTTCCCAGCCTGATGACTATTTGCAGTGCATTTTGTGGAGAGATGCTCCTGAAGATCCGATAACCATTTTCAAGCTTGATACTGTCACTTACGGCACAAGGCCAGCAGCATTTCTCTCTATTCGTGCTATGCATCAGCTTGCTATAGATGAAGAAATTAACTATCCTGTAGGTACAAAAATCGTGCGCAGGGACTTTTATGTCGATGACCTGATCTCCGGTGGTGATTCAGTCGAGGAGGTGATGGAAATCATAAAACAAACAACGCAATTGCTCAGCAAGGGAAATTTTAAATTAAGGAAGTGGTGCTCTAACGAGGCAACAATTCTCAACACACTACCAGAAGTCGATAAAGAAAAGTTTTTGAAATTTCATGATGGTACTGATGTAACCAAAACTCTTGGCCTTATATGGGATCCATTCACAGACAATTTTTTATTCGCTGTTGCCGATATTTTGCAACCAAAGAAGGTTACCAAACGTACGATTCTTTCATTCATCGCTCGACTTTACGACCCCTTGGGTCTTATTGGCCCCATCATTGCGAAAGCCAAAATATTTCTACAACACCTATGGAAAGAGAAGCTACAGTGGGATGAAAGCATTCCTCAATCTCTCGAAACTAGCTGGCTTGAGTTCTGCAATGAGTTTAAGTTCGTAGACAAACTCCATTTTTCAAGATTCGCATTCTTACTCAACTCTGACCTCGAAGTTCACTCTTTCTGCGATGCCAGCATTTTAGCATATGGTGCGTGCATCTATATTCGCGCCAAGCTTGGCCATGCTGTCAGAACAACCCTCTTGTGCTCAAAGTCTAGAGTCTCGCCACTTAAAACAATTACGATTCCAAAATTGGAGCTCTCTGCTGCCGTATTACTGGCACAGTTGATTTACTTGGTTTCAAAATTGGATATTTTTCGAGCTAAATATTACTGTTGGTCTGACTCGACGGTTGTTCTATCGTGGCTAAGGGATGAATCCTCAAATTTCAATGTTTTTGTTTCGAATCGTGTCAGCGAAATTCAAAATCTCACAAAGGACATGGAATGGCGTTACGTACCTACGGAATCGAATCCTGCTGATATCCTATCAAGAGGAGCAAATCCTAAGGAACTGGAAAATTCACATCTTTGGAAACATGGGCCGTCATTTCTTCAGAACGATATCTGCGAATGGCCTGCGTGCCCTGCTCTCGTCCGTGACTTACCCGAAAAACGAAAAAAGGTTTTTACATCAATTCTGAAGGCAGTAGACTTGTCAATAAACTGCAAATTTGTAAACTCATTTTCAAAAATTCAGAGGGCATACGCATACGTATATCGATTTTGTAATTTCAAAAATGATAAAAATTATTCATACCAACTTTCAACAAAGGATATTCATTATGGAACCCATTTGTTGATTCGTATGATTCAGCGTGCAAATTTGTCTGAAGAGTACAAATGTCTTGAAAACAAAAGAGCTATCGATTCATCCAGCAAAATTTATTCGTTAAATCCTTTTATTGACACATTTGGCTTGATTCGAGTTGGAGGTCGTCTGCAAAATTCATCACTAGATTTCGAGGCACAACATCCAATCATCTTGCCTAAACAACACCCGGTAACAGTTGCAATGATTACTAACTTCCATCAAAAATTCGGTCATGCTGGTCCCCAGGCACTGTTGGCGTCAATTCGGCTTCAGTATTGGCCAGTCGGTGGCAGAAAGGCAATAGCTGGCGTAGTTAACAAATGCGTCAGATGTTTCCGAATGCGACCGAAAGTCATCGAACATATAATGGGAAATCTTCCGAAAGAGAGGGTGCAATCAAGCAGACCATTTTTGGTAACCGGCATCGACTTTTGTGGTCCCTTCTTTCATCTTTCTGAAATTCGTAATCGAGCACCTATAAAATGCTACGTTTGTCTATTTATATGTTTTGCAACAAAGGCCACACATCTTGAATTGGTGAAGGATTTGTCAACGCCATCATTTTTAGCAGCTTTAAAGAGATTTATTTCCACTCGGGGAAAGCCGAAAGCCATTTGGTCGGATAATGCCACCAATTTTGTTGGAGCAAAAAATGAGCTTGGCGAGCTAAAGCGGTTATTTGAAGCACAGGATCATACAAATGCCGTTCACCAACAATGTCTCAGCGATGGAATCGATTGGCAGTTCATACCACCACGGTCACCGCACTTTGGCGGCCTCTGGGAGGCGTCGATTAAAATAGCAAAATCACATTTCTATCGCATCGTTGGGCTGTCGATACTTAGCTTTGAGGAACTCAGAACTTTAGTCTGTCAAATTTCAGCTATAATAAATTCTCGTCCTCTTTGCTCAATCACAGAAAATCCTGACGATCTAGAGGTACTTACACCAGCTCACTTCCTGATCGGCGCTCCTTTCACTTCCGTAGTTGAGCCAGACGTTTCTTCATTGAACATCAATCGCCTAGGTCGTTGGCAAAGAATTTGTTATTTGCAGCAGTCATTTTGGAAAAAGTGGAGTAGCGAATATTTAACACTGTTGCAGCAGCGCACTAAATGGCAATCTTCAACACCAAACATTACAATCGGTTCGATGGTCTTACTGAAGGACGACAATTTACCCCCTCTTAAGTGGCAGCTAGGCCGCATTACTAAAGTCATACAAGGGGATGTCGGCACCGTGCGCGTCGCACTCGTTCGTACCAGAAGTGGCATTCTAAAGCGTGCAGTCGCTAAGCTTTGTGCACTTCCAATTGAGGTGAACAGGTTTGAAAGCACATCCTTTCAAAGGGCGGAGGATGTTCGCAGCAGCGCTTAGAATATGTACATTTCCATTTTTCTTATTTTAACATTCATCTTTAAATGCATAGTTGACATCACTAAAGATTGTCTATTAAGTAATGTTCTATCATCAAGTGTTTGCTTGTTATTTTCTTTGACATAAAAAACTCTCTCTGTAATTTGGCAATCTCTCACTTCGTCATTTTCGTCAGCCAAGGAGGCACAGCAAAGAAAGCACTTCGAAATAAACAAAAATTAAAATCGAAAACTTTTGGCTAATTATTTTGCGGCAAAAGGAAAGGCCTACAAAAAAGCTTGTAGACTCAAATCAGTTTCAATATATCTTTCAACACTGACCATTGAATATTTAATAAATTTAATTAAATTAAATAAAACTTTATACTGATTAAGCTCATTTCTCGGGGATTCCGAATCAGTTTCAGAAGTATCGAACTTATCAGAGGCACAGCAAAGGTCGTGAACACTAGCGAGCGGGTGAACCACCAGAACCAGCAAGTCATACATTTTTCGAGTCAAAATTATCAGTCGGCACAGCGAGTGCCCCAGCAAGTCAAGTTTCTACGTATCCTTCAGAGGCAGAGAGCAAGACGCCACCCTTCCTGAAGCTGCAAGTTCTACGACGCACCGATCCCACGTGAGAGCGGTTGAAGTTCCCCGCCATCGGGTCTGCGGTGCCTAACGCCAGTTTACACGTCACTTTGGACGTTCAAGTTCCGATTATATTCGTTCACGCTCAGCTACGCCCACGATTCACACCTTGCTTTGCCTGCGTTCGTACTAGCCTCGTCCACGTATCGCATACACAAGTTCCCCTTGAACTCACGCTCGCGTCACGCGTACAACGACTACGCCGCGACGCCGTATCCACAAAGGCATATTGCCCATCATTACACATCATTTCATAAGCCAGCACCGATCGCCATTGCCACGTCTACGCATCGTTTTCATCAATATTCGATCGCCAACTCAACGACGTGACTACCGATCACCATCGTCCAGAATATCCACTCAACGTCTGATAATTCAGATAATCTCCAGTCATCCGAGTCGACGAGAAGCTGTAAAGCCAACTAACGACGACCACACGCCGCTGTTCGCCCCAAACTTAGAACTCTGTAACTTTTACTTTATTTTGTTATTAAATAATAATTTCTGTTCAAGTTTGAAAAATCTCTGCAAATTTATAAATTTTTCTGTGTACGAAGCCCTGGACATCCGACGAGTCCTTACCTCAGCATAAGCAACATTACACCTGATGTCATCATGCTAGCTTCTTCCATGTGCCCTAGTCTTATATATTCCTGGATGAACTTGACGCATTTACTGGCGCAGCGTGGAATTTTTCGCAAATCGTTGCTCCAGCATGAGGAATTGTTTTAGCGCCATTTTTCCGGAATCACCAAGACACGATCGATCCTGCTTAAGCGGCAATTTCACTATGTATAGCCCTGTTTCATCTCTGCTGTTTTTTTTTTTTTTTTTTTTGGCTTGGATAGCCGAGAGGTGTAATCTTCGGAAGATACGTAAATAGTTTAAGCTATTACGCATACACGATTCGCTTCGTAGCGCCTACGTACCAAGCACCGCTCCCATTCACTTCCTGTGTTTCCCTGCGGAACCGCCAATTAAGGCATTACTTCGCAGGGCAGGATATAATCAGTTATTTAGCTGATTTCGTTCGTTGTAATATGTTGCGACTGCAACTGTCGATTTCTGTTTCATTGCTCGTCTTGACGAACTCGTTGCATAATTCTTATTATGCAACCATGGGTGTCCATGGCCGGAAGTGATGCGCGAGCTTCATCGACTGGTCAGCGGCGAGGCGAATAATGTTACCGATTGGCCAACGTTGAGGCACGCTCTGCTGAGGCAATATCGCAGTAGTAGAACCGGCTTCGAAATCATGCGTGATCTGGTGGAAAGGAAGCAGCAGGCCGGAGAATCGGTGGATTCATTTTTCCTCGCTATTGGCATATTACGGTCTAGGCTCACCGGTTTGAAAATAAGCGATATCATTCGCCTCCGACAACAAGAGCATACGATTACCGTGATGGTGGTGACCGGTCATACAGCAGACAGCAGATTCCCGAGTACGAGGTCATAAAAATGGATCTTGACACTGGTGCATCTGGCAGCATCTTGGGAAAAGGTTGCAGAGAGTTGTTGGATGAACTAGGAGTCGACGTCGAACGTTTATACTCTGTAGTAAAGACTGCTGGTGGCCGACATCACACAGTGCTCGGAAGAGTGAAGGTAGCTGTAGAATACGATAAGAAGAGGCAGGAAATTACGTTTTATTTATGCCCATATCTGGAGCAAAATGTTTATTTGGGTGTAGACTTTTGGCGTATGTTTCAACTAGCACCTGACGTCATCGGTATTGATGAACTGGACGTGGAAAAGGTAGCGCAGCACTTCGAAGAAGAAAATTCGTCAAACAAACAAGAAATGATAATGCACGAACTTACACGAGAGCAGCGGGAGCGTTTAGAGCAGGTCAAGCGTAGGTTCAAAACGTTTGAGGAGCATGGACTAGGCCGTATAAGTCTAGAGCTGCACACAATTCAGCTTACCGAAGGAGCGATACCAGTCAAGGATAGACACTATCCGATTTCACCGACCGTACAGGACAGATAGCGTTGGAAGAGAAGAGTAAGGCGTACACCGCGTTCACCGTACCGGGTAGACCGCTGTATCAGTTCGCTGTCCTGCCATTTGGCCTGTGTAATGCGGCGCAACGTTTATGCCGTTTGATGGACAAGGTCATTCCACAACGACGGAAATATAACGTGTATACCTATTTGGATGACTTGTTGATCGTTGCAGAAGATTCCGACACGCACGTAAGAGTATAGAAGATTGTCTGAAAAAAGCGAATCTGTCGATTGGACTAAAAAAATCAATGTTTTGCTTTAAAGAGCTGCGATACTTAGGTTTCATCGTTGGAGGAGGGATGCCGCTTTATCCAAAATTTTTCTGGAGTATCAGCACCCTTCAGCGACACGTTGAAAAAGGGCAGCAAGTTCACGATGACATTTGAGACGATCGAGGCGTTCAACGAACTGAAGCGTGTGCTGACGAAGGCACAAGTATTGGTACACCCGGATTTCAAAAGGCGATTTTTT
The DNA here is from genome assembly GCA_951394025.1 of Heteromyza rotundicornis. NCBI lineage: Eukaryota > Metazoa > Arthropoda > Insecta > Diptera > Heleomyzidae > Heteromyza > Heteromyza rotundicornis. Next base: position 51,230,169 of record OX596011.1, on the reverse strand, counting down.
TATCCAGTGCGATGCTTCACACGTTGGAGTAGGAGCAGTATTATTCCAGATGGATGACGAAGGAAATGACAGGCTCATCAAACTATAGAAGAAAACCAAGAAAAAATTCCTGATCTTCGAGTTCATGATGGAGTGGTTTATAAGCGCACTGACTTTGCGCAGGACGAGTTCAGCGATACCTGATACCTGGATACCTGACGGCCCTGACGTCGACGGTAATCGCGGAGGCACATGAGCCAAAAACAGATGGCGGAGTAGCAAAAACACTGCACCGAATACGGAAGTTTTACTACTGGCCGAGGATGATGGTACAGGTGCGAAACTATGTCCGCAGTTGCGTCGTGTGTAAGAAGTCGAAGCCAGTAAATCAGGAGTTGAGGCCAACCATTGGAACTGAAGTCGTGAGCGAGAGACCGTTCCAGAAGTTATACATCCTGGGAAAATATCCACGGTCGAAAGCAGGCAACGTTTATATTTTTATTGTGGTGGACCATTTTTCAAAGTTTGCGTTTCTGAAGGCGATGAAGGAGGCGACGGCGAGCAATGTTTTGCAATTTTTGGTTCGCGAGGTGTTTCACAAGTTCGGAGTTCCGGAATTAATTCATTCCGACAATGGGAAGCAGTTTGTGGCAAAAGAATTCCAACAGATGGTGAGCGCGTACAAAATCAAGCACCTAAAAACGGCGTTTTACTCACGCGTCCGAAAGAGTGAACCCGTCAGTGCTTGTGGCTATTAGGGCATACCTGGAGACAGACCACCATGACTGGGATGCGTATTTGTCCAAGATAGAATGCTCGTTGAGAAGCTCGGTGCACACAGCTACAGGAGTTACCCCATATTTTGCACTGTTTGGCCAGAACATGTTCGCCTGCGGAGCCGATTATGAACTGGCAAGAAGATTAGGAGCGTTGGCCGACGGCGAAACGAACATACTGCGAAAAGAAGACAAAATACAGGTTATCAGAGAGGCAATAAAAGATAATTTACCCAAAGCCTATGAAAAAAGTGCACGTCAATATAACAAAAGGTCAAGGGAAGTATCTTTTCAGCCGGGTCAGGAGGTATTTAAGCAGAATTTTGTTCTTAGCGACTTTAAAAAGAACATCAACGTTAAATTTTGCAAAAAGTTCACCAAGTGCCGGATCACGAAAGCTTTAGGCAAGAATATGTACGAACTTGAGTCTCTAAAAGGAAAATCGCTGGGAGTATTTCATGCAAAAGACCTAAAGCAGTAAAAATAAAAAGAAAATGTGAACAAAAAGAAATAATGCAATATATGTTTAAAAAAAAAATTCCGTGCAATATTTACCGCCTATGTGTATCGATGTGTTGTATGGTCCAGATTAATTTACCTCGTGCTGTCCTCCATGTTAACTTATTGCTGAAATCCTCCATGTTGATTAACTAGTACTGACCGCCTGGTACATAGTGATGTCCCCATTTACATCGACTGAATACCTGAAAATTTAACAAAACCACACAAAGTAAAAGCGCTTAAAGGAAAATGTCCATAAAAATTTACTACCCGTTTTTCTGTTGTGGAATTTTTCGTTTAACGGGTGGTAAATGTTGGTATGACGGGTTTTTGGCGGTAGGATTGGAGTTGAAAGCTAAATCAAAAATCAAAGACCAAGAAACCATTCGACAAACTGTGTCACAAAAATAGAAGGCGGCAAAATTTTGTTAAATTTAGAATTTGTGCGGAAAATTGATTAAAATTTAAATTTTCTTAAGGCAATTATTTAGCCAGAAAAATTAAAAGAAATTTAGATAATTTAAATTTATAAAGAATAAGCAAAGTAAGAACTTTGTAGTGTCAGTTGTTTTTTCTTTATTAATTCGAAATTTTTGTCGATAGTATAAAGTGTTCCAAGTTGCAGCGTCTTGAAGGTGGCTGACCATACAATTCTGAGTGGCGGTAGGAGCACCGATTGAAGGACCAGGGCTCGCCGGAACCTTTAACAGCTAAGTCAGCCACTTCGTTTTTTTCCATTTCTCGAATTTTTTTCTGGATTGTAAACGTTTTTACCAAACATTTTTTTTTGCGTATTTTTCCCCATAAAAAAAAAAATATGTTTTATTGTTTTTTTTATCAAATTTGATCACAAAGCGATTCTGCTAATTGGAATTAAATTTTTACAACGAGGCGTTGCCAACAAATCTTATTGTCGTCGAGGGAGGATTCCTGCGCATCGGCGCAACAACATAGCGTCGTACAATTAGTGCGTTCTGTTTTTTTTTGTAAATTGTTAGTTGAAATTTTTGTATGGTGACAGTGGCATAGGGCGTATTGTATAGTGCACAATTCGAACCAGCCTTCATGGTCTCATCTGTCAAAATCAGCTGATGTTCAAATTAGAGCTATAACAAATTTAAATTTTTGTAGTCAGTTTTTTCCGCCGTTAAACGGCAAAAGAAAATTTCAAAATGGGTCTCGTAAAGTGTGCTTTGTGCAAAAACTATGAAGAAAAACAAACAAAAAACGGTATTTTTTAAGATTTCAAAAGTTCAACATGTGAGGAGGATGTGTGTCGACTAGTGCGGAGTAAATTTTGCTACCACTTCTTGGCCCACGATTTCATCAATAGTCCCGGAGTTCTACTGCCGCTTGGGGCTTATTCTGTTTTATTTTCTCGAGAACCAAAGTAAAAGTACCGGTTACATAGGTACATTGGAACCATCTTCACTTAACACTATGGTGTTGTTCTTCTACTTCCTATCAGCTGTTTCTCGCTTTTGACAAGTCTGGCACCCGGGGCATGCGGATGCAGGTACTGTATACTGTGGTATAGTGTTGGTTTAATTTTTTTTTTGTAATTGATATAGTGTCAAAAAAATTATCTTTTTCGGTACTAATCTTGTACAGGGTCCGCCGCAATAGCCCGAATAAATTAAATCGAATAGTGGGAAAATATTAACCCCATTTGTATTGACCCCATAACCACTTTAGAGAGCTCTTTAAGGATAGGTAGAGCAATAGTAGTTTATAAAACAAAAATTGTTCAGAAACAAAGATTTTGTTGCGAGCACTAGTATTGCCAAATTATATTGTTAGATTTAAGTATTATATCAGTTATTCATTTTATTTCCCAATTACTTTTTCTTATTTATAGGTGCATTATTTATAAAAAAAAATAAGGAAAATCTTGCCACCATTGTCGGATTAAAAAGGGCTGCCACCAGTATTTGAATAAATGTTTGGTGTTGATTGAAAATTTTGGTTTTTAGTAATTTGGTCAAAATGATGGACTACGTCCAATCCTATCGGGGGAGAGGAAGGGCCGGAAGGGATAATTTAGCCTAAAAAGGAAGATGGCATAAGTTGACATTCGTGTGTTCTTGTTTACGGGGTTGTCCGTGAAAGTTGATATGTTTAATGTAGACAACCATGGTAGGGAGGGTGCATAAAGGGGCGTACCACCAATCCCCGTTCTTTTTTTTGTTGGTTTTGTTTGAGTTTTTGTTGGATATTTTATAGTATGGAGCATGTTTCTGTGATAGGTCCGTTTACGGAATAAAATTTTTATTGCTAAGCCCTCGACCTGACGGACTGGGTCGAAACCCCTCTGAAGCCGATAGTTAGCCGTGGCGGAGTCAGTCAGGTACGATCAAATGGGGTGGTAACATTTTACTTATTATTATATTAGCTATAGCTATCGTAAGAAAAATTATTGTCAAGAGATAGATTCCATCTATCGTCTTTTCTGTCCCTCGGCAGAATGTTCAAATATGACACTTTTACATGTGGTAATTTACATTTCTAATACTATCTATAATGATCGCTAGTGATAAAAAATGTCAAACAAAAGATGTGTCTCACACATCATAATCTATGTTTAGTAACACTCAGTTTGAGTTGAGGCTGTGTGGCCATTTACAATTCGAATGTATTCTATTATTGTCGCTATTAAGAAAAGTACACACACAAGTAATAAATAGTTTATAGCCTGTGCGGGGATCACTTATCGTGCCTCTGCTGATAATATTCTAATTCGGTCTAGTTTTAAGAGATTTTTTGTGCCTATATATTTAGGTGTTTTATTAAAATAAAGTCAGTACCTTACAAATACTCAAAGTAAGCGGATATAATATTCGTGCATCAATGGTGTTCTATGGTGAAAATAATGGAAAATGGTAATTTTTAGCTGAAAAGGGTAATGTAAATTTTTCAGGGCATTTTCAAAAACACAGTAGGACTGTTTTATTTGTATTTTGTATACAATAAGCGAGAGTAGTGACAAATAAAACTCGCATCATAATTACACTGCGTTACAAAAAAAAAAGCCTACAACTTGGGTCGCCACCTATTACACGTTGTAGGTATGTCCAAAAAAATGATAACTGCATACCAGGTATTTTGATTACACCCCCAAAATCTTAAGTTAGAAGAGAAAAACCAATTTTTGTCGGTGTTGCCCTACGTTTAATGATAGCTTTATAAGCGTGAGCTCGATATACACAAGCTATAGCTTGTTGAAAAGAAGAGAAACAGACGCTCTAATCATGAAAAAAATTCTTAAATCGAAAAAAACCGTTAAAATAAATGTCAAAAAATGGTGTCAGAGCGATGTTTTCAGTAATAACTTCTATGTTTTTCGCCATATAAATCACAGTTATACACTGATTAGAGCGTTTGTTTCTCTTCTTTTCAACAAGCTATAGCTTGTGTATATCGAAAATTGGTTTTTCTCTTCTAACTTCAGATTTTGGGGGTGTAATCCAAATTTCTGGTACGCAGATGTCATTTTCTTCAACATACCTACAACGTGTAACAGGTGGCGTCCCAAGTTCTGGGCGACTGTAACGCAGTGTTAACTATGTTGATCGAAAATTTCACACCGCTAACTATAATTTTCTCAACCCTTTTCGAAATCTTTGCACCATATATGCAATACTTCTATATTGCCAGTATAGTGAAAGTACATTCACTGATATAAAAAGATCGCCATACAAAATTTTAGATACTTGTAAACTTCTGCGGTGCAATCGCGTATCTTGATATCAAACGAAATCGACAGTATTCCATCATTTGAGTCTCGTTTTTGGTTTGATATTTGGTCGGAACACTATCGAAACACATTCGACACCATATTAGCTGTCGAAGCCAAGTCGAAAAACATGATTGCACCTCTGAAATAAAAAAACCCAATTGAAATTTTTTTACATCTTTCTTACTTTCCATTTCAAATACTATTGGAATTAATTCAATACCAAAGAAAAGCAAACAAAACAGAAAACTAGTGAGTGGACTATCTTCGGCTATACCGAAGCTTAAATACCCCCACACTGTAGGAAGAAGTACCTCGAACATAAAATTATGTGGTCTCAAGACCCCATTTTGAGCCACCTATAAATAGTTTTGCAGCCAGGACCATGTCCAAAATACGTTCGAATGCAGCAATAAAAAAGACTTGAAAAATGTTGACCTTTTTTTTCGGTGTATGGGAGCCACCCCAGTTTATGTCCGATTTGGCTGATTCTCGAACTTGATCTCAGTATTCACGACAAAAACATTCAAGTCGATATCTCCAAAACTGCGACCGCTATCGTGCGGACGGACAGACGGACGGACAGACCGGCGGACAGACAGACGGACAGACGGACAGACGGACGGACATGGCTAAATTGACTCCGGCGGTGATGATGATCAAGAATATATATACTTTTCCATACCGGACACGCCCCTTATGGGCGTTACAAACGTTGTGTCAAAGTTAGTATACCCTGCCACAGTGAGTATGCATGAGAATCCGCACCCTAGCTATTTTATTAAACATAACAGGGCAGGGATGATTCAGTTGTTCCATTTTGTGCAAAAAGGCAAAAAGTACCGAAGTGGATACGAGTTAAAGAAAATTTACGTAAGGAAATTTACAAATCAATTTCTTAGCTTTTTTTAAATGAAATAAGCACTTGAGAACTGGAAACAAACCTTAAACAACAAAAATATTTGAGAAAAAATAGAAAATAAGTTTATTCAATTAATTATTTATTAATGTGATAACATCGCATATATTGTACCAAAAATGTCAATGTAGTACCCATGTACTTTTGTCTTTGAAATTGCAACAAAAAGTACAATTGTACCAACAAAAAATTTCCATTCAGCATGATCAGTCAAAAAACTACCAAACTACCAAAATAAACTACCAAAATCAAGTCGGGACAAAAAAAAACCAATTTCTATTTCTATCTAATATATGAGGAATAAATTTGTTTCGCTTAAGAAGAGATTCAGCGCTCTTAGCAGGTTTTTAGAATGTTTGGGTGAAACAAAAGCTTCTGCTTGTACTTCGTGGTAAGTTTCGGAATTTCATCTTTAACTGCCGGTATATGCAGATCTCTGTGGATGTTTGCGTTTTTTATATACCAAGGTGCAATTCGTCTCAGGATTTTAGATTGGACTCTCTGGAGTTTTTCCACGTTCGAGGGAGAGGCATTTATTATACTATTGTATACGATAATTAAACAACAAGCTTCGGATGCGAACTGAATTTTGAATAACTTAGCCTAAACTTAATCGAAAGGAAAAAGAAGAAACACACGCAATCTGTGTTGTCAGCATTTTAACATTATTAAAATGCAGCATTGCACCGGATGCGTGTGCGCTATACTGCCGTGCTAAGCATAACATACTTATCTGACATTCTGAGAGTTCCGAGTTATTTATACATTTTGTGTTTTTCAAAAGCGCGCTCACTTATGAAAGATTTTCTCAAAATTTGAGTGGATTTATATATGAATCATTGCAATACAATATTAATTCCTTAACAAAGAATTGCATAACATTTACGGAAAGTAGACTTTTGGCAGATAGGGATATTATACTAAGTAATTTAAAGAAATTAGCTATGATAAAAATACTCATCTGCATACATAAACCAAGCTGCACTTTATATTTTCATTAACATTTATTTAAGTGAATATATTTGAATAGAATGTGTAAGTATATAGAAAGTACAGTGCAAAAATAAAGAAAAATGTTCAATATTTTTCTATGGAAAAATTTAAAAAAAGGAAATGCAGTTACAATTTGGTTGTTTTCATGCACTCGCGGGCCGAAGCAAAATTAAATCGTATAAAAAAAAACTTATGTAAGATATATGAATTTGTATTATTTGACCATTTATTTATCGAAAAGTAGAGTAACGAAAAATTTTCCATAGAAAACATGCCGAAATATTTGGGGAATTATTACACCGTCCGTCAAATTTTGATCAGTCCCAAGAAAAACTCCTATATATTCAAGAAAATACCTTTTGGACTATATTCGGCTATACCGAAGCTGAAATACCCCCACACAGTAGGAAGAAGTACCTCGAACATAAAATTATGTGGTCTCAAGACCCCATTTTGATCCACCTATAAATAGTTTTGGAGCCCGGACCATGTCCAAAATCCGTTTCTAAAAATTTCCAATCAAATCGACCAAAAAAAAAATGGTCTCAAGACCCCATTTTCACCCTTACATATGTGGCTTCAGAACCTCAAAAATAAGTTTCTAAACATTTCCAATCGAATGCAGCAATAAAAGAAACTTGAAAAATGTTGACCTTTTTTTTTTGGTGTATGGGAGCCACGCCCAGTTTTTGTCTGATTTGTCGATATCTCCAAAACTGCGACCGGACGGACGGACGGACAGACAGACGGACATCGCTAAATTGACTCCGGTGGTGATGCTGATTAAGAATATATATACTTTTCCATACCGGACACGCCCCCTTATGGGCGTTACAAACGTTGTGTCAAAGTTAGTATACCCTGCCGCAGTGAGTGTGGGGGTATAAAAATATATTGATATACGAGTATTTGTTTATTTTGAGCCCCACTACCAGAATATATAGAAGTTTTTCCGAGACTGAGGTTGTGTGGGACGGTGTTAAAAATACCCCTTGGTTAAGTTTTAAGAGGGAACAAAAATAATTGATTTACTATGTTTGTATAAACAAATGTAAAAATTAAGTTTTGAAATTATAAAACCCCCCTCCCCAAAGGAAATTCCTGCGCACGGGTCTGCACTAAGGATGTCAATTTTCGAGACCTTTGCCAATCCCGGGATTTTCGGGATTGAAAAATGCATTCCCGGGATCCCGGGATTAGTCCCGGGATTTGGATTTTTTTCAATTCAACCAAAATTTAGTATAAAAATGATATATTACATCGAATTGAATTGCTTTTAATATACCCATACTATACTAGTTTTGAAATTGTGCAAATAATCTAATATATTGAATATATTCAAGGTTTTTACTCGATTTGGATTATTAGAAAAAAATTTTAATAACTTTAATATATGTAGAATAAAATACTGATTGGAATCGATTTGGTCTTTAGAATCTTGGGTTTCCGGTCAGAATAAGATCATTTTAAAAATGTGTCGTTTGATCCACATTTCTCGAACAACTCTTGACTCGAATATTTTGTCGAACATTTTAATATGCGGAACTGGAACTTGTATTTCATGTCTCGAAGGATGTTCGATGTATTTTTTGATGCGATTTTCATTTATGGATTTGAGTGTTTTATAGTCTATCAATTTGCAAACAGTTTGGAACTATTTTTTACTTAAATTTGTTGACGTAATGAAAATATGCCTAAATTGCCTTCACGCATTGGTACAAGTTTCTGCAATACGTATCGATTCTAGTGATAATATTTCTTCTACTTTGCTATTGTTTGCCATTGGTTGTAATATTGCCGGTAATGGCTTGTTCCCTGTTATTTCTTTTGATCTGTAAATCTTGTCTTCTATCTCAACACTCGTATTGTGGTATTTTATTAAATAGGTTCCATTCAATTGCAAACTTTCGTTATTAAATTTTATGAAACCGTTATACTTATTTAAAAATATTAAATAATTGAAATTACTTCTTCCGATTTTATGTGTTGGTTATTGATTTTTATACAATTATCTATTTTACTTTTTAGCAGGTGTGCTATGCACGTGCTATTAGTTATTTCTTGCATCTCGTTTCTTGAACAAATTGATAAATTAATGTATGATTTACAATTATTCTTTTTTCCAAATATTTTATTTTGACATAACAATATTGATTCGTATTTTATTTTGTTTATAAATTCGCCTTTTTTTCAGGGTTGGCAACCGAATCGAATAAAGGTTTCGGTTTCGGTTTTACTCCCACTTGCCAATCGGTTTTGGTTATCGGTTCCGCTCCTTGATTTTGAAAAGGTTTCGGTTGGTTGGAGCGATTGAAAAGGTTTCGGTTTTAAAAGGTTTCTAGATGACCCAATATTAGGAAATTTTATATCAATTCAATATAAATCAAGGGTGCTGAATCTAATTTCCTTATCTCATCGCATTTTCAAACAAATTTCTGCTTACATTTTTAGTTGTTGTACCCCACACAACGTTTGAAACGTCCATAAGGACGCATGTACGGTATGGATAAGTATATATACTCATGATCAGCATCGAAAACAGATTTAGCCATATCCCCGTCTGCCTGTCACCATACAGGCTGAAATGTTTTATTTTTGAGACATCGATGTGAAACTTTGGGTTTACGTTTTTATCTCCGAATTGAGATCAAGTTCGAGAATCAGCTAAATCGGACGAAAAAGGCTGCCATATAAAACTACGAAAAAATAGCGAAAATTTTCCAAGTCTTTTCAAAAACCATAGAAATGTCTGCGCACACAGAGGCGTTATTCGTGCCAAATAATTGTATTTTTGAAAATATAGCGTTTTTTATACAGCCAGTTTCCATAGCAATACAATAAATAACAAACCCAAAAAGCCAGTTTCAAAACCAATTGGAATCAGTTTGAAAATAAACCTTTTGACTGTTTCCATAGTAGTCTAATAAATAACAAACAAAATAGTAATTTTCAGAACCATTTCAGTCAGACTTTTTGATTGTTTCCATAGCAATATAATAAATAACAAACAAAATCTACTGCGGTGAGATCGCTGCCTGTGTGAGGCACTTTGCGTTTTCGAAGCTAGATTTTTTAAATATGGAAATGGTTCTGAAATTATATAGCGAATATCGCCTCTGTGTGCGCCGGCCTTCTAAAAAGATTTATTGAAAATTTAAAAAAATATTTCCTATATTTTAAAAATATATGAAATAAATAAATGAAATACGATGAATTTTCTCTTAGGAAAAAAAAACTTCAAGTCAATTTTGTGTACGAAAACCTTTTGAAAACCGATTAAAAACCCGTAACCTTTTCAATTGGTTTTGGTTGAACCTATTCAATCGGTTACGACGAATCGGTTTCAGTTTAGGTTTCGCTCCCTAAAATGAATCGGTTTCATTCGGTTTCGGTTACGGTTTCGGTTGCCAACCCTGCTTTTTTTACTGCTCTTATTTCTAATGATCTACAGTCCTCTTTTTCTGTTGTAGGCAAATTTATTATATAAATAAGACAATCCTTATTTGATGCAATTTTAATTTCTGCAAATTCCAATGCTTCATCGACATTAATGAATGGAATATTTTCATTTTTTAGAAAGTTTTCCGTTATTTCCATTTCTTTATCTGATAAAATAAATGATTTTACTATGTTTGCTTTAGCCCAGTGAATTGCATAGGCTATGTTTATAAGTTATTCCTTAATTACCTCTAGTTTATATTTTGTTTGAAGGATTAGATAATCTTCTATTTCCTTTTTTTCTTCAACTAGCTTACTTATTTTACTGGTAGTTTCTATAATTTGATTAATTTTTTCATTGGTCAATTTATTTATTAATACTTGTCTATTATTATTTTCTAAAACGTTATTAATTTTTTCTATTAAGATGTTATAATTAGAGACCGACCGAAATTCGGTTTCGGTTTCGGTTTTTCGGCTTTTCGGCCAAAAAAAGCTGTTTCGGCCGTGTTTCGGATTCGGCCGAAAAATAAAATATCGCTTTCGGCCAAATTTAGTTTTCGGCCGAAATTTCTATATTTCCGCCAAAAATTTCGGTTTCATATAGAAATATAACAAATAAATAACAAAGATTACACTGATCGACAAAACTGAACTTTTTGTGTGTTAAATATACTTGATAGACAAATTCTTATGTATTTTGCACGCTGGATACGAAAATAATAATACTGAAATTTATACAGCACAAAAAATGCAATTTTTGTGGCGTTTGCAGGAAAATTGTGCGTGCTGGAAAAATTTAATTAAATATTTTCGGATTTAGCGTATCAAAATACATAAGGAACAACCAAGTGGATAAAAGCGGTATGCAACACAAATTTAAGCATTGATCATAGTTTCGAAGAATCAGAAGCGACAAAGAAGACATGTCCTATCGGAGTAGATCTACTACTCTCGCGATGATTTATAAATTTCTACTCCTCTACTTCGGTAGCAGATTTTTCTACTTTCCTCAAGATATTTTCTACTACTATGGTAAGAAATCTACTCCTCAAAATATTATGTGAGTTTCATACAATGCAAAACAGACAGAAATTTCTACTACTCTCGTAGAATTTCTAGTACTCTACGCATAAACCCATATCTATTCCCCTCTCTTGAAATCTACTACCCTGAAAGTAATTTCTACTACTCTTGATTTCCACGCATTTGATAGTTTGCTTCTAAATTCATCTAATTCATGATCTGGACTTAAAATGATCGGCCCATATTCATAGTCAAATTAAGCTTCAACTTAATTTTAGTAATCTACTAAGTTGACAGATAATACACTGAGCTGGCAGCTACTAAGCTGGTTCTAAAGTTTAGCAGCTACTAAATTTGACTATGAATATGCGCCATCGATTTCAACCTACTGATAAGCTTAATTATGTACCACTTTATTACATTAAAACTCACAATTGTTTCTTTTATTTTTTCGGTTTCGGCTTCGGTTTCGGCCGAAATTAAAAAAATGAAAATTCGGCCATTTCGGTTTCGGCCGAAAAAAAAAATAAAAAATTTCGGCCATTTCGGTTTCGGCCGAAATTAAAAAAAGCGATTTCGGTCGGTCTCTAGTTATAATCTCCATGGTCCGGGTTTCCCGCGATCCATTTCCACGCTGATAAAATCTATAAAATCTAAAGATCTTTTCCTTACTTCTTTTTTTATTTGGATTCTACTTAAACATGTTTTTGATTGCTCTATTAGTGCGGAGAGGATGGAGAGAAGTGGATGTCCTGTCAGTTTTGCATTAACTAGATTTTCTATACTGGTTATAGCGTCGTCGTAGTAGTGGAGTTCAACGATGTGGATAATTTTGAAATTTCCAGTTTGTAGTTTGGCTGGTCCGGAGTCGATTGTAACGAGTTGAGACGTGCTGTAGTCAAGAATTTGGACATTTGTGGTTGCTACCGCAGCAAATAATCTAATAATTGGAAAGAGTGAAAGGGATAGTGTTTTGAATTTATATGAAAAGGGGTTTAATTTTTAATGAGACTCTTATGAACTCTTTAACCAGATTCCGTTGTGACTGAAGAGGATTGATTTCCTTTTACAATCTTTTTTTTATATCGGGCTGTAAGTTTATTACCGTACCGTCTATTAATTTTAACATAAATAGTCTGTCCTGGGATGTAGTCTTTTAGGGGTATTCTCGTCCTATTATGAAATTCTAAGTCTTTTTCCTGCTTGTTTTTTAGCCTTTGTATGTTATTTAGTCTTGCATTTTCGTACTGTTCAGGATTTATGTAAGCTTTGCGTCCAAAAAATGCTTCAAGTGGTTTCTGTCTGCTCTGTCGAGAAGTTCTTCAAATGATCTTTCTATGTCTTCGGTCTTTAAACATCTCAATATTTCGGAAAGGGTTGAATAAAGTCGTTCAATCTGTCCATTTGCTTTACTCATATGGGTTGGTGTCCTATAAATTTGTATTCTTAGTTGATCTTCAACCATAAAGGTTATTGAATGAGAATTATGAGATTTTTCGTTGTCAATAACTATTGTTTCGGGTATACCAAAAGCAATTGTCTAAGAGGCTCGCGTATATCTACTGTAGATCTAGACTTTATTATTCGAGCTTGTGCGTATTTCGAATATTTGTCAATTGCTGTCAGTATTAATTTCTTCTCAGTAATATAGATGTCGATGTGAAGGATTTGTGCAGGGTACTCAGGGATTGGGGTTGGTTGTATTTCAGGTGTGTTGGGATGTCTGTCATATTTGTTTTCTGCAAATATCTTGCACTGTTTGACTATTTTCTTTATTTTAGCTAACATATTTGGGAAGTAAAATTTTTCCATAAGTTGATTATTATTTTCTACAACGTTTCTGTGAGCTCTTTTGTGTTCAAGGATAATTTGTTGCTCTTGCTGTTCGTCTGTCACCAAATCTTGAGTTTTTGATTGTGTGAACCGGATTTTGAAGTTATTGAAGTGCGTAGGGTAAAGTATTTGAATTTGGCCCATTATTTTTTCTGAGGTAAATATACCATTTATTACCGCAGGGTTCAAATAACGATTAAGTATAGATTTGAGATCAAATATTGGGGCCTAACAATTGTATGTCAGTGATATGTCTGGAATGGACTTTTAAATTCATATTTATTATTGTTTGGCTCACTCGTAAAATGGCCAAACGATATAAAAAAGAAAAAAAGGGTGGAATTCAAGAATTAGCTAAATATAATTAAAGGCGTGTAGGATGTAGGTTTTTAAGTATGTATTTATTAGAAAAGGAGCACAAAAGTTGCTTACTTTGCGACGGATGTCGTAGGATACAAAAGTAAGCTTATGTAAATAAAAAGCTCTGCCGCACAGGATGTTGCAGGAGCGTAAAAATATACGTGGTTGACTCGTTCGATGCTGATACAAGAAGAAGGAAGTTAAAGTTACGGAAATGGCAGAAGGCCTTCATATTGAATTAAACCAGTTTTGGGACACAGCTTCAGAATGTTAAGCGGTGTTCCAGTAGGTTTAATGGTATAAAGTTGGTTGCCGTACAATTCCGTATACAGGGTGGCAAACAGGGTGTTTTTGCGTAAACATTCCGCCCACCTTGCAGTAACTAACGCTGCAAAAAATTGTAGATTAGTACATGGAGTTTGTATGGTATAAAAGCAAAGCTGGGCATTAACTAGTTAATTCGTTAATAGTTAATTAACGAAGTTAAATTTTTGGTTAACTTTTAACGTTTCAGTTAATTTCGAAAACCATTAACTTTTTCATTTAGTTAAGTAAAATTTCTTCGATTAACTAGCATTAGTTAACTTTAAAACGAAAAAAAATTTTATTATTGAAGTTAAAAAAAAAGTAAAAATTAAGAATTCATACTATTTTTAAAAATCTACCTAACCACACTGTTGAAAAATTGTAAACACAGAACTCTTTCGTGTTGTTGACAAAAATTTAAAGTTCCAAGTCGAGACGGCGTTCCTAGCCCGCCGGCGGCGAAATATTGAGTCGATTGTGTCGGCTCAACCGATATTGACATCGATTTGTTCGCCGATTGAAGCCGATTATGGTCGGCGCGAAACTGTTTAGCCGCCACCGACATTTTCCAATAAACTTGGAACTCTGGGTGCGTAGCGACAATCAAAAAAAAGCGCGTCGGCAAATTCGTTTTGTAAAATTTTTACAAAGTTTTCATTTTTTAAGTTAAATTTGCATATAGAGGGCTGAAATCGATCGAAAAAAGGGTCTGTGAGTGCAGGCATTCAATTGTATATAGTTAAAATGTTTTTTTATTCGTTATTTGGAAAAAAAAATTGTTTTCTATAGAGAATTTAACTATTTAATTTAACTTTTAACGAAGTTAACTTTTCAACGCAATTAACTTTTTAAATTTAACGAAGTTAAATTTTTGATTAACTATTACTGGGTTAACGAAGTTAAATTCTCGATTAACTATGCCCAGCTTTGTATAAAAGCATAGTGACATAGAGCATTATAAAAAAAAAATATTTTACTTAATTATTGTAAAAGTTTATTTACTTAGAAAAAGTAATTTATTCTTAGAATTATCGCTAAAAAGGTAGCGAGGGCCAAATAAGAGCCGCAACAGATGTTTCACATGACGTGGGTCATAAGGGACCCCTGATCTCTCATGCGAGATCTGAGCCAGAAAGGACCCTGCCGAAGGCTGTGCTTGGGTAAAAAGGAACCTCAGGATTTCAAAATAAATCCAAACAGCACAGTCTTCGAATACACGTCGAAACCGAACACGAGCGCGGCGATATATTAAGCGTAGCATTAATACCAGATTATGTATTTTCAATTCCAGATATGTATTGAAGTTATGTTGGATATCTACTTGAAATTTCGATTTAATGATAAGAGCTATGACGTAAAATTTGAATTGGTCACGCTGGGTAGAATTGACGAAGCGGTTGTCAAAAAACTTAGCCGCAGCAGTCATAAACTTTTTCTTATGTAATTTACGCGAAATTTGACTAAAAATATCACATTGAATTTTATCTAATAAAAGGTTTCGATGAAAAGCGACGCCGATAGGGATATACATCGGCGAGCTTTGCCAGTAAGTGGCATATGCCAATGCATTGTATGGCCTTTGATGATCACGAAGTGATGCAATTGTAAATTTTGGAAAATTGGTTGGTAGTACGAGGGTCGCTGCCTCGCTTTTTCTCTGCGAATCGATAGGAGAATCGAGAGTAATGCAACATTGCTTGCTAGGAGTAGCAGCACCAGATTGAATACTCTGTATAATTCTGGATTCAGTCGGTATCGAAGGAAGTTTCAATAACTTCCTTGTGCGATCAGAAATAAACGTAGTTTCTGACGCAGAGTCTATCAGCGCACTTGCTGAGTAGACGGTGCCCAAGTGGCAAATGTTCACATCGGCTGTACCGAAGTGTACATAAGTAGCGTTAAAAGTGAAGCATTTCTGAATACCAAGAATTGGCTCAGCTTGGAGAGAAGTGCGGTATTGATTGGAGAAGTGTTTGTCGATGACAGTTTCCAGAAAGGCGGGACCCTGGAGGAAAACTTCCATCGTAGAAAGGGAAAGTTGATTACAAACCATTAATTTCGATAGGGCGTAACCCTGAAGGAAAAGTTCCATTGACTAAAGATTGTGCACATGGAGAAAGAATAAGTTCAATAGGGCGGGGCCCTAAAGGAAAATGTTCACTGGGTGATGGCTGCGGAGCAGGCACATCTCTATGTAGAAGCGTATGATGACGCTTCTGACAGCTGGAGCAAACAGAATTGCTCTTACAACCTTCAACCTCATGATTTTTGCTTAAACAATTGATGCAATATTTAAGGCGATTTATATTTTAATTGCGATCGGCGACACTCATGGTCAGATAACACTGACAGGTGCGCAACGAATGTTGTAGTCGGGGACAAAGCCCACAATGGTTAGAAGACGCATTGATGTTATATGTGCTAATTGGTTTCAAATCATTGGTTGAAAACTGAAAAGTCGGAGGTGAAGCTGTACTGCCAATATCGTGCAGTAGTTCATTAATTTTAGCCAAAGTCTTTACAAAGCTGTAATAAGAACGCTTGTATTTGGACTTGACGAAAGCGTTGACATCCGGGCTCTCACCTTGATCAGCATCTGATTCAAGGTAGGCTAAACATGGCTGATATGAAGCCTTAACTGCATCCCAAAGTCATGTGACGGTAAGTCCGCAAAAGCTGCTTCATATTTAACCAATTGGTCAGCAGCGAGAATAAAAGTCTCAAAAACAGTCATGTTTTTAATGAAAAATCAAAAAACTGTAAATAAAAAAGCAATAACTTTCTCGAAATAAGAGGTGAAGGCATCGAAAATGAATACCCGAAACAATTAGGGATGACACTTGAGGTTGTTGGAAACCCCCAGTATATGTAGCACTCAAATCAAAAGATCACTTGAATAAAAAATTGTAATTAAAAAAAAATGTTTAATGCAAAAGTACCCTCGGTTTAGGTACTTCAGATTGTGCCCTGATGTGAATATTAAGAATTCAAAAATGGAATTTGCGTTGAGCACTAATGTGTAAAACCAACAAAATAAGCAGAATTTTTAAAAACTGAATTTAATTTAATGTTGATTTTATTTAATTGGAATGTGAACTTTTAGTTTTGTCTTAAATTGGAAAAAGTTATTGAAAATGAATTTCAATTTAATATTTACCCAAGGTGGGTTTTGTAAAATAGGGCCGTGTGCATAGAATGTTAGAAAATATTCAGAATATAATAAAATCTGAATATTTCCCGAAAGGCCGTTTAATTGCACTTAGTTGCACCTATGAAAAAGTTCGGTTCAATTAACCGATGAAAATAATTGCACACTAAAGTAGTGAATAATAAATAATTCAATCACTTAACCGGCAGAAGCAAAATAAACAAAAAATTATTGGCCAAACTATGGTGGCAAAGTATTTCAAAAGGAGCTCAAACCAAAAACTATTATGCACGAAATTTAGCTTTTATGTATATGCTGATCACAAAATGATAAGTTCAAATATTAAGGAAATATCACTTTCTTTTAAATCGAAAGTTTCAGAAATTATTTAAGTTTAAAAAATTAATAAAATGCAGAGACAATTGCATTCTCAAGAAAGACACTCACTTGTTGTTGTTATTGGAGCGCACTTATTTGTTTTGTGTTTGGGTATTCTGATTTGTTTTCACTTTCGTTTATGATCTGTGCTTGTGAATATTGTCTCACTTAATTTGCTCACAAATTTATGCACTATTTATTTATTTTAATTTTATTAATTTATAATTTATGTGGTTAATATTCGTACCAAAAACAAAACAGAAAGGAATAATGACAACTGTCAAACTATGTAGTGGAAGGGCTGAGAGCAACGAGAAGAGGCAATAAGGGTTGCTAACAAATTTTCCAACTTTAAAGTAAAAGTTATTTTCTAATTGAAAATTAGAGAATTTTAATAGATTTAAAAACGATTTAAATCGGAATATTGTGTCGTTTTTTTATATTAAGCTGCTTTTGTTCACTTTGTGGTAATTTTATTTCTCATGAGTGCTTTGGGCCTGTCTTTTTTGGCTTTCCGCATGTTCCACGAAAGTGAACAAATTGACGCAGAGAAGAATTTTTAAGTTTTATTGTTCTTGTATTACTCGACTAAGTGTCGGAAGAATTGCTCTTTATTTGCAAATACAAAAAAAAAATGCTTTTATACAAACTACACGTACCTTGAATTTTTGTTGTAATGTTGAAGATCGGTGTTTTGCCGTCGGCTTTTCCACCGTTCCTTCGGAGAAAATGCACACGTAGAACGCTAAAAACGCTGGAAAAATGTAACCTCGGCGGAGCTTGGAGCGTCGAAGATGCTGCCAAAATATGCAGAGATGCTGGTGTAATTCTTTGCGACGGATGTCGTTCTCAAAATCCGAATCCGGTTCGAATGGATCAAATGTTTGGCTCACTCGTAAAGTGGCCAAACAATATAAAAAAGAAAAAAAGGGTGGAATTCAAGAATTAGCAAAATATAATTAAAGGCGTGTAGGATGTAGGTTTTTAAGTATGTATTTATTAGAAAAGGAGCACAAAGGTTGCTTACTTTGCGACGGATGTCGTAGGATACAAAAGTAAGCTTATGTAAATAAAAAGCTCTGCCGCACAGGATGTTGCAGGAGCGTAAAAATATACGTGGTTGACTCGTTCGATGCTGATACAAGAAGAAGGAAGTTAAAGTTACGGAAATGGCAGAAGGCCTTCATATTGAATTAAACCAGTTTTGGGACACAGCTTAACAGAATGTTAAGCGGTGTTCCAGTAGGTTTAATGGTATAAAGTTGGTTGCCGTACGATTCCGTATACAGGGTGGCAAACAGGGTGTTTTGGCGTAAACAATTATCATGTCCTGTTAATATCCATATTTGGTTCTTAAATACGTTAATTGGGGTTTCAATAGCCGGTATCAGGTTGTGTCCTGAGCTTTCG
Source organism: Heteromyza rotundicornis (assembly GCA_951394025.1). Taxonomy (NCBI): domain Eukaryota; kingdom Metazoa; phylum Arthropoda; class Insecta; order Diptera; family Heleomyzidae; genus Heteromyza; species Heteromyza rotundicornis. The sequence continues at coordinate 51,211,369 of OX596011.1, read as the reverse complement.
TCTATTGCTATTGTTAATGAATTTAATTCGGGTGGTCTGGAAAGTGTGTCTGCGACAATGTTAGTATTACCTGGGTTGTATTGAAGTTCGTGGTCATACTCTTCTAATATAGCTTTCCATCTTTTTAGTTTTGAATTATAATTTTTATTGCTCAGTGCGTATGTTAAGGGTTGGTGGTCTGTACAAATTTTAATTTTAGCTGTACCATAAAGATAATTTCTGAGAGACTTAAGTGCCCATATGATTGCTAACATTTCTTTTTCGTTTGTTGCATAATTTTCCTCTGTTTTACTTAATGTCCTTGAGATAAATGTGATTGGTTTTCCTTCTTGTTCTAAAATTGCACCAAGTGCATGCTTTGAAGCATCTGTCGTTAGGTGAAATTCTTTTTTAAAATTGGGATATGTTAACATTATTTCATTAGAGATGAGTGTATTTTTAATTTTGTTGAATGACTCTTTTGATGAATCATTCAGATAGATTAGGGTTTTTTTGATTGATTTTTTGACACTCTTCCGTCTTTTCCTCTCAGAAGATTGGTTAAAGGTTTTGCTATTTTTGCATGGTCTCTTATGAATCGTCTATAGTATCCAGAGAGACCGATGAATGCTATCAAATCTCTGAGTGTTTGTGGAAAGGGGTAGTCAACTATTGCTTGTACTTTAGTGGGGTTAGTTGTTATACCATCGGAGGAGACTAAAAATCCTAAAAATTCTATTTGTTTCTTAAAAAACTCGCATTTGTCCATTTGCACTTTCATGTTTGCATTCTGAAATGTTTTAAAAATTTCGTATATATTTTCCGCGTGGGTTTTTTCATCTTTGCTGAATATGATTATATCGTCGATATACACGTAACATACCCTTCCTATATGTCTCCCAAGAATGTCGTCTAAATCGCGTTGGAAAATCGGATGTGCATTTTTTAAGCCAAAAGGTAATCTTGTCATTTTTCACCGAAAACGCTGTTTTCTCTACGTCAGATTCGTGTAATGGAATCTGGTGGAAAACACTTTTCAAATCGATTAGTGAAAAAAATTTGTTTTTCCCTAACTGGGCCAACACTTCATTGATATCAGGAATCGGATAGCGGTCAGCTATCGTAATTGCGTTGAGTTTCCTGTAATCAATTACTAATCTGTATTTTTTTTCATTCGATGCATCCTGTTTTTTTGGAACTATCCATACGAGTGAATTGTATGGGGACCGTGAAGGTCTGATAATTCCCTCATTTAACAATTTTATTATTTGCGTTTCAACTTCATCCTTTAGAGCCATGTGTTGAAGTAGCCAAACCTGATAAACTTCAACTTGTGCGTTCGGAAATTTTAGAAAATATTAATAGGGCATTTGAAAATTCATCTTAACGATATAATTTGCGTAGCTCTACAAAACGGTATAGCATAGGTGATGAAGTATACCGCCGTAATTTCATTTTGAGCGATGCGAGCAAACGATTTTGCGCTAAATTTGCACGCACCTTCATTAAAGCAAACATTATTGGTTTAAAAGGAAATAACATGTATGAGTTAAAAGATGGAGACACTGGCACAACCGCTTTTTATCACGGCAAAGATATTCAGGCAAGAAAAACTTAATTCACCACGGCAAAGGGTCTGTTTGATTTACGTCATTTCATTGGCAATGAACTGCATTATCAGTTTCCCGGCTTAGAGTTTTTCACAGCTGATTTGGCATGCATTTCAAACATGTAGCACGCTTCGATAATTAACCTAAATGGTTAACTTCCTTTTTCCGACCTCTTTACAATTAGAACGTTCGAGAAGACAGATCAATTCAAGTCAACCAAAAGGAAAATCCACAGTGACTTAAGATTTGAAATACAAATTTAAAGTTTATTTTTCTTTTTTATACCCCCACACTCACTGTGGCAGGGTATACTCAATTTGACACAACGTTTGTAACGCCCATAAGGGGGCATGTCCGGTATGGAAAAGTATATATATTCTTGATCAGTATCACCGCCGGAGTCAATTTAGCCATGTCCGTCTGTCTGTCCGTCCGCACGATAGCGGTCGCAGTTTTGGAGATATCGACTTGAAACTTTGGGTACATGTTTTTCTCGTGAATACTGAGATCAAGTTCGAGAATCAGCCAAATCGGACAAAAACTGGGAGTGGCTCCCATACACCGAAAAAAAAGATCAACATTTTTCAAGAATTTTTTATTGCTACATTCGATTGGAAATGTTTAGAAACGAATTTTTGACATGGTCCGATATAAGGGTCAAAATAGGGTCTTGAGACAAATTTTTTTTTTGGAAATTTCATTGGAAATTTTTAGAAACGGATTTTGGACATGGTCCGGGCTCCAAAACTATTTATAGGTGGCTCAAAATGGGGTCTTGAGACCACATAATTTTATGTTCGAGGTACTTCTTCCTACTGTTTGGGGGTATTTCAGCTTCGGTATAGCCGAAGATAGTCCACTCTCTAGTTTTTCATTCGTTTGGAATTAAAATATCCACGTAAGTTTTCTTATTAAAAAAAAAAATAATTTGCAGCGACTTTAGGCTAACCAAGTTGAAGTTGAGGAACGGTGCGCCAGCATAGATTTGGCTAACCAAATCCCGCAACAGCTTCAAGCATCAACTCAGCCCAAAACCAACCGCACCTACAATCAAGGAATTGGCAACAAACTTATTCTCTTTTTCTACAACAACAAAAATTTATCAAATTTTTATACATCTCCTAGAGATTTATTTTTTATCAAATACTTCCTATAGAAAGATCTAGAGAGAGCTGGAGCATTTGATAGGAGTAACGGGAAAATTCTCATAACCAAATCATGTTTCAAAAGGCGTATGCGTACAGTTGCTTTAAGAATAAGTTAGTTCTTTTTCTCCGCCGCGAGGATCCACTCGTCTAAACCACTGTTATTTATTTATTTTTATTTTATTTATTTATTGATTTATTACGGCTCTTTGAGCCTAGTTTAATACACTTAAAAGATATTTAACAATTTAATGTATGGGTGACTTAAGAATTTAGGAAAACAATGTTTTAATAATAATAATTGAAACATGTACCACAAACAATAAACCACACCATTTATCTTATCTCCAACGTCCTGGTATAATCATTTAATTTTCTTTTGAATAAGTTAGTTTCAAGGTTTTTTATATTATCAGGTAATTCGTTGTAGCATTTTAACCCTTTGTAAAAAAGACTGTTTTGTTCAGACTCTGTTTTATAATTAGATAATTTAAAATAGTTTTTCTGCCTTGTATTTCTGTCATAGACCTCATAGTTAAATATAATATTTGTTCTTAAATAATCAGGCAAATATCCGTTCATTATATTGTATATAAATTTCATGGTGTGAAAAAATATTTGTTGCTTAACACTTAGCCAATTTAATTTTAGTAGCATTTCTTTTATTGGAGTATCATAACGTTTATTTAACATGAAGCGCATAGCTTTGTTTTGCATTTTTTGCAGCTTTTCAATTTGAGAGTCTTTCATTATAAAGAAAATGGTAGGACAATAGATAAAGTGCGGCTCAACAATTGATCTGTATACTTTTACTTTAAAACATTTACTTAACTTGTTACACGTTCTTTTAATAAAATATATTTTTTTCGCTATTTTGCTTATAGTATAATCAATATGATCGTCAAATTTTAATTTGCAGTCTATTTGAATGCCTAAATACTTTATCTTCTGTACATTTTCAATTTCCTTGTTATTTATTTTAATACTTTCAATATATTCAATGTTCTTTCTTGTTATAATCATAAATTTAGTTTTTTCAATATTAATTTTTAATTTGTTAGCACACAGCCAATCATAGAGAGCATCTAAGTCAAGTTGTAGTTTTTCTCTCATTTCATTTTCTTTTTTACCACTTATCGAAATTAATGCATCGTCAGCAAATAGTTTAATTGCACTGTATTTTAAAATTGAGTTAATATCATTAATATATATGTTGAACAAAATTGGAGCAAGAACTGAACCTTGCGGCAAGCCAATCTTCACATCCAATTCTTCGGATACTTCTAAGCCAATAATTGTACGTTGTTTACGATTTGTTAAAAAACTGTCAAACCAATCTAGTTCTACATTTTTTATACCAATGGATGATAATTTTTCTAGTAAAATCTTTTGATCAATTGTCTCAAAAGCTCTTTTTAAATCAACGAAAACGGCAATTGTCGAATTTTTATTATTCAGTTCTTCTTTCCATTCAGCTAAAACCATATTCAACGCGGTTTCGCAAGAATGCTTATTCCTAAATCCTGACTGTTGTGGTATAATTATGTTATTACTATCTAAATATTGCACTAATTGGAGTTTTATCACAGTTTCCAAAATTTTTTCATCACAGGGCAATGTATTTATGGGTCGCAGCTCTTCTGCTTTTAATGTGTTTTTCACTTTTTCAATTGGAACTATCACTGAAGTTTTCCACATACTGGGAACTATACCACTACTTAAACTTTCATTTACTATTTGAGCATAAAAATAACCTAAATATTGCACAGAATCCTTAACAACACCTTCAGAAAATAATTTTTTTCCCCCCCTTTTGGTTTTGAACTTATTGACTATACATTCAATGTCATCCGTTGTTACTTGGTTAAATTTAAAATGAGTATTTGTTTGACTAGATATATTAATTTCCCTATCAACTAATTCTATATTACGGCTAATATCTACAATGCTATCTACAAAATATTTATTTAAATTGTTTGCCATTTCAGTTTCATTTTCAAAAATTTTACCGTTAATCACAATCTTTTTAATAGATGAATTTTCTTTTACCATACATATTGCTTGTTTCAAATACTTCCACATTAATTTACTATCGTGACTATTAGTATTTATCGTATATTCGATATGTTTGACTTTTTTAGTTTTCACTAGTTGTTTGTACTTTTTTTTTATATTTCTGTATTCTTCCCAGTCTCCCGAAATTTGGGCCAGTTTATACAAATCGAATTTATGTTTGTTCAGATTGGCCAGCTCATTATCATACCATTTGTTCATAATTTTTAGTTGAACTTCTTTTTCATAAGTCAACTTTCGCATAACATTTAAAACACAGCTATTAATCAAGCACACCTTGCTCTCCAAATCAATTGCTTGAAAATTGGTGAAATCGCATAGGCGCAATTGATTAATAAGAGCTTCATTATTGTAATACTCCCAAGATATTATTTTCATGCTACTTCTCATTTGAAATTTTGGATTACGTTTGATTTTAAATTGAATCGTTTCATGATCGGATATTTGATGTTCTTCTAATTTTTCACACACTATATCATTAGTATTAGTAAAAAGCAAATCAATTTTTGTTTTTGATGTATCTGTTGTGCGTGTATCAAAGTCAATTTTTTGATACATCGAATGTGATTTAAACAGTTCAATTAACTGTGTGCTATAAGTAGAAATATTATTTAAATTGATATTAAAGTCACCTACAATAATGTTACTCTCTGACAGTTCACAAGTATTACCTAAAACGTTAGATAAAAAATTAATAAAACTAGCATCACTTGTGCTAGGTGAGTGATAAACCACTCCAATTTGCCACTTAGGGTTAAAATGCTTCAATTTGATAAAAATACACCATAGGTTTTTATCGATTGATTTATTATATTTAATACTATATTCAATAGAATTATGTATATAAATTAAGACACCACCAGTATGCCGACTATGTGAGTCACATCGCACTAAATTATAAGTTTGTATGTTCAACTCTTGATTTGTTATTTCAATTGTGGTACATGTTTCAGAACACAATATTAAAGCTGGATTTTTAATTTCAATCAATTTTTCTAACTCATTTTTGTTACATAAAATACTATTAATATTAAGGTATAAACAATTTAAATCAGTGTTTGTTGGTTGCTACTTGCGAGTCTTAGTTTTACTTCCAATGTATCTTTTGTATGCTGGACAATCTCTGCTAAAAGCGAAGTGATGTACATCAACATCTAGAAGATTTTTTTGTACTAACTCACTACAATTGACACAATTATAAACATTGGATCTACAGTCTTTTACATCGTGGTTTCCTCCACATTTACTACAAGCTCTTTTGTTAACACATTCACCCGCCATGTGATTGTATCCCAAACATTTGAAACATCTCAATACCCTTACATACTCAAAAGCAATGCACGAGTCATATTCTATGTTAATTCTCTTTTGTTTTAAAATGGTTTCATATGTTTCTACATCAGTTTCAATAATAGCATTATAACTTTCTTCTCTTTTGTTCAAATTTTCATAAATTTTTACAATCTTAAACTCTTTACCCTCACATATAACATTTTGTTTTGTCATACATTCCACTAAGCGCTCACTGCTTAGCCTCTCTGATAATCCAACAACTTTAAAATTTCTTTTCATCTCCTTCTTGTCTCTCGTTTTCTCCATCTCGTAATCATTTCCAATTTGATCCGTGATCTTCTGCTGCACTTGTTCAAATGCCTCTTTGCTCTTGCATTGCACAATTAGTCCGCCACTACTTATCTCTCTCACTGCACTCACCAGACCTTCTGTTGGTTCTATCACTGTTTTTAGCGCTTCTTTTGTTTGTTTGTTGTTCTTTGATTTGTCTTTCGCTTTAATAACCAGTCTGTTTTGATTTTGTGTGGCTGCTGCTTCTGCATATGACAATTTCTTGTTTTCGTTCTTCTTAGTTACCGAACATACTTCGTTTATTTTTTCAGTATTCTTTTCAAGTGCTTTAGATAACTCACTTATTAAATCTTTTTTCATATGAGATATTTTAACTTCTATATTCTGTTCAAGAAGTGAATTAAATTCGGTGGCTAAATTTGTTTTCAGCTGGGTGAATTTATGAAATAATGCTTCTTCAATCATTTCTTTCATTTCGGCTTTTCCGATCTTGCTTTGATCGAACTTTCCTATCAAATGTTTTATTTCGATAAACTTCGTGTTTGTATCAGATAATGTACACTGATTACAAAACCATTTAATGTTCACATTTTCACACATCATTTTAATTTCGGGCCTTTTGATATTGCTGCATTTTAAACAGAAAAAACTGCCACATCCACCAGAACATGAAATTGATTCGTCTATTTGCAACAATTTCGCCGTGCACTCTTTGCACTCAGTCGGCGGCATTTTGCATCCACTGACACTTTTGTAAAAAATTTATTAAAGTCACTGTCTTTCCAATTTTTTACTAATTTTTTTTAATATTTTTAAAACTTGATTGCTTATTAATCAACGTTAAACGTTGAAATATAAAAACAATACTTATTTATTATAGATATTGTCACAAATTTCGGGTGCGATAAAAAAACACGTCCGTTCATTTCAAAATCTCTCTCTCTTTCTGTTGTGCGTTTGCTTAATTTGTTAATGTAAAGTATATATTAAAATCGAAGTAAAATCTATTCGCGAATTGAAGAAAAACCAAAACGAAAATTTGCGATTAAATGGAGTAATAATGAAAAAAAAAAAAAAGAGTAAAAAACCAGTTTTTTAAAATATAACCCTTTAACCGACTAAAAAGCAGAAAATAAATTTCCTTTAAATTAATTTCCTCAATTTCGATTTAAAATTAAGGGTTTTTGGCTACTTTGTTCCTAATATCATTTCAGCTTTTGAAGTCGCCAAAAACCCTTAATTTTAAATTGAAATTAATTTAAAGGAAATTTATTTCTGCCTTCAAGTTTTTTTGATATGATTTTTTTTTGCGCTTTCTTTTTCTCTTAATGTCTTCTAGTTATTTTAAATGATAATTCAATCATAGAAATTTATATAAAATATTAGTAATTATCTTATATTGTTGCAGGATTCATATCAAGACAGATAATCTCTTGATTTTTGCTGGAATTACATAACGTTTGTTTATGTCCACTTTAGAAATAATTGGTTACTTGTTTTAAAAATCGGACAGCGATAAAAACTTTGTTTTGGATTGTTGTACATTTTAAAAATTATGCCCATCTACTTAAGAGTAGTCTTACTCATTAAGATTCCTATACTTTATTTATCAATTTCGATCTAAACTTTCTTGGAAAGCCGAAGTATTCCGGTTTAATAAGAGAAAATATTTTAATGAGAAAATGTCAATACGTCATACCAACGAACACGTGCCACCACAAACCCAAGGTACTTGTACCATATGTCGCGAGAATTTAAGTGAAAGTGTTGATATTTTGAGAACTACTTGTGGGCATCGTTTTCATCGCAGTTGTCTTTTAACTTGGTTAAAAAGAAACTCTACGTGTCCACAGTGCAGAGCTACTTGCAGAAGCACAGAGTTCGGCCATCTTAACACTTCAAATTCTGGTGGTCGCACTAGAGCACGTACTAATCGAAACAACTCTTCAAATGCAATGAATCGTCCCACTGATCGACAGGCACCTTCCACTTCGCAAGCGGCAAGTTTGTCACAGCCACAGCCAGAGCAACCCCTACCGCAACCAGAACCAGTTCCTAATGTAACTAGCAATGATTGAGCAGAATTTAATTAAAAATGTCCGAAAATTTACAAATTCAATTGCCAGAACTGGAGCTAGTAGAAATTTTACAACGTGGATTAAGATCACGCATACGTCAACAATTACTGTATGTACCAATAACCTCATTGGCTCAGCTTAGAGTACTATGTCTTAAAGGTGAAAACTTAATAAGCGAAATTTCTAAATCCAGTACACCACAAAATGACCACTAACAATCGAAACAATTCTAGTAGACGTCAAGTTAATGAATTGGATTTATTTGAAAATGGGGAAAATCCAATTGATGCTATTGAAGTCGAAGTGAATGAAGTTACTAGACAAATGAGAAACAACAATAAAATAATTGGTTGGAACTGTCGCCAAGATGGTCATAGATAGAGCAATATTTTGTTACGGATGCGGTGCTGTTGGTATTTATAAACCCAACTGTATTGTGTGCAATCCGGGAAACTCGAAGGAGAGCGCGGGCCCAAAGCAAAACCCTCGCAGGAACTAAATAATAATAATTTAAAGTTACTCATACGCCAAGATAACCCGTATAGTAAAATTAATCGAAATAATTACACTGTGTTACAGTCGCCCAGAACTTCGGACGCCACCTATTACACGTTGTAGGTATGTCCAAGAAAATGACATCTGCGTACCAGAAATTTTGATTACACCCCCAAAATCTGAAGTTAGAAGAGGAAAACCAATTTTTGTCGGTGTTACCCTATTTTTAAAGATAATTTTGGAAGCTCGATGTGCACAAGCTATAGCTTGTTAAAAAGAAGAGAAGCAGACGCTTCAATCAGTGTATAACTTCGATTTATATGGCGAAAAACACAGAAGTTATTACTGAAAACATCGCTCAGGCAACATTTTTTTACATTTATTTTAACGGCTTTTTTCGATTTAAGAATTTTTTTCATACAACACTATACTAATTTATTACAAAAATTAAAAATACATCGAATTCCCGTTTCAACATACCTACAACGTGTAACAGGTGGCACCCCAAGTTCTAGCCTTTTTTTTTGTAACGCAGTGTTATAAACCAGGAATTAAATCAATTTTACCCTATGAAGAAAGGTTAAAATATTATACTCAAAGGAGATCTGAATTATTTAAGGATAATGCCAATTTGAATTTACAAGCGAAGAAACGTTCGTCAGTTTGTATTCGTGAATTTTGGAATAAAGTTAAATCACAATGTACAAATTTGACAAAATTGGTTTGCTCAATTAAAAAAATCGATTTTGATTTACGACCATATGCTGAAGTAATTTTGCTAAATGAGTCTCACTTAGGATTATTAGACAGTGGAGCTGAAGTGTCTTGCATTTGCCATGACTTAGCTAAGAAACTTTGTTTGAAAAATAATCTAACTAAACATTAAATTTTCATTCGAACAGCAGATGGCTCCGACCAAATTGTTTTCGGTACAATAAAGCTAACAGTGACATTTAAAGATAATTCACATGAAATAGAATTTTTTATTGTTCCAAGTTTATTGCAACATCTGATTTTAGGGGTAGATTTTTGAATACGATTTAATCTAGCACCCAATATTATTTCACAAATTGATTTCGATAAGAAGGAAGTTGTAGAACACATACAAAATACTAACAAATTATCTGATGAACAAAAATTGCGTTTAGATTCTGTTAATAATCTATTTCCTTCATTTGCCAAGGAAGGCTTAGGAAAAACCACATTAATGGAGCATATTATAGAATTAGAGCCAAATGTCCGTGCGATAAAACAGAGGAATTTTCCCATTTCTCCGGCTATTGAAAAACTCGTTCACCAGGAAATAGATGAAATGCTCAAATTAGAAATAATAGAAGAATCTCCAAATAGTCCCTGGTCCAGTCCGATTGTGTTAGTCCGTAAAGCTGATAAAGTTCGTTTATGCCTTGATTCCCGAAAAGTAAATTGTGTAACCATTAAAGATGCATATCCATTGCCTCATATCGAAGGTATTCTTAGCAGGCTACCAAAAGCCGAATATATCAGTTCATTGGATTTGAGAAGAGCATTTTGGCAAATTCCTTTGGCAGAAAATGCAAGAGATTTTACTGTTTCACTGTACCCAATCGTCCTTTATATAGATATCGTGTAATGCCATTTGGATTATGCAATGCTCCTCAGGCTTTATGTCGCTTATTGGATCGAGTTATTCCAGCACAACTCAAAGAAAGCGTATTTGTGTACTTAGACGATTTACTAATTGTCTCAGAAAGTTTTGACATGCATATAAAAATCTTGGCTGAAGTTGCTCATCACTTAAGAAATGCGAATCTAACAGTCAATTTAGAAAAAAGTAAATTTTGCCTAAAAGAAGTTAAATACTTAGGATACATTGTGGGTAATGGTACTTTACGAACAGATTCAGACAAAATAGATGCATATGCGAATTATCCAAAACCAACCACAGTAAAACAGCTAAGAAGATTTTTAGGAATGGCAGGATGGTATCGTCGATTTATATCAAACTTTGCTTCTCTTACGGCACCACTGACGGATTCGCTTAAAAATCCTAAAGGATTTAATTGGAGCGAAGTCGCAAAGGAAGCTTTCGAATTTTTAAAACAACAGCTATCGTCTGCTCCCGTACTTACAAACCCAGATTATTCGAAGCCATTTATAATTCAGTGGGATGTCAATTTTCAAGACCTTTGCCAATCCCGGGATTTTCGGGATTTAAAAATGCAATCCCGGGACTAGTCCCCGGATTTGGATTTTTTCAATTTAACCAAAAAAAAATGTATAAAAATGTTATATTACATCGAATTGAATTGCTTTTAATATACCCATACTATAATATTTTTGAAATTTTGCAAATAATCTAACAATATATTAAATATAATAAAGGTTTTTATTGGATTTTTTTTAAATTGATTTTATCACACCTATGATTTGGAATATTAGAAAAACTTTGAATAACTTTAAAATATGTAGAATAAAATACTGATTGGAATCGATTTGGTCTTTGGAATCTTGGGTTTCCGGTCAGAATATCATTTTAAAAATGTGTCGTTTGATCCACATTTCTCGAATGGAATATTTTGTCGAACATTTTAATATGCGGAACTGGAACTTGTATTTCATGTCTCGAACTATGTTCGATGTTTTTTTTGATGGATTTGAGTGTTTTATAGTCTATTAATTTGCAAACAGTTTGGAACTATTTTTTTACTTAAATTTGTTGACGTAATGAAAATATGCCTAAATTGCCTGCACGCATTGGTACAAGTTTCTGCAATGCGTATTAAATATTTTTATATGTATAACTCATATGGTTTATGTACGAGTATATAAATAAACCTTACGGTAATTTTCTTTAAAACAAAATAAATAATTTTTCCAAACCAATAAAATCAAATGAAACACATGAAATTTCCAAAGAATATCCGACTTTTCGAAGTATTTTCCTGAATGCTTATCAACATTTTTTGGATGAAAAACTATGTTCCTTAGGTTAGGTTAGGTTAGGTTAGACTGGCTGGCCGAAGCCACGCATAGACCTACAAGGTCCCTAGCGATACCAGAAAGGAGTCTTTATTATTTCAGCGAAAGTAAACATCATTTAACATGCAAGCGTTGTTTGCAAATCTTATAAGAGAATTCACACTAAGTCCGGCGACTTCTTCTAGTCCCCCAAACGTCGAAGCTCCTAAGTACTTCAAACGAGTTCCCGAGAGAGCGGGACAGAAGCAGAGGAGATTTTCCAGAGTCTCCCTTTCCTATTCTAGACATTTCCTGCATTCATCACTGACAGTCAGTTTTAGCTTAAACGTATGAGCTGCCACCATACAGTGACCAATTAGGACACCCACTAATGTTCTACAATTTTTTCGATCGAACGATATAACATTTTTTGTGTGTCCCTCATTGTACGGTTTGCACATGATTTTGGCAATTCTGCAGGTAGTTAAATTTGTCCACCTTGCATTCGCCCTTCTCCACATGCTTTCTTCCAGATATCTATTGATTTCCTGCAGAGGCATCAGTACTTCGCTGATTTGATCCTCTGGCAGACTAGTTCCCTTTTTTGCAATATCATCTACTGTTTCGTTTCCCTCTATGCCCTTGTGACTCGGTACCCAATAGATACATAGCTTACACTGAAGGATGACCAGTGCGATGTTAGTGCTTTTATGGCCGCTTGACTGTCTATATATATGTTTATTAGGCAGTTCTCTGTTTCATCTACGCAAGCTAGCTCCGCTGCCTTATTATTATTATTATTGAACGGGATATGCGTCAAGGACTTATAGCAACTCTACAAGTCCTATCCCATTGAGAAATTGTAGTATCGGGCCTACTTCTAGGGATTTCAATATGTTCTGGTATTTGGTGGTCGCCCAGATATCTTTTCCGTTTTTGCATGAGTGAGGGGCACTCTCCTAAGATATGTTTTGAAGTTTCAGTGTCCTCCGTGCAGAACCTGCATTTATCGTCCGATACTATTCTCAGTTTTGATAGGTGGTAGTTTAACCTACAATGTCCTGTCAAAATCCCTGTTATTATTCTTATACTCTTTTTGGGTAAGTTCATACATTCTTTATGTCGCTTTAGGTAGTAAGTCCCTAGTAGTGTTTTTGATTGTTTCAGTCCTGGTAGATTGTCCCAGTATAATTTCCGTAGTTTATCTTCTTCTTCTTTTAATATAATAGAGATGGTCCCTTTTCCCATTCCACAGAATGGTTCTGGCCCTACGAAGGGAGTTTCCACTCCTTTCTTTGCTAGTTCGTCTGCCATTTCATTACCTTCTATCCCTCTGTGACCCGGCACCCAGTAGATACAAACCCGATAGTGCAGGCCAAGCGTATTCAGTTTATCAAGGCACTCCTACACCAGTTTAGAGCTTACCTGGTATGATTTTAGTGCTTTGATTGCCGCTTGACTGTCGGATAGGATCGCAATGGTTTGGTTCCGGTATTTCCGTTTGAGGTTGAAGTGAGCGCACCTATCAATGGCATATATTTCCGCCTGAAATATGCTGGTGTATTTACCCATGGGCTCAGAGTATTTTATCCTTGGCCCAAACACTCCTGCTCCTGTACCTTCTTCCGTAAGAGACCCGTCTGTATACCAGGTTATCGTACTTTGGTTTATTGTGTAATTTTCATGTACACCTTCCCACTCCTTTTTATTGCTAAGTTGTGTTGCAAATCGTTTAATGAAGCTGAACTTCGGTATCATGTTATCTCTGAGATTTCAGGGTATTGCTTCGTAAGAATATCAATCTTCCGACTTATGCAACAAGCTGACCCGACGCTTCCTCCAGTTATTCTTAGTATAGCAATCTTCGCCTGCGTCTGAACGTAGATGTGAAGAGGTGTTAATTCTAAAAGGACTTCTAATGATGCTGTAGTACAGCTTCTCATAGCCCCAGTTATACACACGCACGCTAATCTTTGCATTTTGGTTAATTCATTGATAACCGTTTGCTGATTTGTTCTTCCTACCCATGTTATCGCTCCATATGCGATCATTGGTAGTACGATTGCAGTATACATCCATCGTAGTATTTTTGGTGTACAGCCCCAGTTTTTCCCTGCGATGGACCTGCAAACCATAAGTGCCCTCTTGGCTTTCTTTGATACATTATCAACATGGTTTTTCCAGAGTAGTTTCTGATCCAGGGTAATGCCCAGGAATTTTACCTCTGTTTGAAGCTTCACTTCCGTTCCGTCTAACATAATTGGTTTCAGGTGCTTAAGTTTACATTTCCTTGTAAATGGTACCGCTGCCTTACGGGAAGCAAATACTTCTGCTTGGAATATGCTACAGTAATCGGGAAGTTTAAAAGGCTTGCTGATGTTGAGTTCAGCACAGTAATCATCAGCCCCAACACCAGCTGACATTTTCGAGCCATCTGTGTATATATTGAAAGTTTTGCGCATTCTTTTCTTATAAGAGTTTTTATCCTTTTTCCATGGTACATTGTCGGAATCATATAGTCTGAAGCGACCGTAGCATCCCGGCCTATAGAACTGTGTACGAAGGATCTGCAAGTAGGTTGTCCTGTTATTCGTAGTCTTAATGCGGATTTTGCCGCCCGATTGTCTGCATGTAGGTCAATCGGAGGTAGGTTGAGGATAGCTTCAAGAGCTGCCGTAGGAATGCATCTGATTGCCCCCGTCGTACATAGCGCTGCGAGTCTCTGAACTTCCTCTATGGGCTTGTCGTATGTTTTCTTATTAATGACGGTCCACCATACCAGGATACCATACATTAGTATGGGCCTAACTATGGCTGTGTAGCACCATTGCATTAGTGAAGGTGATAGGCCCCATGTGCTTCCAAGCATCCTTTACATGCATATAAAGCGTTAGTGGCCTTCTTCACCCTCTCTTCAACATTGAGCTTCCAGTGCAGCTTGTTGTCCACAACTACTCCTAGATATTTGGTATGTGATTTGAGTATTAGGTTGGTACCATTTAAGATGGGTGGTGCCCATTCCGGGACCTTATACTTTCTAGTGAATAGTATCATGTCCGTTTTCTCCGCATTTACACTCAGACCAGCTTCTGTCGCCCACTTGAGTATAGTGCCGAGAGTGTTCGTCATGAGTGCACTTAAAGTTGATGGGCATCTCCCCGTTATAATTACAGCAATGTCATCAGTATAGGCTAATAATCTCGGGGCCTTACCATCGAAGTATGTGAGAATTTTGTTGACTACCAGTATCCAAAGCAGTGGAGATAGAACGCCTCCTTGCGGTGTTCCTCTGCACGTTTCCTTTGTCACTACAGCCCCGTTCCATTCTGCTTTTATCTGTCTGCAGCTCAATAGACTTTTCATCCATTATATTTCGTATACAAAAATAAAATACTAAAATTAATATTTGTAATCTTTGTCGCGTAAATTAACTGTTTGGATTGTTTCGTCTTTGTATTTTTGTTAAGTCTAATATCGTAAAGTAGACAAAAATTATATTTGATCAAATTCATATTCGTCGCATGAATTCTGATGCTTCATAATATCTTCTTTTAATTCTATTGTTTATTATCACGTTAATCTTATATTATGTTATGTTTGGAAGAATTCTCTCTTGCATTCATAACCTAATTCGCGTTTTATTAATATGCGTTTTATCAGCTGATGATTTTAATCTGTAGCTGAAACGAATTTCCAAATATGTTTACCCGCGATCGGTCACACAGCGTAATCCGGATTACGGCTGTTCGGTCACCAAATCCGTGCGTCATGCGGATGTGCCCCTCGGTCGGTTGGGCGGGTTAGTGGGACCGTTGGGATTCGTCGTAAATCCACAGATAGATAGCATTGTCGATTCCTTTATTATATAGACCCTGCAGTATAGCTTCCGTCGATACATTGTTGATCTGGTTAGTGTGATTATATTATGCTGTACAGTGTCAATCATGCTTCTGACTGGCTCCCTGTTATACGCGTTGGTGCATCCTGGGAAGTGCACCATAGCAAGCTCTTCTAGTGAATCGTTACAGTTGTTCGTCCACTCGCCGTTTTCATTCCTGACAAGGCTTGGCATAGTTGGGTGCTTCGCTAGCAGTTTTCTCAATCTCGCTACTTCCACCGTCCTTTCTATGCCCCCGCAAAATTCCTTCCATACGGACCTGTTTTTTGTATTGTTTTAGTACATCTTTGTATTCGCACCAGCATTCTTCACAATCTGCTGGCCAGCTTGAAGATTTCCCAAACGTAGCGCCTTTGTGACCCCACCTCCCTGTTCCACCAGGGTGGTTTGGTTCTGCGCTTGGTACGCACTGAAGGACACGAAATTAGATACGACTTATTGAGAGAGTTAGTAAGTGCCTCGAGTTTTGCCTCGAGCTCTACATGAGAAGTGATTACAGTTTGTTTATCTAATTCCCTCATCAGAACTTTTCTATGGGTTGGGTAGAAACTAACATTGAAGCTTAAATACATGTGATCTGAGAACGACGGTGTTTCCAGCACCTTCCATTCTGCAATCGAGGTATTTTCTCCGGTGGATAGAGTGATATCAAGAACGTTTCTTGAGGTGGGTCCAATATACGTTGGTTCCTCACCTCGATTTGCGGTTATAAGTTTAGCTTGCAAGATGTAGTTCAGTAAAGACTCACCTCTGTCATTGATGTCTGCGCTACCCCATACCGTGTGATGTGCGTTTGCATCAGAGCCGATGACAAGGGGCTGATTCCTCTCGCTGGCTGTTTCCACCAGTCTATGACGTTGTAGCGGTGGAGCGTTACCGTCGTGTGGCATATAGCATGACGCAAGGAGTAGAGGATCATCGCTGCCGCCATCCATTGCCACTACTGTCAGGTCGTCTGTGGAGAAGTAAGCTGAAATATAAGAGTGTATACTTTTCTTAACCAGTATAGCCGTTCTTACCTTGTTGCTTACATTCGGGATATATGTATTGAAGTTTCATGACCTTAGCCCACATACCAAGTTACCTGAGGCTATCCAGGGTTCCTGGACTAAAGTCACATCGCAGCCGCCTTCTTCTAGGTTAAGAAGAAGCTCGACTGAGGCCATTTCACTGCGATGGAGGATTATTTGAAGGACCTTTAGCATCTGCTACTGGCTCCTCCACTGGGATGGGTTCGCATTCCATTTCACCTTTTTCCTCGACATCGCGTAGATTGAGAGAGGAGCTAAGGATTTCGTCGAGGTCCTTCTCAACTTCTCCTGCCCCTAGCGTGTTCTCGTTGTTGTCGGCTGGATGGCGTTTTTTCAGGCGTCGGTACACGCTGGCAACTCCCCATGCCATTTTCCCAAACCGTGCGTACAGAGTATCCTCGGCCACCTTGTTGATCTGCAAGATGTAGCTCTGCCCCATGCCATTAGCGACAGGCTTGGCGACATGCAACACCTTCCAGTCACTCGTTTGGACGTCTGGATTTTGCCGTTGCAGAAGACGCAGTGCATTTTGCGGTTCTACCACTCGAGGTATGAAGACCTTCGCTTTGGGCAGGGACGGAATGTTACTGCGTTCCACTACTTCGAGTGACGCTCCAACCCATAGGTCCTGGAATGTCTTCACAATTCCCTTCACCCATTTCAGCGTCGGATCGTCGAGACACTTGAGTATTTTAACTCCTTGGAACCATCCGCCACCATCAAAGGATGGCATAGGCGCGTTTGGCTCCGCGTTCATTTTTTCGAACATGGCCTCTAGCAGCTTTAGCTCGACTACTCTCCACCGTTCTTCCGACATCTTCCGACATTCGATCGATGAGCGCCACTATTAAGTGTTGTTTGGCCACTACATTCGCCACCGCTGCCGCTTCCGACGTCGGATGCGGATTTTGCCGCCCGATTCTCTGCATGTAGGTCAATCGGAGGTAGGTTGAGGATAGCTTCAAGAGCTGCCGTAGGAATGCATCTGATTGCCCCCGTCGTACATAGCGCTGCGAGTCTCTGAACTTCCTCTATGGGCTTGTCGTATGTTTTCTTATTAATGACGGTCCACCATACCAGGATACCATACATTAGTATGGGCCTAACTATGGCTGTGTAGCACCATTGCATTAGTGAAGGTGATAGGCCCCATGTGCTTCCAAGCATCCTTTACATGCATATAAAGCGTTAGTGGCCTTCTTCACCCTCTCTTCAACATTGAGCTTCCAGTGCAGCTTGTTGTCCACAACTACTCCTAGATATTTGGTATGTGATTTGAGTATTAGGTTGGTACCATTTAAGATGGGTGGTGCCCATTCCGGGACCTTATACTTTCTAGTGAATAGTATCATGTCCGTTTTCTCCGCATTTACACTCAGACCAGCTTCTGTCGCCCACTTGAGTATAGTGCCGAGAGTGTTCGTCATGAGTGCACTTAAAGTTGATGGGCATCTCCCCGTTATAATTACAGCAATGTCATCAGTATAGGCTAATAATCTCGGGGCCTTACCATCGAAGTATGTGAGAATTTTGTTGACTACCAGTATCCAAAGCAGTGGAGATAGAACGCCTCCTTGCGGTGTTCCTCTGCACGTTTCCTTTGTCACTACAGCCCCGTTCCATTCTGCTTTTATCTGTCTGCAGCTCAATAGACTTTTCATCCATTATATTTCGTATAAAAAAATAAAATACTAAAATTAATATTTGTAATCTTTGTCGCGTAAATTAACTGTTTGGATTGTTTCGTCTTTGTATTTTTGTTAAGTCTAATATCGTAAAGTAGACAAAAATTATATTTGATCAAATTCATATTCGTCGCATGAATTCTGATGCTTCATAATATCTTCTTTTAATTCTATTGTTTATTATCACGTTAATCTTATATTATGTTATGTTTGGAAGAATTCTCTCTTGCATTCATAACCTAATTCGCGTTTTATTAATATGCGTTTTATCAGCTGATGATTTTAATCTGTAGCTGAAACGAATTTCCAAATATGTTTACCCGCGATCGGTCACACAGCGTAATCCGGATTACGGCTGTTCGGTCACCAAATCCGTGCGTCATGCGGATGTGCCCCTCGGTCGGTTGGGCGGGTTAGTGGGACCGTTGGGATTCGTCGTAAATCCACAGATAGATAGCATTGTCGATTCCTTTATTATATAGACCCTGCAGTATAGCTTCCGTCGATACATTGTTGATCTGGTTAGTGTGATTATATTATGCTGTACAGTGTCAATCATGCTTCTGACTGGCTCCCTGTTATACGCGTTGGTGCATCCTGGGAAGTGCACCATAGCAAGCTCTTCTAGTGAATCGTTACAGTTGTTCGTCCACTCGCCGTTTTCATTCCTGACAAGGCTTGGCATAGTTGGGTGCTTCGCTAGCAGTTTTCTCAATCTCGCTACTTCCACCGTCCTTTCTATGCCCCCGCAAAATTCCTTCCATACGGACCTGTTTTTTGTATTGTTTTAGTACTTCTTTGTATTCGCACCAGCATTCTTCACAATCTGCTGGCCAGCTTGAAGATTTCCCAAACGTAGCGCCTTTGTGACCCCACCTCCCTGTTCCACCAGGGTGGTTTGGTTCTGCGCTTGGTACGCACTGAAGGACACGAAATTAGATACGACTTATTGAGAGAGTTAGTAAGTGCCTCGAGTTTTGCCTCGAGCTCTACATGAGAAGTGATTACAGTTTGTTTATCTAATTCCCTCATCAGAACTTTTCTATGGGTTGGGTAGAAACTAACATTGAAGCTTAAATACTTGTGATCTGAGAACGACGGTGTTTCCAGCACCTTCCATTCTGCGATCGAGGTATTTTCTCCGGTGGATAGAGTGATATCAAGAACGTTTCTTGAGGTGGGTCCAATATACGTTGGTTCCTCACCTCGATTTGCGGTTATAAGTTTAGCTTGCAAGATGTAGTTCAGTAAAGACTCACCTCTGTCATTGATGTCTGCGCTACCCCATACCGTGTGATGTGCGTTTGCATCAGAGCCGATGACAAGGGGCTGATTCCTCTCGCTGGCTGTTTCCACCAGTCTATGACGCTGTAGCGGTGGAGCGTTACCGTCGTGTGGCATATAGCATGACGCAAGGAGTAGAGGATCATCGCTGCCGCCATCCATTGCCACTACTGTCAGGTCGTCTGTGGAGAAGTAAGCTGAAATATAAGAGTGTATACTTTTCTTAACCAGTATAGCCGTTCTTACCTTGTTGCTTACATTCGGGATATATGTATTGAAGTTTCATGACCTTAGCCCACATACCAAGTTACCTGAGGCTATCCAGGGTTCCTGGACTAAAGTCACATCGCAGCCGCCTTCTTCTAGGTTAAGAAGAAGCTCGACTGAGGCCATTTCACTGCGATGGAGGATTATTTGAAGGACCTTTAGCATCTGCTACTGGCTCCTCCACTGGGATGGGTTCGCACTCCATTTCACCTTTTTCCTCGACATCGCGTAGATTGAGAGAGGAGCTAAGGATTTCGTCGAGGTCCTTCTCAACTTCTCCTGCCCCTAGCGTGTTCTCGTTGTTGTCGGCTGGATGGCGTTTTTTCAGGCGTCGGTACACGCTGGCAACTCCCCATGCCATTTTCCCAAACCGTGCGTACAGAGTATCCTCGGCCACCTTGTTGATCTGCAAGATGTAGCTCTGCCCCATGCCATTAGCGACAGGCTTGGCGACATGCAACACCTTCCAGTCACTCGTTTGGACGTCTGGATTTTGCCGTTGCAGAAGACGCAGTGCATTTTGCGGTTCTACCACTCGAGGTATGAAGACCTTCGCTTTGGGCAGGGACGGAATGTTACTGCTTTCCACTACTTCGAGTGACGCTCCAACCCATAGGTCCTGGAATGTCTTCACAATTCCCTTCACCCATTTCAGCGTCGGATCGTCGAGACACTTGAGTATTTTAACTCCTTGGAACCATCCGCCACCATCAAAGGATGGCATAGGCGCGTTTGGCTCCGCGTTCATTTTTTCGAACATGGCCTCTAGCAGCTTTAGCTCGACTACTCTCCACCGTTCTTCCGACATCTTCCGACATTCGATCGATGAGCGCCACTATTAAGTGTTGTTTGGCCACTACATTCGCCACCGCTGCCGCTTCCGACGTCGATGAGCCTTCCTGCGCATCTACGTTAGCCGCAGCAGCCGCTTTGGATGTTGATGGCCTCTCGCGTGTGGCAGCTCCCTCCTTTTTCTTTGGCCTCTTACCAGAGGGGCCCTCGCTTTCGGTGGAACGCTCGTTGCAAAGTGCGCACGGCCATTCTCCACAGTGACCTTCGCCCAAGCCAGCCTATCTTTTTCATCGTTCGATAGGTCCGACATGCCCTCCAGACGATCGCAGATTTTCACCGCCGCCTTGTACTGCGCTTTGGCTTTCATTCCCTCTTTACTGGGTTTTTTCCGAGGCCACTTCTTGCCGTCAGAAGTGGAACCTGCGGTTTTACCCGGAGAGAACAGAAGCTATTCTTCTTTAGCGCTGTTAACGCTAGCGACGCTTTCGTGGTCCGATTCTACATGGAATTCGGCACCACGTCTTTGTAATTTGGCAGTATCTTTACAACTGCTGGAACCTGCTCCAGTTCCAGTAGAGGTGTAGTTGCTGGCGACATGGTTTCTTAAGATTGACTCACCGTGCCCGCCGGTGGTAGCAACTACTACTTCCACCGACATTTGGGCTGACATCCCAGCCCCTGTTTGACCCTTAGCCATTCGGTTTTTTTCTCGTGGGACCACCACTATCATTTTCAGCCTACTGACAGACACCCCCTAGCCATGATTAGGGAAAGACCTGACATGTAGAAACTACATGTGAGGCCATTCCTTCATCTTAGCTAGACACCACTACCCTGCTACTCGGCTCAGACCTTCCTGAATACATGTTCTGGAAAAACCTGAACCAGCTTAACAGAGGACGTAGTGCCCATTGCCCGGTCAGCACCCACGTGGAGGATTCAGCTAGGAGGATTTTGCTAACTATGGTCCTTGCTAAAACTGAATTTTTAAATTTTTTCTAAACAAATAAAATTTAATTTAATTTAATTAATAAACAAGTAAACAAAGAAGGATTACAGGTTCCGGTAGCATATTTCTCGCAAAAGCTAAATAAAGCGCAATCCAATAACAGCGTAACCGAATTAGAGTGCTTACCTGCTAGAAAAGTCCAATTGTAAGTTGGACGATCTTATTACACCGAAATATAATTAAAAAGATTATATTTTTCGTGTTAACGTTATAATCTTTATTGGATGAAAGAATATATAGCGCGATCTGCACAGAGAAGTGCTTTGTGAGAAAGTTGAAATGAGAGTAAATGACAAAAGCACCAAAGATAAAAGACTGACCCTTTACATATTAGTAGAAGCAAAGTCTCCACTTAGGGTTGCCGAAAGTAACAAACAAAAGGTATGATATTTAAATAGTTAACAGGTAAGTATTTAAGGTAAGTATAATAAGGTAAGTACAATAAGGTAAGTAGAATAGGGTAAGAACAATACGGTAAGTAGAATAGGATAAGCTTAATAATATTTGATGGTAATAATTCGCAAAAATGTTTTGTTGAAAGCGCTGTAGCTGAGCACCTCAGCTGCTGGCTAAAGTCGCTTAAACATCCTGGGCGCCATGCACTAGTAGTGCATAATGAAAAGCTCAGTTCGGTATCGGTTCGCTTGGATAGTGTTGGGAGAACACGGTTGCAGTTGTGCAGCATCTGTGAAGTAAAATGATATACTTTAGAATTGGAAGACTAGAGTAGGCATAATGTCTGAGTGATATATATGTAAAAAGGGATCTTTTGTTAGCTGATGTTCTAAGATTGACTTAGAGTACAATTTTGTTATCGGGTATTTAAAAACATCCAGACATCGGCAGGGCGAATATTGTTGTTGCGTTCATTGAGGGTGACATCACTCCATTGCGATGTAGGAAATCGTTTTGGTTGTAATCCAGGAGCGCTACGCCTTGTTGAATTAATCTAGAGTGAGAACTAGAAAATAATTAGTATCCTGCGAGAGAGTAGAAAGTTGATTGAGAATGGTGATTCAATTCGGGAATACAAAGTTTAGAAATCATCGAGATTGGATTTCTTTAACTGTGAAAGAGACATTTACAAAGAGAACCGGGTTTGTCACAAAAATCACATTCAGTGTCTTCGAACCAATGTCCTTGAGAGAGCACCTTGACTCGAACCATGGTTGGTGAAAGTCATCCTGCCGGGTCTAACAGGATTGGGTTCGACTGTTAGGACCAAATACGGGATTGTATCGAACAGTGCTTTCTACCACTGCCAGGAGGTTGTAAGTCTTACACTGAATGATTTGCAGTCGCGGGAATGTACTGCAAACCTGGCTCTGAGATGAGATGTTCAGGAACCAGAGAATAGTGTGATTATCCAATTGCCTCGGAAATGTGAACTTTTTTCCCACGAGTGGGTGTATTGCAATATAATAGCAATGAAATTAATGTACTCAACCGAAAACCATTTCATTGTTTAAAAGCAAGGGACAAAATTTTGAAAAAATTCAAAAATAGGTATTTTTTTGAAGTGTACACAATAGAGAAATTGTGCTGATTGTTGAAAAAAGCGGGAAAAATTTTACTAAATTAATGAAAATTAATGTATTTATATCCGCGATCCGCGAACGAGTAATACATATATCAAAGAGGATGTGCATATATTTACGTATTGGATGCATTTAAAAACCATTTAAAATTTGTGTACTAACATTTTGAGATTTTGTAGGGAATTTTTTATTTTTGTGTAACATAGTGGAAGTTACTGATTAGCGAAGTGAAGCTAACGAGAAAAGCTATATATGCCAAGAGAATGTGCATATATGTATGTATTAGATGCATTAAAAATAAATACAATTAAAATGTTGGCTTAACAATTTCCAAAGAGTTTAAAATTACATAGAGATATGTGTGTACCGTAACGAAAAATGTTAATAAATTTTAACATTGTTTGAGTTTACTCCGTTCTTGTTATACAAATTTTTTCAAATTCTCTAATTTTGAAAAAATCGTTTTTAAAAATCAAAATTTTGCTAAAATTAAAAAATTTTGGCTAAAATTGTTTGAGTTTACTCCGTTCTTGTTATAAAAATTTTTTAAAATTCTCTAATTTTGAAAAAATCGTTTTAAAAATCAAAATTTTGCTAAAATTAAAAAATTTTTGGCTAAAATTGTTTGAGTTTACTCCGTTCTTGTTATACAAGTTTTTTCAAAATCTCTAATTTTGAAAAAATCGTTTTAAAAATCAAAATTTTGCTAAAATTAAAAAAAATTTTGGCTAAAATTGTTTGAGTTTACTCCGTTCTTGTTATACAAATTTTTTCAAATTCTCTAATTTTGAAAAAATCGTTTTAAAAATCAAAATTTTGCTAAAATTAAAAAAAATTTTGGCTAAAATTGTTTGAGTTTACTCCGTTCTTGTTATAAAAATTTTTTAAAATTCTCTAATTTTGAAAAAATTGTTTTAAAAATCAAAATTTTGCTTAAATTAAAAAATTTTGACTAAAATTATTTGAGTTTACTCCGTTCTTGTTATACAAATTTTTTCAAATTCTCTAATTTTGAAAAAATCGTTTTAAAAATCAAAATTTTGTTAAAATTAAAAAATTTTGGCTAAAATTGTTTGAGTTTACTCCGTTCTTGTTATACAAATTTTTTCAAATTCTCTAATTTTGAAAAAATCGTTTTAAAAATCAAAATTTTGCTAAAATTAAAAAATTTTTGGCTAAAATTGTTTGAGTTTACTCCGTTCTTGTTATACAAATTTTTTCAAATTCTCTAATTTTGAAAAAATCGTTTTTAAAAATCAAAATTTTGCTAAAATTAAAAAATTTTGGCTAAAATTGTTTGAGTTTACTCCGTTCTTGTTATAAAAATTTTTTAAAATTCTCTAATTTTGAAAAAATCGTTTTAAAAATCAAAATTTTGCTAAAATTAAAAAAAATTTTGGCTAAAATTGTTTGAGTTTACTCCGTTCTTGTTATAAAAATTTTTTCAAATTCTCTAATTTTGAAAAAATTGTTTTAAAAATCAAAAATTTTGCTATAATTAAAAAATTTGGCTAAAATTGTTTAAGTTTACTCCGTTCTTGTTATACAAATTTTTTCAAATTCTCTAATTTTGAAAAAATCGTTTTAAAAATCAAAATTTTGCTAAAATTAAAAAATTTTTGGCTAAAATTGTTTGAGTTTACTCCGTTCTTGTTATACAAGTTTTTTCAAAATCTCTAATTTTGAAAAAATCGTTTTAAAAATCAAAATTTTGCTAAAATTAAAAAAAAAAATTTTGGCTAAAATTGTTTGAGTTTACTCCGTTCTTGTTATACAAATTTTTTCAAATTCTCTAATTTTGAAAAAATCGTTTTAAAAATCAAAATTTTGCTAAAATTAAAAAAAAAAAAAAAAAAAAAAAAAATTTTGGCTAAAATTGTTTGAGTTTACTCCGTTCTTGTTATAAAAATTTTTTCAAATTCTCTAATTTTGAAAAAATTGTTTTAAAAATCAAAAATTTTGCTATAATTAAAAAATTTGGCTAAAATTGTTTAAGTTTACTCCGTTCTTGTTATAAAAATTTTTCAAATTCTCTAATTTTGAAAAGATTGTTTTAAAAATCAAAAATTTTGCTTAAATTAAAGAATTTGGCTAAAATTGTTTGAGTTTACTCCATTCTTGTTTAAAAAATTTTTCAAATTCTCTAATATTGAAAAATTGTATTAAGATCAAAAGTTGGCTAAAATTGTTTGAATTTTACTCCGTCGTTTAAAAAAAAAAAAAAAAAAATTGTTTCACATTCACTAATTTGGAAAAGATTGTTTGAGCTTTACTCCGTATAAAAGTCTTCGGATTCAATAATTTTTAAATAAAATTACTTATTTTTTATCACGTTAAAAAATTTTTTTAGTAATATTGCAAAAATTATATGAGTTTGAATCCATACAGAATTTTCCGGACTCACTGGTTTTGAAAAGTTAATTAATTTTTATTTAATTAAAAATTTTTTTACTAATTTTGAGAAATTATATGAGTTTGAATCAGTTCAAGGAATTTCCAACTCACAAAATTTCGAGTTCGGTTTCCCGTCTTCTCCAAATTTAAAAATTTTGATACAGGTATTTCTCATTTACTTATAAAATAAAATTTCGCTACAATTGCGCTCCGTTGATTGCCATTTCACTACAAATACGACTTCGCTAGTTGTGGTAGTTTCTCTATTGATCGAAACCTTCAAACGTCTGTTTTAAAATGTCTTACCCAACTGATTCAAAAACGATTCCTACGCTCTCCATTGATGCCTACGCTCTCCATTGATGGAGACACTGAATCTGATAGCCAGAAAACCCCGACCATTGGATGTTTCGACTTCCCAAAGAGTGATGAAGGATCCAAATCAAGCACCAAGACGAGGAAACCGTCCAAAGCGGAAAATACAAAAGCTTCGAAAGATCGATCTCATGATCCCTCAATGATCGAATTTATATTCGAAACTGACAACCTGGTACACTTCTGCACAAAGTTGTCTGCACTGACGTTTGATGACCTATCGGCATCCATGCTAAAGATCAAACTCAGAGATCTAGAAAAATACTTCTCGTGTGTTAAAGATGCGTACAGACAGGTCTTCGTTGCTATTGATGGCGATTTTCCTGAAGGTTTTAAATTGTCAGCGAGAGATAAATTCGATAAGTGTCAAGAAAGAGTACACTTCTGTCAGGCCCAAATTGAAGAACTCTTGGATAAACAAAAACCCCCCAGATCAGAAACCCATGCATCATCCCAGGACACTCGACGCATCACCGAAACATTCACCTCTTCGGGTATTTGCTTAAAGGTCCCTACTTGCGATACTGAAATGTTCTCGGGAGGTTACGAAGAATGGCCAGCGTTCCGGGATATGTTTACAGCGGTCTATATCAATCATCCGAAGTTGTCAGATGCCCAGAAATTGTGTTCTCTCAGAACAAAAACGGACGGAAAGGCGGGTGCCCTCATAAAACACTACGAACTGACGGATGAAAATTTCTCGCTGGCATGGGATGCTCTCAAAACTCGATACGAAAACAGGCGAATATTAGTAGATAAGCAGGTGAAGATACTTCTAAATCTTCCTGCGGTTAGCAACGAAAATAGTGAGGCTCTCCAAAGACTTCAAATCTCAATCAATGATTCTTTGTCCATTTTAGCTTCGCAAAATGTCCCCACAGAAAATTGGGATCCCATTTTAGTTTACATTTGTTCAACTAAACTACCCAAATTAACCCTGTCTCTTTGGGAGCAATCCCTCTCCTCTCGTAGAGATCTGCCATCCTGGTCCCAAATGGATGATTTTCTTACAAGCAGATATGAGGTGGTTGAGAGACTCAATAGCATTCGCCCAAATAAGTTTAACCCTTATACTCCACACCCCAATGTAAACCACAATAGGAATCTGAATAAATCGCATAATTTTTTCACTGTAGATACCCCACTCTATTCTTGTCAGCTCTGTAAAAGGAATCATTCTTTGAAAATGTGCGAAAAATTTAAGAGAAAATCTGTTCAAGATAGGATATCTCTCGTCCAACAACATAAATTATGTGAAAATTGCCTGGCATTCAGTCATTCCACGAAAGACTGTAATAGCAATTACTCTTGCTTTCATTGTCAGCAGAAGCATCACTCTATGCTTCACCCAATGTCCGGTAATAGCCACAATCGGTCTCAGATTTCTTCTTCGGCTAGTCCGCCAAACCATACGCCCCGCAGATCACCCCAGGCTTCTACATATAACAATCCAGTGCAGGGTAACAAACGGTCAAAAAACTCTCAGAGTAACCAAAGTCGATCTGCCCAGGATGAACAACCCACGTCATCAAACAGAAGACAAAACACCCAAGTGCAACTTCTATGCACAACCAACCAAGAAAAAACTCTTCTCCCCACAGCTCTCGTCTCCATATCACATCATGGAGAACTACATACAGTTCGAGCCCTCATAGATCAAGGTTCTCAACGAACATTTCTTGCTATGAAGGTTCAAACTCGGCTAAACCTCCCATTCAAACCCGTACAATTCGAAATCTCTGGCATGGGTGGAAAAATAATTCAGAATGCCAATAAAGTTTGCGATTTAACGCTAGTATCTCCCAAAACTAGCCATAACATTCGAACCCAGGCAATTGTTCTCCCACAATTGACTAAATTACTCCCAACTTTCAACGTTGGTCAACCCAACTGGGAACAATTCGAGATGTTGGACTTAGCAGACCCGAACTGTTTTGTTTCCGCTCAAATCGACATGGTGATCGGAAGTGATTTGATTCCGCAAATCCTTCTGGAAGGAATTCGCCAAAATATTTGTGGAAGCCTTCTCGCGCAAAACACAATATTTGGTTGGATTATCAGTGGCCCTCTTACTAATAAAATCTCTGCATTCTCCACACAAGTTCAAGAAATTTCGAACGAACTTCTTAGTTCTCAATTGCGCCAATTTTGGGAGCAAGAAGAGTTACCTCAATCCATTCCAAATTCTACAGAAGACCAATTCTGTGAGGAACACTACCAGGCCACCACAACTCGTAGAGCAGATGGTAGATATGTGGTCAAATTGCCGTTCAAATCTAGTTTCCCTACTAGTACGTTTTTAGGTCATTCTCGAAACGTAGCCTTTAAACAAATGTTAAGTATGGAGAGGACTTTATCAAAAAAAGGTAATCTCAAAGCCGTTTATGATGAAGTTCTCGAAGAGTATCTCTCGCTCGCACACATGAAACCTGTTAGTTCCCAAGAAATTGTTTCAGATGGTAAATATTTCTCTTACTATTTGCCTCATCATGCCGTAGTTAAGCCTGAAAAGACTACTACTAAGGTACGCGTCGTTTTTAACGCTTCAAGACGTACTACTTCCGGCAATTCACTTAATGATGTGCTTCATGTGGGTCCCACGTTACAACCAGATCTCATGGTTTTAATTCTTAAGTGGCGACTATATAAGTTTGTTTTTAATGGCGACGTGGAAAAAATGTATCGACAAATACTTGTCCATGAAGACCATCAGGACTACCAGCGAATTCTCTTTCGCAACTCACAAAACTCAAAAGTCCAAGACTTCAAGTTAAAAACAGTGACATTCGGAGTCAACTGTGCCCCATATTTGGCAATTAGAACGCTTCATCAATTGGCTGAAGACACAAAAAACAGTCATCCTCTAGCAACTAAAGTGCTCATGGAAGATATCTATGTGGATGATATTCTTTCAGGTTGTCATACAATTCCATCTGCCATTGAATCTCTTTCTCAAGTCGTTCAGGCCTTAGACTCAGCGGGATTTCCACTTAAAAAGATTACAGCAAATAATCCAAAAATTTTAGAGAAAATTCCTACATCAGATTTACTTGCTTCTGACTTTCTAAAGTTTGAGAGTACCAGTTCCACTAAAACCCTTGGCATAGGCTGGAATGCTGTGACAGACACGTTCTCTTATTCGGTAGAAACAATCTCTCAGTCTCAGGCGGTCACTAAGAGACAGATTCTCTCTGCTGTCGCGAAACTTTTTGACCCGGCAGGATGGCTCTCGCCAATAATGATTAGATCCAAAATTCTCCTGCAAGAGTTGTGGTTGGAAGGCACTGATTGGGATGAGTGTGTTAGACCCGGATCACTGATCAAATGGCACTCATTTCTCGAGGATCTCCCTCACATCACCAATATCCAAATCCCGCGATGGATAAATTTCTCTCCAGTGAACCAGATCCAGCTTCACGGCTTTTGTGATGCCTCCGAAAAGGCGTACTGTGCTGCCGTGTACCTACGCAGCTTGAGCATCACCAATGACATTTCATGTCACCTCTTGGTCGCGAAGACCAAAGTCGCGCCGTTGCAGAAAGTAAGTCTTCCGCGGTTGGAACTCTGTGGCGCAGTTCTCCTCTCCAATCTGGTGAAAGTTGTCCGAGCCCACCTCGAATTGATAGACAGAGAGATGTTCTTCTGGTCCGATTCTCAGATCGTGCTTGCCTGGCTGGAAAAACCACCACACGAGTGGAAGACGTATGTTGCCAATCGGACCTCCCAAATTATTGCTAACATTGGCAACGCCACCTGGCGTCATGTTGCAGGCGGCGATAACCCAGCGGATTTGGGAACCCGTGGAAGTAAGCCTCAAGACCTTGCATCCGATTCTCTGTGGTGGAAGGGCCCGAGATGGCTCCACAAATCCGAAGAAGCCTGGCCGAATACAACAATGACATGCCAATCCCCCCCAGAGCAAAGGAAGATAGACACCTTTCTATCGGTGGCAGAGCCTGCTGATATTCTGGATCGATTCTCCTCCTATTCTCGAGCCTTGCGTGTCATTGCATATGTTTTCAGGTTTTTTAACAATTGTCTTTCCAAATCTCGGAACCTAAGTAGGTTCACGAGCTCACCACTTTCTCAACCTGAAGTGGCTGCCGTGAAAAATAGACTTATTGTCTTGGCCCAGGCGCACCTATACCCAAAGGAGCGCAGCGCTCTTGCCCACAAAACCCCTATTCCAAACAAAAGTACTCTGCTGACTCTGAATCCCTTTCTCGACAAGGATGGGCTTTTGAGAGTTAACGGACGATTGGTGCACTCCGGTCTCAGCTATAACGAGCGACATCCCATAATTGTTCCGGAAAATTCCCGATTTTGCACATTGTATCTGGAATTTCTCCATACTCTTCTTTTGCACGCTGAGCAAAGGCTATTGTTCCGAATGGCTCGTCAGGAGTTTTATATCCCTCGGTTGAAATCCCATGTCAAAAAATGCATATTTATGTGTAAGGTTTGTACGATTTACAAACAGAAAGTTCGATCGCAGATAATGGCAGCTCTTCCGCCAGAGCGATGCAACTTATCGTTGCCCTTCTCGGTCACTGGGATCGATTTCGCCGGACCCTTTCTGATTAAAGCATCCTCGCTTAGAACGTCAACTTTTCTCAAAGGTTATGTCGCCGTGTTTGTGTGCTTTTCGACAAAAGCCATACATTTGGAATTGTGCTCTGATCTCACAACAGAGGCATTCCGTGCGGCATTTGCTAGATTCGTTGGCAGGAGAGGGATACCACATAAAATAATGACGGACAATGGTAAGACCTTTATAGGCGCTCAAAGGGCCATCAGCCGAGAATACCTCAAATTCTCCAACGAGGTCTCCCAGGACATCCTGAGTCAATATGCAGCTCAAGGTGTTGATTGGGTGTTCATTCCACCCACCGCTCCTCACATGGGTGGACTGTGGGAGTCCGCAGTTAAAAGTTTTAAAATTCATTTAAAGAAAACTGCAGGAACTCACAAGTTCAATTTCGAGGAATTTTCCACCCTTCTGGCCAGAATTGAAGCAGTTCTGAATTCGCGTCCGCTCTCTCCTCTTTCACAGGATATTAACGATTTTCAAGCTTTAACTCCAGGTCACTTTCTGCGAGGCGCTCCCCTCCTAGCATTGCCCGAGCCAAACTCCGAAGACATCTCCCTCATTAATCGATGGGAAAAACTGAAGGCCCTACATCACCAGTTTAGCAGACGATGGAAGGATGAGTACCTCAAGGAGCTCCACAAAAGGTATAAATGGCAGCACCCACAAAAGGAGCTGGAAGAGGGCCAATTCGTGGTCATCAAAGATGACTTACTCCCCCCAAACGAATGGCGGCTTGGACGGATCACCAAGCTGTACCGTGGACCCGATGGTCACATCCGGGTAGCCGATGTCAACACCAGGACAGGGGTGCTGAAACGGCCTATCGTCAAGTTGTGTGTTTTGCCACTCGCGTGAAACCATGACATATATATAAAATATTCTCATATTTTCTTGTCTCAAAAAGGCAACCTCTGCCTTCCTTGTGTTCCCACCACTAAAGTATGTTTTCTTGCAGGTCTTCCTCGTCGTCGGAAAATGCGTCGTATCCGTGCGCCTTATGCAATCGAAACCACGCGCTGCGCTACTGCCGGGGGCTTCTGGCCATGAATCCGAGCCAACGCAGCGACGCGGTTAAAACACACGGTTATTGCCGAAATTGCCTGGCACGTTCCCACCGCACGGCTGAGTGCTCCTCCTCAGGCAGTTGCATGGAGTGCGAGAAGGGGCACCACACATTGCTGCATCAAGCCCAGCCTACGAATAAGAAGCGGGATGCGAAGAAGCGCTCGCGGTCCAGCGACCAACACCGACAGAAAAACCCACAGAACAAACGAGGCACTGTTCCACTACCACGCCGCTCGGGGTCAGTGGGTTCACGCCGCGGGCAGCTTCGGATTTCGCACGCGGGTGTGCAGACCCGTCGCTACCGTGGGCAGCAATCCAAGCAGCTGCTAGCGGCAGCGATCTCTGCGTTGACGCAACTAAAGGATGTGCTCTAATGCACTAGTGCATGGCGGCCGCGATGGCTAAGCCTATGCAGCATTGCCGTTTGTCAGGCCGCTTAGCTCATTTACACTGTATTTACATTTAAGTTGAAAGTTGAATTTTACCCTGTACTTACATTTAAGTTGAAGTTGAATATTACCCTGTACTTACATTTAAGTTGAAGTTGAATTTTACACTGTACTTACCTTTAAGTTGAAGTTGAATTGTATTAAGTACTTGCATCGGTAACACCCTGTGCCGGTTCGGGACCGAAAGGAAAAGAAAAACCGACTGCAACTAAACTGACAGGGCGAATCCCTGCCTGCTGGTTTTGTTGCGATCGGCTCTTCACTTGCCTTTTTAACTTTCACGAGACACCAGCTCTCCTCGGTATCCGCGAATAAGTTTAAATAAAATCATAAAATTGTACGAATAATCGAAACCCTCCGCCTTTTCTTTTATTAACAAAAAAAAACCCTGTGTTCGAGTGCAGCCCGTCTACTCCAAGAATATTCATGGTCCTTCGAACCAACGAGAACCTCGACGTTGGAAAAATTCAAGCCCACAGGAAACTCGACGTTGGAAACCCTCTTCGTTGGAAAAAAACTTTCACAGCAAAAAACAGGAAAATTACTCTAATGTAAGTGATTGTTTTATAAATCCCCTTTTTATAAAATAATAAGTTAATACGTCGGCGCAAATTCCCGCGCATGTTCCCAAAAATAAAGAAAAAGTTTGCTGTTAAATTTACCAACCCGTAAGGTATTCCGCTGCTTCAAACCGGCAATTCCGACCGGTGCACAACGTACATACATATTACATATGTACATATGTACATATGTAAGGTCACAGACCACATATACTCCATTGCAAGTGTTCTGAAATATACAATATTCTACTCCGTATTCCATACAAAATGTTTTCAACTCACGTTTGAAGACAAAAAAAATTTAAATAAAAGAAACTACGTTTAGTGGATTTTGTGTGATTTTTACAACATTTTATTTAAATACAATTTCTACATCGCAATGGAGTGATGTCACCCTCAATGAACGCAACAACAATATTCGCCCTGCCGATGTCTGGATGTTTTTAAATACCCGATAACAAAATTGTACTCTAAGTCAATCTTAGAACATCAGCTAACAAAAGATCCCTTTTTACATATATATCACTCAGACATTATGCCTACTCTAGTCTTCCAATTCTAAAGTATATCATTTTACTTCACAGATGCTGCACAACTGCAACCGTGTTCTCCCAACACTATCCAAGCGAACCGATACCGAACTGAGCTTTTCATTATGCACTACTAGTGCATGGCGCCCAGGATGTTTAAGCGACTTTAGCCAGCAGCTGAGGTGCTCAGCTACAGCGCTTTCAACAAAACATTTTTGCGAATTATTACCATCAAATATTATTAAGCTTATCCTATTCTACTTACCGTATTGTTCTTACCCTATTCTACTTACCTTATTGTACTTACCTTATTATACTTACCTTAAATACTTAGCTGTTAACTATTTAAATATCATACCTTTTGTTTGTTACTTTCGGCAACCCTAAGTGGAGACTTTGCTTCTACTAATATGTAAAGGGTCAGACTCACTGGTTTTGAAAAGTTAATTAATTTTTATTTAATTAAAAATTTTTTTACTAATTTTGAGAAATTATATGAGTTTGAATCAGTTCAAGGAATTTCCAACTCACAAAATTTCGAGTTCGGTTTCCCGTCTTCTCCAAATTTAAAAATTTTGATACAGGTATTTCTCATTTACTTATAAAATAAAATTTCGCTACAATTGCGCTCCGTTGATTGCCATTTCACTACAAATACGACTTCGCTAGTTGTGGTAGTTTCTCTATTGATCGAAACCTTCAAACGTCTGTTTTAAAATGTCTTACCCAACTGATTCAAAAACGATTCCTACGCTCTCCATTGATGGAGACACTGAATCTGATAGCCAGAAAACCCCGACCATTGGATGTTTCGACTTCCCAAAGAGTGATGAAGGATCCAAATCAAGCACCAAGACGAGGAAACCGTCCAAAGCGGGAAATACAAAAGCTTCGAAAGATCGATCTCATGATCCCTCAATGATCGAATTTATATTCGAAACTGACAACCTGGTACACTTCTGCACAAAGTTGTCTGCACTGACGTTTGATGACCTATCGGCATCCATGCTAAAGATCAAACTCAGAGATCTAGAAAAATACTTCTCGTGTGTTAAAGATGCGTACAGACAGGTCTTCGTTGCTATTGATGGCGATTTTCCTGAAGGTTTTAAATTGTCAGCGAGAGATAAATTCGATAAGTGTCAAGAAAGAGTACACTTCTGTCAGGCCCAAATTGAAGAACTCTTGGATAAACAAAAACCCCCCAGATCAGAAACCCATGCATCATCCCAGGACACTCGACGCATCACCGAAACATTCACCTCTTCGGGTATTTGCTTAAAGGTCCCTACTTGCGATACTGAAATGTTCTCGGGAGGTTACGAAGAATGGCCAGCGTTCCGGGATATGTTTACAGCGGTCTATATCAATCATCCGAAGTTGTCAGATGCCCAGAAATTGTGTTCTCTCAGAACAAAAACGGACGGAAAGGCGGGTGCCCTCATAAAACACTACGAACTGACGGATGAAAATTTCTCGCTGGCATGGGATGCTCTCAAAACTCGATACGAAAACAGGCGAATATTAGTAGATAAGCAGGTGAAGATACTTCTAAATCTTCCTGCGGTTAGCAACGAAAATAGTGAGGCTCTCCAAAGACTTCAAATCTCAATCAATGATTCTTTGTCCATTTTAGCTTCGCAAAATGTCCCCACAGAAAATTGGGATCCCATTTTAGTTTACATTTGTTCAACTAAACTACCCAAATTAACCCTGTCTCTTTGGGAGCAATCCCTCTCCTCTCGTAGAGATCTGCCATCCTGGTCCCAAATGGATGATTTTCTTACAAGCAGATATGAGGTGGTTGAGAGACTCAATAGCATTCGCCCAAATAAGTTTAACCCTTATACTCCACACCCCAATGTAAACCACAATAGGAATCTGAATAAATCGCATAATTTTTTCACTGTAGATACCCCACTCTATTCTTGTCAGCTCTGTAAAAGGAATCATTCTTTGAAAATGTGCGAAAAATTTAAGAGAAAATCTGTTCAAGATAGGATATCTCTCGTCCAACAACATAAATTATGTGAAAATTGCCTGGCATTCAGTCATTCCACGAAAGACTGTAATAGCAATTACTCTTGCTTTCATTGTCAGCAGAAGCATCACTCTATGCTTCACCCAATGTCCGGTAATAGCCACAATCGGTCTCAGATTTCTTCTTCGGCTAGTCCGCCAAACCATACGCCCCGCAGATCACCCCAGGCTTCTACATATAACAATCCAGTGCAGGGTAACAAACGGTCAAAAAACTCTCAGAGTAACCAAAGTCGATCTGCCCAGGATGAACAACCCACGTCATCAAACAGAAGACAAAACACCCAAGTGCAACTTCTATGCACAACCAACCAAGAAAAAACTCTTCTCCCCACAGCTCTCGTCTCCATATCACATCATGGAGAACTACATACAGTTCGAGCCCTCATAGATCAAGGTTCTCAACGAACATTTCTTGCTATGAAGGTTCAAACTCGGCTAAACCTCCCATTCAAACCCGTACAATTCGAAATCTCTGGCATGGGTGGAAAAATAATTCAGAATGCCAATAAAGTTTGCGATTTAACGCTAGTATCTCCCAAAACTAGCCATAACATTCGAACCCAGGCAATTGTTCTCCCACAATTGACTAAATTACTCCCAACTTTCAACGTTGGTCAACCCAACTGGGAACAATTCGAGATGTTGGACTTAGCAGACCCGAACTGTTTTGTTTCCGCTCAAATCGACATGGT
Source organism: Heteromyza rotundicornis (assembly GCA_951394025.1). Lineage (NCBI taxonomy): Eukaryota > Metazoa > Arthropoda > Insecta > Diptera > Heleomyzidae > Heteromyza > Heteromyza rotundicornis. The sequence continues at coordinate 51,175,262 of OX596011.1, read as the reverse complement.
GATCGGAAGTGATTTGATTCCGCAAATCCTTCTGGAAGGAATTCGCCAAAATATTTGTGGAAGCCTTCTCGCGCAAAACACAATATTTGGTTGGATTATCAGTGGCCCTCTTACTAATAAAATCTCTGCATTCTCCACACAAGTTCAAGAAATTTCGAACGAACTTCTTAGTTCTCAATTGCGCCAATTTTGGGAGCAAGAAGAGTTACCTCAATCCATTCCAAATTCTACAGAAGACCAATTCTGTGAGGAACACTACCAGGCCACCACAACTCGTAGAGCAGATGGTAGATATGTGGTCAAATTGCCGTTCAAATCTAGTTTCCCTACTAGTACGTTTTTAGGTCATTCTCGAAACGTAGCCTTTAAACAAATGTTAAGTATGGAGAGGACTTTATCAAAAAAAGGTAATCTCAAAGCCGTTTATGATGAAGTTCTCGAAGAGTATCTCTCGCTCGCACACATGAAACCTGTTAGTTCCCAAGAAATTGTTTCAGATGGTAAATATTTCTCTTACTATTTGCCTCATCATGCCGTAGTTAAGCCTGAAAAGACTACTACTAAGGTACGCGTCGTTTTTAACGCTTCAAGACGTACTACTTCCGGCAATTCACTTAATGATGTGCTTCATGTGGGTCCCACGTTACAACCAGATCTCATGGTTTTAATTCTTAAGTGGCGACTATATAAGTTTGTTTTTAATGGCGACGTGGAAAAAATGTATCGACAAATACTTGTCCATGAAGACCATCAGGACTACCAGCGAATTCTCTTTCGCAACTCACAAAACTCAAAAGTCCAAGACTTCAAGTTAAAAACAGTGACATTCGGAGTCAACTGTGCCCCATATTTGGCAATTAGAACGCTTCATCAATTGGCTGAAGACACAAAAAACAGTCATCCTCTAGCAACTAAAGTGCTCATGGAAGATATCTATGTGGATGATATTCTTTCAGGTTGTCATACAATTCCATCTGCCATTGAATCTCTTTCTCAAGTCGTTCAGGCCTTAGACTCAGCGGGATTTCCACTTAAAAAGATTACAGCAAATAATCCAAAAATTTTAGAGAAAATTCCTACATCAGATTTACTTGCTTCTGACTTTCTAAAGTTTGAGAGTACCAGTTCCACTAAAACCCTTGGCATAGGCTGGAATGCTGTGACAGACACGTTCTCTTATTCGGTAGAAACAATCTCTCAGTCTCAGGCGGTCACTAAGAGACAGATTCTCTCTGCTGTCGCGAAACTTTTTGACCCGGCAGGATGGCTCTCGCCAATAATGATTAGATCCAAAATTCTCCTGCAAGAGTTGTGGTTGGAAGGCACTGATTGGGATGAGTGTGTTAGACCCGGATCACTGATCAAATGGCACTCATTTCTCGAGGATCTCCCTCACATCACCAATATCCAAATCCCGCGATGGATAAATTTCTCTCCAGTGAACCAGATCCAGCTTCACGGCTTTTGTGATGCCTCCGAAAAGGCGTACTGTGCTGCCGTGTACCTACGCAGCTTGAGCATCACCAATGACATTTCATGTCACCTCTTGGTCGCGAAGACCAAAGTCGCGCCGTTGCAGAAAGTAAGTCTTCCGCGGTTGGAACTCTGTGGCGCAGTTCTCCTCTCCAATCTGGTGAAAGTTGTCCGAGCCCACCTCGAATTGATAGACAGAGAGATGTTCTTCTGGTCCGATTCTCAGATCGTGCTTGCCTGGCTGGAAAAACCACCACACGAGTGGAAGACGTATGTTGCCAATCGGACCTCCCAAATTATTGCTAACATTGGCAACGCCACCTGGCGTCATGTTGCAGGCGGCGATAACCCAGCGGATTTGGGAACCCGTGGAAGTAAGCCTCAAGACCTTGCATCCGATTCTCTGTGGTGGAAGGGCCCGAGATGGCTCCACAAATCCGAAGAAGCCTGGCCGAATACAACAATGACATGCCAATCCCCCCCAGAGCAAAGGAAGATAGACACCTTTCTATCGGTGGCAGAGCCTGCTGATATTCTGGATCGATTCTCCTCCTATTCTCGAGCCTTGCGTGTCATTGCATATGTTTTCAGGTTTTTTAACAATTGTCTTTCCAAATCTCGGAACCTAAGTAGGTTCACGAGCTCACCACTTTCTCAACCTGAAGTGGCTGCCGTGAAAAATAGACTTATTGTCTTGGCCCAGGCGCACCTATACCCAAAGGAGCGCAGCGCTCTTGCCCACAAAACCCCTATTCCAAACAAAAGTACTCTGCTGACTCTGAATCCCTTTCTCGACAAGGATGGGCTTTTGAGAGTTAACGGACGATTGGTGCACTCCGGTCTCAGCTATAACGAGCGACATCCCATAATTGTTCCGGAAAATTCCCGATTTTGCACATTGTATCTGGAATTTCTCCATACTCTTCTTTTGCACGCTGAGCAAAGGCTATTGTTCCGAATGGCTCGTCAGGAGTTTTATATCCCTCGGTTGAAATCCCATGTCAAAAAATGCATATTTATGTGTAAGGTTTGTACGATTTACAAACAGAAAGTTCGATCGCAGATAATGGCAGCTCTTCCGCCAGAGCGATGCAACTTATCGTTGCCCTTCTCGGTCACTGGGATCGATTTCGCCGGACCCTTTCTGATTAAAGCATCCTCGCTTAGAACGTCAACTTTTCTCAAAGGTTATGTCGCCGTGTTTGTGTGCTTTTCGACAAAAGCCATACATTTGGAATTGTGCTCTGATCTCACAACAGAGGCATTCCGTGCGGCATTTGCTAGATTCGTTGGCAGGAGAGGGATACCACATAAAATAATGACGGACAATGGTAAGACCTTTATAGGCGCTCAAAGGGCCATCAGCCGAGAATACCTCAAATTCTCCAACGAGGTCTCCCAGGACATCCTGAGTCAATATGCAGCTCAAGGTGTTGATTGGGTGTTCATTCCACCCACCGCTCCTCACATGGGTGGACTGTGGGAGTCCGCAGTTAAAAGTTTTAAAATTCATTTAAAGAAAACTGCAGGAACTCACAAGTTCAATTTCGAGGAATTTTCCACCCTTCTGGCCAGAATTGAAGCAGTTCTGAATTCGCGTCCGCTCTCTCCTCTTTCACAGGATATTAACGATTTTCAAGCTTTAACTCCAGGTCACTTTCTGCGAGGCGCTCCCCTCCTAGCATTGCCCGAGCCAAACTCCGAAGACATCTCCCTCATTAATCGATGGGAAAAACTGAAGGCCCTACATCACCAGTTTAGCAGACGATGGAAGGATGAGTACCTCAAGGAGCTCCACAAAAGGTATAAATGGCAGCACCCACAAAAGGAGCTGGAAGAGGGCCAATTCGTGGTCATCAAAGATGACTTACTCCCCCCAAACGAATGGCGGCTTGGACGGATCACCAAGCTGTACCGTGGACCCGATGGTCACATCCGGGTAGCCGATGTCAACACCAGGACAGGGGTGCTGAAACGGCCTATCGTCAAGTTGTGTGTTTTGCCACTCGCGTGAAACCATGACATATATATAAAATATTCTCATATTTTCTTGTCTCAAAAAGGCAACCTCTGCCTTCCTTGTGTTCCCACCACTAAAGTATGTTTTCTTGCAGGTCTTCCTCGTCGTCGGAAAATGCGTCGTATCCGTGCGCCTTATGCAATCGAAACCGCGTCGCTGCGTTGGCTCGGATTCATGGCCAGAAACCCCCGGCAGTAGCGCAGCGCGTCCGCTGGGCAACGCCACCTGGCGTCATGTTGCAGGCGGCGATAACCCAGCGGATTTGGGAACCCGTGGAAGTAAGCCTCAAGACCTTGCATCCGATTCTCTGTGGTGGAAGGGCCCGAGATGGCTCCACAAATCCGAAGAAGCCTGGCCGAATACAACAATGACATGCCAATCCCCCCCAGAGCAAAGGAAGATAGACACCTTTCTATCGGTGGCAGAGCCTGCTGATATTCTGGATCGATTCTCCTCCTATTCTCGAGCCTTGCGTGTCATTGCATATGTTTTCAGGTTTTTTAACAATTGTCTTTCCAAATCTCGGAACCTAAGTAGGTTCACGAGCTCACCACTTTCTCAACCTGAAGTGGCTGCCGTGAAAAATAGACTTATTGTCTTGGCCCAGGCGCACCTATACCCAAAGGAGCGCAGCGCTCTTGCCCACAAAACCCCTATTCCAAACAAAAGTACTCTGCTGACTCTGAATCCCTTTCTCGACAAGGATGGGCTTTTGAGAGTTAACGGACGATTGGTGCACTCCGGTCTCAGCTATAACGAGCGACATCCCATAATTGTTCCGGAAAATTCCCGATTTTGCACATTGTATCTGGAATTTCTCCATACTCTTCTTTTGCACGCTGAGCAAAGGCTATTGTTCCGAATGGCTCGTCAGGAGTTTTATATCCCTCGGTTGAAATCCCATGTCAAAAAATGCATATTTATGTGTAAGGTTTGTACGATTTACAAACAGAAAGTTCGATCGCAGATAATGGCAGCTCTTCCGCCAGAGCGATGCAACTTATCGTTGCCCTTCTCGGTCACTGGGATCGATTTCGCCGGACCCTTTCTGATTAAAGCATCCTCGCTTAGAACGTCAACTTTTCTCAAAGGTTATGTCGCCGTGTTTGTGTGCTTTTCGACAAAAGCCATACATTTGGAATTGTGCTCTGATCTCACAACAGAGGCATTCCGTGCGGCATTTGCTAGATTCGTTGGCAGGAGAGGGATACCACATAAAATAATGACGGACAATGGTAAGACCTTTATAGGCGCTCAAAGGGCCATCAGCCGAGAATACCTCAAATTCTCCAACGAGGTCTCCCAGGACATCCTGAGTCAATATGCAGCTCAAGGTGTTGATTGGGTGTTCATTCCACCCACCGCTCCTCACATGGGTGGACTGTGGGAGTCCGCAGTTAAAAGTTTTAAAATTCATTTAAAGAAAACTGCAGGAACTCACAAGTTCAATTTCGAGGAATTTTCCACCCTTCTGGCCAGAATTGAAGCAGTTCTGAATTCGCGTCCGCTCTCTCCTCTTTCACAGGATATTAACGATTTTCAAGCTTTAACTCCAGGTCACTTTCTGCGAGGCGCTCCCCTCCTAGCATTGCCCGAGCCAAACTCCGAAGACATCTCCCTCATTAATCGATGGGAAAAACTGAAGGCCCTACATCACCAGTTTAGCAGACGATGGAAGGATGAGTACCTCAAGGAGCTCCACAAAAGGTATAAATGGCAGCACCCACAAAAGGAGCTGGAAGAGGGCCAATTCGTGGTCATCAAAGATGACTTACTCCCCCCAAACGAATGGCGGCTTGGACGAATCACCAAGCTGTACCGTGGACCCGATGGTCACATCCGGGTAGCCGATGTCAACACCAGGACAGGGGTGCTGAAACGGCCTATCGTCAAGTTGTGTGTTTTGCCACTCGCGTGAAACCATGACATATATATAAAATATTCTCATATTTTCTTGTCTCAAAAAGGCAACCTCTGCCTTCCTTGTGTTCCCACCACTAAAGTATGTTTTCTTGCAGGTCTTCCTCGTCGTCGGAAAATGCGTCGTATCCGTGCGCCTTATGCAATCGAAACCACGCGCTGCGCTACTGCCGGGGGTTTCTGGCCATGAATCCGAGCCAACGCAGCGACGCGGTTAAAACACACGGTTATTGCCGAAATTGCCTGGCACGTTCCCACCGCACGGCTGAGTGCTCCTCCTCAGGCAGTTGCATGGAGTGCGAGAAGGGGCACCACACATTGCTGCATCAAGCCCAGCCTACGAATAAGAAGCGGGATGCGAAGAAGCGCTCGCGGTCCAGCGACCAACACCGACAGAAAAACCCACAGAACAAACGAGGCACTGTTCCACTACCACGCCGCTCGGGGTCAGTGGGTTCACGCCGCGGGCAGCTTCGGATTTCGCACGCGGGTGTGCAGACCCGTCGCTACCGTGGGCAGCAATCCAAGCAGCTGCTAGCGGCAGCGATCTCTGCGTTGACGCAACTAAAGGATGTGCTCTAATGCACTAGTGCATGGCGGCCGCGATGGCTAAGCCTATGCAGCATTGCCGTTTGTCAGGCCGCTTAGCTCATTTACACTGTATTTACATTTAAGTTGAAAGTTGAATTTTACCCTGTACTTACATTTAAGTTGAAGTTGAATATTACCCTGTACTTACATTTAAGTTGAAGTTGAATTTTACACTGTACTTACCTTTAAGTTGAAGTTGAATTGTATTAAGTACTTGCATCGGTAACACCCTGTGCCGGTTCGGGACCGAAAGGAAAAGAAAACCGACTGCAACTAAACTGACAGGGCGAATCCCTGCCT
>OX596011.1:50872415-51168758 GCA_951394025.1 Heteromyza rotundicornis | reverse complement strand
GAAATGTTCTCGGGAGGTTACGAAGAATGGCCAGCGTTCCGGGATATGTTTACAGCGGTCTATATCAATCATCCGAAGTTGTCAGATGCCCAGAAATTGTGTTCTCTCAGAACAAAAACGGACGGAAAGGCGGGTGCCCTCATAAAACACTACGAACTGACGGATGAAAATTTCTCGCTGGCATGGGATGCTCTCAAAACTCGATACGAAAACAGGCGAATATTAGTAGATAAGCAGGTGAAGATACTTCTAAATCTTCCTGCGGTTAGCAACGAAAATAGTGAGGCTCTCCAAAGACTTCAAATCTCAATCAATGATTCTTTGTCCATTTTAGCTTCGCAAAATGTCCCCACAGAAAATTGGGATCCCATTTTAGTTTACATTTGTTCAACTAAACTACCCAAATTAACCCTGTCTCTTTGGGAGCAATCCCTCTCCTCTCGTAGAGATCTGCCATCCTGGTCCCAAATGGATGATTTTCTTACAAGCAGATATGAGGTGGTTGAGAGACTCAATAGCATTCGCCCAAATAAGTTTAACCCTTATACTCCACACCCCAATGTAAACCACAATAGGAATCTGAATAAATCGCATAATTTTTTCACTGTAGATACCCCACTCTATTCTTGTCAGCTCTGTAAAAGGAATCATTCTTTGAAAATGTGCGAAAAATTTAAGAGAAAATCTGTTCAAGATAGGATATCTCTCGTCCAACAACATAAATTATGTGAAAATTGCCTGGCATTCAGTCATTCCACGAAAGACTGTAATAGCAATTACTCTTGCTTTCATTGTCAGCAGAAGCATCACTCTATGCTTCACCCAATGTCCGGTAATAGCCACAATCGGTCTCAGATTTCTTCTTCGGCTAGTCCGCCAAACCATACGCCCCGCAGATCACCCCAGGCTTCTACATATAACAATCCAGTGCAGGGTAACAAACGGTCAAAAAACTCTCAGAGTAACCAAAGTCGATCTGCCCAGGATGAACAACCCACGTCATCAAACAGAAGACAAAACACCCAAGTGCAACTTCTATGCACAACCAACCAAGAAAAAACTCTTCTCCCCACAGCTCTCGTCTCCATATCACATCATGGAGAACTACATACAGTTCGAGCCCTCATAGATCAAGGTTCTCAACGAACATTTCTTGCTATGAAGGTTCAAACTCGGCTAAACCTCCCATTCAAACCCGTACAATTCGAAATCTCTGGCATGGGTGGAAAAATAATTCAGAATGCCAATAAAGTTTGCGATTTAACGCTAGTATCTCCCAAAACTAGCCATAACATTCGAACCCAGGCAATTGTTCTCCCACAATTGACTAAATTACTCCCAACTTTCAACGTTGGTCAACCCAACTGGGAACAATTCGAGATGTTGGACTTAGCAGACCCGAACTGTTTTGTTTCCGCTCAAATCGACATGGTGATCGGAAGTGATTTGATTCCGCAAATCCTTCTGGAAGGAATTCGCCAAAATATTTGTGGAAGCCTTCTCGCGCAAAACACAATATTTGGTTGGATTATCAGTGGCCCTCTTACTAATAAAATCTCTGCATTCTCCACACAAGTTCAAGAAATTTCGAACGAACTTCTTAGTTCTCAATTGCGCCAATTTTGGGAGCAAGAAGAGTTACCTCAATCCATTCCAAATTCTACAGAAGACCAATTCTGTGAGGAACACTACCAGGCCACCACAACTCGTAGAGCAGATGGTAGATATGTGGTCAAATTGCCGTTCAAATCTAGTTTCCCTACTAGTACGTTTTTAGGTCATTCTCGAAACGTAGCCTTTAAACAAATGTTAAGTATGGAGAGGACTTTATCAAAAAAAGGTAATCTCAAAGCCGTTTATGATGAAGTTCTCGAAGAGTATCTCTCGCTCGCACACATGAAACCTGTTAGTTCCCAAGAAATTGTTTCAGATGGTAAATATTTCTCTTACTATTTGCCTCATCATGCCGTAGTTAAGCCTGAAAAGACTACTACTAAGGTACGCGTCGTTTTTAACGCTTCAAGACGTACTACTTCCGGCAATTCACTTAATGATGTGCTTCATGTGGGTCCCACGTTACAACCAGATCTCATGGTTTTAATTCTTAAGTGGCGACTATATAAGTTTGTTTTTAATGGCGACGTGGAAAAAATGTATCGACAAATACTTGTCCATGAAGACCATCAGGACTACCAGCGAATTCTCTTTCGCAACTCACAAAACTCAAAAGTCCAAGACTTCAAGTTAAAAACAGTGACATTCGGAGTCAACTGTGCCCCATATTTGGCAATTAGAACGCTTCATCAATTGGCTGAAGACACAAAAAACAGTCATCCTCTAGCAACTAAAGTGCTCATGGAAGATATCTATGTGGATGATATTCTTTCAGGTTGTCATACAATTCCATCTGCCATTGAATCTCTTTCTCAAGTCGTTCAGGCCTTAGACTCAGCGGGATTTCCACTTAAAAAGATTACAGCAAATAATCCAAAAATTTTAGAGAAAATTCCTACATCAGATTTACTTGCTTCTGACTTTCTAAAGTTTGAGAGTACCAGTTCCACTAAAACCCTTGGCATAGGCTGGAATGCTGTGACAGACACGTTCTCTTATTCGGTAGAAACAATCTCTCAGTCTCAGGCGGTCACTAAGAGACAGATTCTCTCTGCTGTCGCGAAACTTTTTGACCCGGCAGGATGGCTCTCGCCAATAATGATTAGATCCAAAATTCTCCTGCAAGAGTTGTGGTTGGAAGGCACTGATTGGGATGAGTGTGTTAGACCCGGATCACTGATCAAATGGCACTCATTTCTCGAGGATCTCCCTCACATCACCAATATCCAAATCCCGCGATGGATAAATTTCTCTCCAGTGAACCAGATCCAGCTTCACGGCTTTTGTGATGCCTCCGAAAAGGCGTACTGTGCTGCCGTGTACCTACGCAGCTTGAGCATCACCAATGACATTTCATGTCACCTCTTGGTCGCGAAGACCAAAGTCGCGCCGTTGCAGAAAGTAAGTCTTCCGCGGTTGGAACTCTGTGGCGCAGTTCTCCTCTCCAATCTGGTGAAAGTTGTCCGAGCCCACCTCGAATTGATAGACAGAGAGATGTTCTTCTGGTCCGATTCTCAGATCGTGCTTGCCTGGCTGGAAAAACCACCACACGAGTGGAAGACGTATGTTGCCAATCGGACCTCCCAAATTATTGCTAACATTGGCAACGCCACCTGGCGTCATGTTGCAGGCGGCGATAACCCAGCGGATTTGGGAACCCGTGGAAGTAAGCCTCAAGACCTTGCATCCGATTCTCTGTGGTGGAAGGGCCCGAGATGGCTCCACAAATCCGAAGAAGCCTGGCCGAATACAACAATGACATGCCAATCCCCCCCAGAGCAAAGGAAGATAGACACCTTTCTATCGGTGGCAGAGCCTGCTGATATTCTGGATCGATTCTCCTCCTATTCTCGAGCCTTGCGTGTCATTGCATATGTTTTCAGGTTTTTTAACAATTGTCTTTCCAAATCTCGGAACCTAAGTAGGTTCACGAGCTCACCACTTTCTCAACCTGAAGTGGCTGCCGTGAAAAATAGACTTATTGTCTTGGCCCAGGCGCACCTATACCCAAAGGAGCGCAGCGCTCTTGCCCACAAAACCCCTATTCCAAACAAAAGTACTCTGCTGACTCTGAATCCCTTTCTCGACAAGGATGGGCTTTTGAGAGTTAACGGACGATTGGTGCACTCCGGTCTCAGCTATAACGAGCGACATCCCATAATTGTTCCGGAAAATTCCCGATTTTGCACATTGTATCTGGAATTTCTCCATACTCTTCTTTTGCACGCTGAGCAAAGGCTATTGTTCCGAATGGCTCGTCAGGAGTTTTATATCCCTCGGTTGAAATCCCATGTCAAAAAATGCATATTTATGTGTAAGGTTTGTACGATTTACAAACAGAAAGTTCGATCGCAGATAATGGCAGCTCTTCCGCCAGAGCGATGCAACTTATCGTTGCCCTTCTCGGTCACTGGGATCGATTTCGCCGGACCCTTTCTGATTAAAGCATCCTCGCTTAGAACGTCAACTTTTCTCAAAGGTTATGTCGCCGTGTTTGTGTGCTTTTCGACAAAAGCCATACATTTGGAATTGTGCTCTGATCTCACAACAGAGGCATTCCGTGCGGCATTTGCTAGATTCGTTGGCAGGAGAGGGATACCACATAAAATAATGACGGACAATGGTAAGACCTTTATAGGCGCTCAAAGGGCCATCAGCCGAGAATACCTCAAATTCTCCAACGAGGTCTCCCAGGACATCCTGAGTCAATATGCAGCTCAAGGTGTTGATTGGGTGTTCATTCCACCCACCGCTCCTCACATGGGTGGACTGTGGGAGTCCGCAGTTAAAAGTTTTAAAATTCATTTAAAGAAAACTGCAGGAACTCACAAGTTCAATTTCGAGGAATTTTCCACCCTTCTGGCCAGAATTGAAGCAGTTCTGAATTCGCGTCCGCTCTCTCCTCTTTCACAGGATATTAACGATTTTCAAGCTTTAACTCCAGGTCACTTTCTGCGAGGCGCTCCCCTCCTAGCATTGCCCGAGCCAAACTCCGAAGACATCTCCCTCATTAATCGATGGGAAAAACTGAAGGCCCTACATCACCAGTTTAGCAGACGATGGAAGGATGAGTACCTCAAGGAGCTCCACAAAAGGTATAAATGGCAGCACCCACAAAAGGAGCTGGAAGAGGGCCAATTCGTGGTCATCAAAGATGACTTACTCCCCCCAAACGAATGGCGGCTTGGACGGATCACCAAGCTGTACCGTGGACCCGATGGTCACATCCGGGTAGCCGATGTCAACACCAGGACAGGGGTGCTGAAACGGCCTATCGTCAAGTTGTGTGTTTTGCCACTCGCGTGAAACCATGACATATATATAAAATATTCTCATATTTTCTTGTCTCAAAAAGGCAACCTCTGCCTTCCTTGTGTTCCCACCACTAAAGTATGTTTTCTTGCAGGTCTTCCTCGTCGTCGGAAAATGCGTCGTATCCGTGCGCCTTATGCAATCGAAACCACGCGCTGCGCTACTGCCGGGGGTTTCTGGCCATGAATCCGAGCCAACGCAGCGACGCGGTTAAAACACACGGTTATTGCCGAAATTGCCTGGCACGTTCCCACCGCACGGCTGAGTGCTCCTCCTCAGGCAGTTGCATGGAGTGCGAGAAGGGGCACCACACATTGCTGCATCAAGCCCAGCCTACGAATAAGAAGCGGGATGCGAAGAAGCGCTCGCGGTCCAGCGACCAACACCGACAGAAAAACCCACAGAACAAACGAGGCACTGTTCCACTACCACGCCGCTCGGGGTCAGTGGGTTCACGCCGCGGGCAGCTTCGGATTTCGCACGCGGGTGTGCAGACCCGTCGCTACCGTGGGCAGCAATCCAAGCAGCTGCTAGCGGCAGCGATCTCTGCGTTGACGCAACTAAAGGATGTGCTCTAATGCACTAGTGCATGGCGGCCGCGATGGCTAAGCCTATGCAGCATTGCCGTTTGTCAGGCCGCTTAGCTCATTTACACTGTATTTACATTTAAGTTGAAAGTTGAATTTTACCCTGTACTTACATTTAAGTTGAAGTTGAATATTACCCTGTACTTACATTTAAGTTGAAGTTGAATTTTACACTGTACTTACCTTTAAGTTGAAGTTGAATTGTATTAAGTACTTGCATCGGTAACACCCTGTGCCGGTTCGGGACCGAAAGGAAAAGAAAAACCGACTGCAACTAAACTGACAGGGCGAATCCCTGCCTGCTGGTTTTGTTGCGATCGGCTCTTCACTTGCCTTTTTAACTTTCACGAGACACCAGCTCTCCTCGGTATCCGCGAATAAGTTTAAATAAAATCATAAAATTGTACGAATAATCGAAACCCTCCGCCTTTTCTTTTATTAACAAAAAAAAACCCTGTGTTCGAGTGCAGCCCGTCTACTCCAAGAATATTCATGGTCCTTCGAACCGCACGGCTGAGATCGTCCAATTGTAAGTTGGACGATCTTATTACACCGAAATATAATTAAAAAGATTATATTTTTCGTGTTAACGTTATAATCTTTATTGGATGAAAGAATATATAGCGCGATCTGCACAGAGAAGTGCTTTGTGAGAAAGTTGAAATGAGAGTAAATGACAAAAGCACCAAAGATAAAAGACTGACCCTTTACATATTAGTAGAAGCAAAGTCTCCACTTAGGGTTGCCGAAAGTAACAAACAAAAGGTATGATATTTAAATAGTTAACAGGTAAGTATTTAAGGTAAGTATAATAAGGTAAGTACAATAAGGTAAGTAGAATAGGGTAAGAACAATACGGTAAGTAGAATAGGATAAGCTTAATAATATTTGATGGTAATAATTCGCAAAAATGTTTTGTTGAAAGCGCTGTAGCTGAGCACCTCAGCTGCTGGCTAAAGTCGCTTAAACATCCTGGGCGCCATGCACTAGTAGTGCATAATGAAAAGCTCAGTTCGGTATCGGTTCGCTTGGATAGTGTTGGGAGAACACGGTTGCAGTTGTGCAGCATCTGTGAAGTAAAATGATATACTTTAGAATTGGAAGACTAGAGTAGGCATAATGTCTGAGTGATATATATGTAAAAAGGGATCTTTTGTTAGCTGATGTTCTAAGATTGACTTAGAGTACAATTTTGTTATCGGGTATTTAAAAACATCCAGACATCGGCAGGGCGAATATTGTTGTTGCGTTCATTGAGGGTGACATCACTCCATTGCGATGTAGGAAATCGTTTTGGTTGTAATCCAGGAGCGCTACGCCTTGTTGAATTAATCTAGAGTGAGAACTAGAAAATAATTAGTATCCTGCGAGAGAGTAGAAAGTTGATTGAGAATGGTGATTCAATTCGGGAATACAAAGTTTAGAAATCATCGAGATTGGATTTCTTTAACTGTGAAAGAGACATTTACAAAGAGAACCGGGTTTGTCACAAAAATCACATTCAGTGTCTTCGAACCAATGTCCTTGAGAGAGCACCTTGACTCGAACCATGGTTGGTGAAAGTCATCCTGCCGGGTCTAACAGGATTGGGTTCGACTGTTAGGACCAAATACGGGATTGTATCGAACAGTGCTTTCTACCACTGCCAGGAGGTTGTAAGTCTTACACTGAATGATTTGCAGTCGCGGGAATGTACTGCAAACCTGGCTCTGAGATGAGATGTTCAGGAACCAGAGAATAGTGTGATTATCCAATTGCCTCGGAAATGTGAACTTTTTTCCCACGAGTGGGTGTATTGCAATATAATAGCAATGAAATTAATGTACTCAACCGAAAACCATTTCATTGTTTAAAAGCAAGGGACAAAATTTTGAAAAAATTCAAAAATAGGTATTTTTTTGAAGTGTACACAATAGAGAAATTGTGCTGATTGTTGAAAAAAGCGGGAAAAATTTTACTAAATTAATGAAAATTAATGTATTTATATCCGCGATCCGCGAACGAGTAATACATATATCAAAGAGGATGTGCATATATTTACGTATTGGATGCATTTAAAAACCATTTAAAATTTGTGTACTAACATTTTGAGATTTTGTAGGGAATTTTTTATTTTTGTGTAACATAGTGGAAGTTACTGATTAGCGAAGTGAAGCTAACGAGAAAAGCTATATATGCCAAGAGAATGTGCATATATGTATGTATTAGATGCATTAAAAATAAATACAATTAAAATGTTGGCTTAACAATTTCCAAAGAGTTTAAAATTACATAGAGATATGTGTGTACCGTAACGAAAAATGTTAATAAATTTTAAATAAAAAGAAATGAAATTTTTTTTTTTTTTTTGTTTGGGTGTAATCTGGTAAAAGACACCAACAGTGAAATTTAACGAACGAAAATTTATATGCCAAGAGAGCGTGCATATATACAAAATATTACAAAGGTCAAATTCAAAACGGGAAGAATGCGGACCACAATATATAAAGGGAATTATGTATATTGCGACAACGGACTTTATATATTTGGCGTATATGGCGCCAAAATTTTAGGGAGCGAATTTTGGATACACTTTTTATGCATATGTATTTAACCTTTCGCGGGAAAGTGCTAAGCATATTAATTTTAAAAAGAGATTTCCAAAATTACTTACTATTTTGTCCGTTTGCATTTTTACTTAGCTGTTTTGTTTATTGGGTATGTTCTTCTCACTGTTGTTGTTGTTGCTTGGCTTTTGTGTAGCCGTTGAACTCCAGTTGGAATGCACTGGTTACTGTTGTTCTTGTAGTAGTTTCGCTTTCTTCGTAGCAATGCATGTTGTTTTTGTTGTAGAGCCGTTGCTTAGCATCTGTTTTTCGTACTTTTGTCACTTTTTAATTTTAATTTGTTTTTGTTAAAAAATTAAAATTTTCAATGTTTGTAGAGCTTGTGTATAATTTGTATTATTTTAACTTTTCACTTTTTCGTATTATAAATGTTTTTTAATCTTTTTTTTTTTTTATTTGCCACTGGTTTTTTTTTTTTTTAAAAAGAGGTTCGAAGGACCATAGAAAAGTCCAATTGTAAGTTGGACGATCTTATTACACCGAAATATAATTAAAAAGATTATATTTTTCGTGTTAACGTTATAATCTTTATTGGATGAAAGAATATATAGCGCGATCTGCACAGAGAAGTGCTTTGTGAGAAAGTTGAAATGAGAGTAAATGACAAAAGCACCAAAGATAAAAGACTGACCCTTTACATATTAGTAGAAGCAAAGTCTCCACTTAGGGTTGCCGAAAGTAACAAACAAAAGGTATGATATTTAAATAGTTAACAGGTAAGTATTTAAGGTAAGTATAATAAGGTAAGTACAATAAGGTAAGTAGAATAGGGTAAGAACAATACGGTAAGTAGAATAGGATAAGCTTAATAATATTTGATGGTAATAATTCGCAAAAATGTTTTGTTGAAAGCGCTGTAGCTGAGCACCTCAGCTGCTGGCTAAAGTCGCTTAAACGAAGGACCATAAAAAAGTCCAATTGTAAGTTGGACGATCTTATTACACCGAAATATAATTAAAAAGATTATATTTTTCGTGTTAACGTTATAATCTTTATTGGATGAAAGAATATATAGCGCGATCTGCACAGAGAAGTGCTTTGTGAGAAAGTTAAAAAGAGAGTAAATGACAAAAGCACCAAAGATAAAAGACTGACCCTTTACATATTAGTAGAAGCAAAGTCTCCACTTAGGGTTGCCGAAAGTAACAAACAAAAGGTATGATATTTAAATAGTTAACAGCTAAGTATTTAAGGTAAGTATAATAAGGTAAGTACAATAAGGTAAGTAGAATAGGGTAAGAACAATACGGTAAGTAGAATAGGATAAGCTTAATAATATTTGATGGTAATAATTCGCAAAAATGTTTTGTTGAAAGCGCTGTAGCTGAGCACCTCAGCTGCTGGCTAAAGTCGCTTAAACATCCTGGGCGCCATGCACTAGTAGTGCATAATGAAAAGCTCAGTTCGGTATCGGTTCGCTTGGATAGTGTTGGGAGAACACGGTTGCAGTTGTGCAGCATCTGTGAAGTAAAATGATATACTTTAGAATTGGAAGACTAGAGTAGGCATAATGTCTGAGTGATATATATGTAAAAAGGGATCTTTTGTTAGCTGATGTTCTAAGATTGACTTAGAGTACAATTTTGTTATCGGGTATTTAAAAACATCCAGACATCGGCAGGGCGAATATTGTTGTTGCGTTCATTGAGGGTGACATCACTCCATTGCGATGTAGGAAATCGTTTTGGTTGTAATCCAGGAGCGCTACGCCTTGTTGAATTAATCTAGAGTGAGAACTAGAAAATAATTAGTATCCTGCGAGAGAGTAGAAAGTTGATTGAGAATGGTGATTCAATTCGGGAATACAAAGTTTAGAAATCATCGAGATTGGATTTCTTTAACTGTGAAAGAGACATTTACAAAGAGAACCGGGTTTGTCACAAAAATCACATTCAGTGTCTTCGAACCAATGTCCTTGAGAGAGCACCTTGACTCGAACCATGGTTGGTGAAAGTCATCCTGCCGGGTCTAACAGGATTGGGTTCGACTGTTAGGACCAAATACGGGATTGTATCGAACAGTGCTTTCTACCACTGCCAGGAGGTTGTAAGTCTTACACTGAATGATTTGCAGTCGCGGGAATGTACTGCAAACCTGGCTCCGAGATGAGATGTTCAGGAACCAGAGAATAGTGTGATTATCCAATTGCCTCGGAAATGTGAACTTTTTTCCCACGAGTGGGTGTATTGCAATATAATAGCAATGAAATTAATGTACTCAACCGAAAACCATTTCATTGTTTAAAAGCAAGGGACAAAATTTTGAAAAAATTCAAAAATAGGTATTTTTTTGAAGTGTACACAATAGAGAAATTGTGCTGATTGTTGAAAAAAGCGGGAAAAATTTTACTAAATTAATGAAAATTAATGTATTTATATCCGCGATCCGCGAACGAGTAATACATATATCAAAGAGGATGTGCATATATTTACGTATTGGATGCATTTAAAAACCATTTAAAATTTGTGTACTAACATTTTGAGATTTTGTAGGGAATTTTTTATTTTTGTGTAACATAGTGGAAGTTACTGATTAGCGAAGTGAAGCTAACGAGAAAAGCTATATATGCCAAGAGAATGTGCATATATGTATGTATTAGATGCATTAAAAATAAATACAATTAAAATGTTGGCTTAACAATTTCCAAAGAGTTTAAAATTACATAGAGATATGTGTGTACCGTAACGAAAAATGTTAATAAATTTTAAATAAAAAGAAATGGAATTTTTTTTTTTTTTTTTTTTTGGGTGTAATCTGGTAAAAGACACCAACAGTGAAATTTAACGAACGAAAATTTATATGCCAAGAGAGCGTGCATATATACAAAATATTACAAAGGTCAAATTCAAAACGGGAAGAATGCGGACCACAATATATAAAGGGAATTATGTATATTGCGACAACGGACTTTATATATTTGGCGTATATGGCGCCAAAATTTTAGGGAGTGAATTTTGGATACACTTTTTATGCATATGTATTTAACCTTTCGCGGGAAAGTGCTAAGCATATTAATTTTAAAAAGAGATTTCCAAAATTACTTACTATTTTGTCCGTTTGCATTTTTACTTAGCTGTTTTGTTTATTGGGTATGTTCTTCTCACTGTTGTTGTTGTTGCTTGGCTTTTGTGTAGCCGTTGAACTCCAGTTGGAATGCACTGGTTACTGTTGTTCTTGTTGTAGTTTCGCTTTCTTCGTTGCAATGCATGTTGTTTTTGTTGTAGAGCCGTTGCTTAGCATCTGTTTTTCGTACTTTTGTCACTTTTTAATTTTAATTTGTTTTTGTTAAAAAATTAAAATTTTCAATGTTTGTAGAGCTTGTGTATAATTTGTATTAGTTTAACTTTTCACTTTTTCGTATTATAAATGTTTTTTAATCTTTTTTTTTTATTTTTTTGCCACTGGTTTTTTTTTTAAAAAGAGGTTCGAAGGACCATAAAAAAGTCCAATTGTAAGTTGGACGATCTTATTACACCGAAATATAATTAAAAAGATTATATTTTTCGTGTTAACGTTATAATCTTTATTGGATGAAAGAATATATAGCGCGATCTGCACAGAGAAGTGCTTTGTGAGAAAGTTGAAATGAGAGTAAATGACAAAAGCACCAAAGATAAAAGACTGACCCTTTACATATTAGTAGAAGCAAAGTCTCCACTTAGGGTTGCCGAAAGTAACAAACAAAAGGTATGATATTTAAATAGTTAACAGGTAAGTATTTAAGGTAAGTATAATAAGGTAAGTACAATAAGGTAAGTAGAATAGGGTAAGAACAATACGGTAAGTAGAATAGGATAAGCTTAATAATATTTGATGGTAATAATTCGCAAAAATGTTTTGTTGAAAGCGCTGTAGCTGAGCACCTCAGCTGCTGGCTAAAGTCGCTTAAACACCTGCTATGCTCAGTTTAAAGAAATTTAGATCGTATGTCAAGTGTCAAGACTTCACTCTAATAACTGATCATGCTAGTTTAAAATGGCTTATGCGTCAAACAGATCTTAGCGGAAGATTAGCATGCTGATCCCTAAAAGTACAAGGTTATCGCTTCAAAATAGAACACAGGCGTGGTTCACAAAATGTTGTACCCGATGCACTATCGAGGCAAAATTTTGAAGAAATATCTGAAATCGTTTTATGTTCCGTAGTTAATTTAAATTCCGACGCATTTTCATCCGCAGAATATGTAAACCTCAAACAAAATATACTTAATAATAAAAAAAAAGTTCCCGATCTTCAAATTTTGAATGATAAAATTTACAAACGTGCAGAACATGCAAACGGAAATCAGGATGAAGAATTATTTAATTGGAAACTTTGGATACCAAAGAATTTAACAAACGAAACTATCCAAAATGCACATTGTCCTCCAAACAAATGTCATGGTGGTATTGCAAAGACATTGGAAAGGCTACGAACAAATTTTTTTGGCCTTCAATGGCGAACGATGTTAAATAATTTATATCCAAATGTGAAGTGTGCCATCAAACCAAATCTGCAAACACAACGTTACGACCTCCTATGTCTGCACAATTTAAAGTTCAACGCCCCTTTCAAAAACTATATATAAATTTCCTTGGACCGTATCCGCGATCGAAAGGCAATATAGGCATATTAATTGTTTTCGATCACTTAACAAAATTTCCATTATTTAAGGCAGTAAAAAAATTATTATCTCAAGGAAAATGTGTTTTGTATTTTTGGAACCCCAGAAGTGATTTTATCTGATAACGGTTCGCAATTTAAATCAAGTCAGTTCAACAACTTTTTAAATGAAAGTGGTATTAAACACGTATATAATGCTATATACAGTCCACAAGCTAATGCGAGCGAAAGGGTCAACCGTTCAATAATAGTTTGTATTAGATCCTATATTACTAAAGACCAAACAACATGGGACAAATATTTACAAGAAATTGCCGAGGCTTTAAGAAGCTCATATCACCAAACAATTGGCTTCACACCATATTATGCTTTATTTGGTCAGCAAATGGTTAATCACTCGAATGAATACGTATTGTTACGCCAGTTGAAGTCTTTAGGTGGGGGTAATGTTGAAGTAGCCAAACCTGATAAACTTCAACTTGTGCGTTCGGAAATTTTAGAAAATATTAATAGGGCATTTGAAAATTCAGCTCAACGATATAATTTGCGTAGCTCTACAAAACGGTATAGCATAGGTGATGAAGTGTACCGCCGTAATTTCATTTTGAGCGATGCGAGCAAACGATTTTGTGCTAAATTTGCACCCACCTTCATTAAAGCAAAAATTATAGGTTTAAAAGGAAATAACATGTATGAGTTAAAAGATGGAGACACTGGCACAACCGCTTTTTATCACGGCAAAGATATTCAGGCAAGAAAAACATAATTCACCACGGCAAAGGGTCTGTTTGATTTACGTCATTGCATTGGCAATGAACTGCATTATCAGTTTCCCGGCTTAGAGCTTTTCACAGCTGATTTGCCATGCATTTCAAACATGTAGCACGCTTCGATAATTAACCTAAATGGTTAACTTCCTTTTTCCGACCTCTTTAAAATTTGAACGTTCGAGAAGACAGATCAATTCAAGTCAACCAGAAGGGAAATCCACAGTGACTTAAGATTTGAAATACAAATTTAAAGTTTATTTTTTTCAAGGTTGGCAACCGAATTGAATAAAGGTTTCGGTTTCGATTTTACTCACATTTGCCAATCGGTTTTGGTTATCGGTTTCGCTCCTTGATTTTGAAAAGGTTTCGGTTGGTTGGAGCGATTGAAAAGGTTTCGGTTTAGGTTTTAAAAGTTTTCTAGATGGAATATTAGGAAATTTTATATCAATTCAATATAAATCAAGGGTGCTGAATCTAACTACATTTACCGAATTTCCTTATCTAATCGCATTTTCAAACAAATTTCTGCTTAAATTTTTAGTTTTTATACCCTACACAACGTTTGAAACGTCCATAAGGACGCATGTCCGGTATGGATAAGTATATATATTCATGATCAGCATCGAAAACAGATTTAGCCATATCCCCGACTTTCTGTCACCATACAGGCTGGAACCATACATACACCATACAGGCTGGAATGTTTTTTTTTTGAGGCATCGATGTGAAGCTTTTGGTTTACGTTTTTATCTCCGAATTGAGATCAAGTTCGAGAATCAGCTAAATCGGACGAAAAAGGCCGCCATTTAAAACTACGAAAAAATAGCGAAAATTTTTCAAGTCTTTTCAAAAACCATAAAAATGCCTGCGCACACTGAGGCGTTATTCGTGCCGCAGGCGGTTTCAAAATTAATTTTGTCACAAATAATTGTATTTTTGAAAATATAGCGTTTTTTATACAGCCTGTTTCCATAGCAATACAATAAATAATGTGTGAGGCACTTTGCGTTTTCGAAGCTAGATTTTTTAAATATGGAAATGGTTCTGAAATTATATAGCGAATATCGCCTCTGTGTGCGCCGGCCTTATAAAAAAATTTATTGAATATTTAAAAAAAATATTTCCTATATTTTAAAAATATATGAAATAAATAAATGAAATACGATGAATTTTCTCTTAGGAAAAAAAACTTCAAGTCAATTTTGTGAACGAAAACCTTTTGAAAACCGATTAAAAACCCGTAACCTTTTCAATTGATTTTGGTTGAACCCATTCAATCGGTTACGACGAATCGGTTTCGGTTTAGGTTTCGCTCCCTAAAATGAATCGGTTTCATTCGGTTTCGGTTTCGGTTACGGTTTCGGTTGCCAACCCTGATTTTTTTATTGTAAAATTTTAAGTGCAAATAAGAAAATTAGAAAATGGAAGAAGAAATTAGTAATTATTATAGAAAAATTTAAAAAAGTTAATAGTGAAGTTTTTTTTGGTTAGCGAAATTCCGTGCTAGAAAAGAAAAAAAATATAAAAAAATTTGATAAAAAGAAATATACATAAAAATAGGGTAGAGCGATGAATAAATTTATTTCGGTGTAGATTTTGCCAGAGCGGAGCATCGTTGGAAGGCCTTCACGCGTTCCCGGGAAAAAGAACGGTAAGTCACTCCAATATTAACTTACTAAATTTATTTTAGCTCTTCTCTTTATGACAACTCAAAAAGAGCAACCAAATTAAAGACCAGATAATGGCTCATTGAACTTTGTATATAATAAAAAAATAAGATATATGGAAACGAAACGAAACAGCTGACTGCTATTTCGCATGTAGAAGAATATCACAAATTCAAGTTTTTTTGATATGATTTTTTTTGCGCTTTCTTTTTCAAACATAGAAATTTATATAAAATATTAGTAATTATCTTATAATGTCCAAAGCTAACCTGAATACGTATATATTTACCACATTTATTTTTTTTTTGAACATGCTAATATCACTGATTATATGCATTCGTTACCTTTTATAATTCACTTTTGAATTAGTTAATAAATCCATAATTATGAACTGCTAAAGGTCAAAATTTTGTTCAACTAGTGACTTCATTACTTTTTTTGGGAATTATTAACTGTCATAAAGTTATGTTTAGTATGAATTATGACAGATAAATCTTTAAGGCTATCCTTGCCTAAAATCGCATTGAAAGAAACTAGAGATGGGAGAAGGTAGAATTTTAGATTTACATGTGTCAAGTTGAACAAATTGACACATGTATAAATTTTTTTATATATTTTTTACATACATTTTTTTTTCTTCTTAATTTTAATATTTTTTTTTTTTAATATGAGGCGCTACATATTTTACAAGATGCATGGATGCAAATAACTTAATTACAATTTAGATTACTTTTCATAATTTTTTTTATTTTTGTGTTTTGACTTTTTGTTTGATAGTGCAAGAAATAAATATCTTACTGTAGCACTATTCTACGTTGAAAAGAAAACTGAAATCAATCAGAACTTAAAACTAACAAAATAATAAAACATAAAAAGAATTCTTTCGATAAAACATTATAATTTCTTTTTTTGTATCGTGCAAAATTTTTAAAATCTTAAACAAATTAAAAATGTGATTCCACAAAGTGATTAATTGTATCGCGCTATTTTGAACTAAAACTTTTTAAAACAAACTAAAATCAAAAATCCCCACGCGATAATTAAATTCCCTATTTGCCCGAATAGCACAGTCGCGAAGCGTGGGATTTAAGACGACCCTCGCGGTATGGTATCCCCGGACGAACGAACCACACGAATACACGAAAACCTGATAAATAAACTTCTTTTAAAAACTACACCGAAACTGCCGCAATAGATATATATATAGGTATATATATAACTATATATAAAAGAAACGGAAATTTTCCCGACACAAGGAAAATAATACCGAACACAAACCCTTTTTCAAAATCAACACAAACCGACAATCACCCAAAAGAAATTATTCGTACACCAAAAATTATATTTCTTTAAACGCAATTGATTTGCGGGACCAGACCAACCTGTCTGAAATCCCTTGCACGATTCTTTGCAGAATCTATTCACCAGCTGGACTTCGATAAAATTCGATGTCCAGCAACAACTTGGCTCTGATGCGGGACGACACAAACAAAAAAAGGAATAAGGAAGAGGGGGGGAAAACGGCCAAACAAATCCCAAGCAAACTACTTGGACGGAAACACTTCACCAAAACAAATCACCGACCGAACACAACCTGTCCAACTCTATTCAATTCCTCAAATTCAAAACACTAAATGGCCGACTGCCACAAATAAAACAAAGCAAAATAAACACTAGCTGGCAAAACTAAACCAGCGCGCAAAAATACTCCCTTTGGAACACTTGTCCTCCAGCCACAGTCCGACGATGGCAACAGCTCCACTTCACCACTCAAAAAAAATACAATTTAAAAAAAGGAAAGAAAATTATCCAAATTTTGGAAACAACTAATTTAAGATTCAATTCAATTAGAAAAACCAAAGCTTTTGCCACTCTCCTTCTTCCCTGCTCAAAAAGAACTAAACGAAATTAGAATATATGAGCGCCTATGACGCTCACTTTCCATTTATCTTCCCACATACATAGAGTGCGGCTTACGCAGAAACCAGTGTCCGCAGTCGGGGCTTTACCCATACCTATATGCGAAAAATCTCTTCAGATTTTTCTAGGTGTGTTTGGCAAATTTACATATAACCCCCTGCACCCACCAAAATGAAATATACATTTTGGCGGCACTCATGTACGTATAGGCTAAAGCATAAATGTTCTCAAATTCCTCTCCCTCAAACAGGTTTAAAAAGTACAAAAGCTTTAGTCCAGTTGACAATTTACTATTGTAATGGCGAGGCTGGCAATACCCTCATCGGATCGCCGCCGCTCACTGAGCTAACTTAACGAAAGCAAAAGCGAAAGAAAGGAGAAGAAAGCAAGAGAACTTTGACAGCTCAAACAAAATATTCAGTTTTCTTCTTCCGCGCGCCGGCCGCATTTCGCCCGCGAGTGTCGAATTTGTTTTGCTTAACAAATTAAGCAAAACAAATATATTTATATAAAAAGTGACAATCAATTAAATTGTGCAGTGCGTTAATTCGGTCAGTGCGTGTGTGATTTTGTTCCTCCGATTTTGTTCGCCCGTCGCCCCGAACAAAAGGGAAACATAAAAAAACAAAACAAACAATAAAAACAACAACATTCGTGTCGCGATTTTATACCGCGACAATTGTCAAACGGCTGCGGCCGCCATAAAAATGAATTCAAATTAACACAAGAAAATTTTGTATTCTACTATAGATTTAAGCTTATAAGTTTTGTTCTTAACTAAAACTTGACATACTCGACTACTAATAATATATATATATAAAATGTGTAAAAAACATATGTTATATCGATTTTGACTTTACTCTACCCTAACCGTGGTAACGTAATGACTGCTGGTAGATATGTGGTAGAAATCTGGCACAATCTTCGGAAAATGATTATTACGGCTACGATGATTACCAGCATTGTAACCCATGTTGTCAGACTTAAACCATAATGAGCCACGTGATGAAAATCCAATCCTAATATCGTCTTTTGTGTTGGGATGTTCTGAATTTGAAACGATTCCGTATTTCCCATTAGTTGAATGTGTTCGATATTTGGCATATGATGCGTTAGATTCAGGATCGAAATGATGTAGCCGGCATTCGTTGTATATACGTCATATGACCACAGGTTGACATCGTTCGATTGTAGATAAAAGTCAGGATTAATTTGTAGCATACCTTGACCTTCAAGGCTCACTATCTAATGATTCCCGTTGCACTTTATTTCTGCTTGAGTCTCTTCACCCATAGAAAAAAATCCAAGAATTAGAGTTGACGCCAAAAATTACGCAAAGGCATAATGCTTATATAGCAGTCCTGAGGAAACCTTCACTGCTTCAATAATAGTTGAACTTCGCATCTGGAGTCGGCTCTTATGTTGTATAAAATTTGTGTCTGCAGGCATAGCAGCATCTTCTTCATTTGTTGACAATGTTGAAACTTATCGCCCACCATCCCATAATACACTGTTTTTCTCGCATCTAACAATATGTATTCAAATGCAGGCTAATAATATTCACAAAATACCCGTCATGGAATGTAGGATACGAATATATTGCATACGCTTGCATCTTTTCTTTTTTAACTGGTGGAATTCGAATATTACAAAATGAATTCTGCGGTCGTTTTTGCAATCTTTGCAAGCTCCCATCGTATTATTGTCGACAACATTAAGTTTATGTTGATGTTAGACGTGATAATTTTTTTTTTTACTTCAATAGTTTGGTTTAAATATCAGTTTAAATATCGAATGAAGAACACCACCCATAAATCCCAAAGGCTCCCTTCGATCTCGTCTGTGTAATGACTTCATTATTTCGGCCGATGCGCTGTGAGCTGTCAGTTGCATTGACTCGTACAATATTTCCTTATTACTCCAATAATCCGCCATGTTCACATGTACCACAATATTCCATGCAGTTTATGTCAGCCCTATTACCTCCACTTCTTCAAAAAATATTCTTCCTTTATCTTTTAAATAGTCAATATTCACAAGCCCTTTATACGACAAATAATATAAGCATACAATATTTATTCTTAATTCATTTAAAATATCGTTAATTTCTTGAATACTATTAAGTACTATTTGTTCTTATTGTGGAACATTCATCATTGGGAAAAGGATCGATCTCTTCGATCTCTTCGATATACCATTGCAACAATGTTCACTGTTAAAAGAACCAGGAATTTGCCAATTACTTTGTTTTAAATATTGGCCAGTACTTTGCACTGCTATCCAGCGCCCCCGTACCCCGTGATAACACCGATTGTCACAACTGTTAGCCAGCGTTGATGATAGCGATTTTTCCTTCCGAAGATGTTTTTGCTTTCTACTACCAAATTTCTTATTATATGGAATTTATTTTTTCTCGCCTTGTAACCCAATGAGCATATCTATACCTCTTGAAATATTATTTTAGTATCTGCTAATTTAATTTCATTCGGAACTTTACCTGGAGCTACTCGTTGTCCAGGTAAGTCCGATACAAATTTTTGCATAACTAGCAAATCCAATTTAGTCTTGTACTTCGACGTTTTGGATTTGATTTCAACCCTAGCTATTTCTTTATCTATCGATTTATTTTTCGCTACGCCTTCAAGCGTAGCTGATATTCTTGAACTTTGTAATTTTAGTTTATTTTTTAATGCGTTCGTCATTACAGATACTTGCGATCCACTATCTAACAACACACGGCAATTAATCCAATTGCCTTTTCTGTCCGCCACCTGCACTATGGCTGTGGATAGTAACATATTTTTTATTTATTTTTATTTATTTTTTTTTAACGACGAATTCCAACGGTCGTACTTACCCGTCACACCGAACGAGGGGCACATCCGCATGACGCACGGATTTGGTGACCGAACAGCCGTAATCCGGATTACTGATCGCGGGTAAACATATCTTGAAATTCGTTTCAGCTACAGATTAAAATCATCAGCTGATAAAACGCATATTAATAAAACACGAATTGGGTTATGAATGCAAGAGAGAATTCTTTGAAGCATAACTCAATGAAGGAATAAACAAGATTAACGTGATAATAAACAATAGAATTAAAAGAAAATATTATGAAGCATCAGAATTCATGCGACGAATATGAATTTGATCAAATATAATGTTTCTCTACTTTACGATATTAGACTTAACAAAAAAATACAAAGACACAACAATCAAAACAGTCAATTTATGCGACAAAGTTTACAAATATTAATTTTTTTATTTTTTTATACGAAACTAGTTGAATACCCCGGCGTTGCTCGGACTTATACTTAAAGTAGTGAAAGTACCTTCCCGCAAACCTTTCCGTGAACCCCCAGAACACCAAAACATAACACAAAAATTTGCAGAACTCTAGGTTCAGCGGTTTGCGCTTGGCGGTGATGAGTTAGTCTATCACCAATCATTCAGTCAATCGGGACAAACACTTTTATATTTGTAATTGCGTGACGCCTGATTTGAAGTTCTCATTTGCACAAATTATTTTTTTAATCAAAATTTTATTGTTTCGTCTAGTTTTTTTTTGTCAAATGCTTGACCATTGCCCAGTTTTACTCATTGAATTTCACTTTTGGAATAAGAAGCATAATACCATGTGTGCTGGAAAGTATGCCAGATATATTTTGAAGTAATACTTAAATTGTATGAGTGGGACCCCGCTTCTTTGACCAATCAATTTCAAAATAGTACATAAACCTTCCGGAGCTCACAAATAAACGTATGGTGTGTGTATGGTTCTGATACGTTCAGTGGTTTAGCCGTGATGTTCACTCATACATACGCACCAACGTTTTTATATATTAAGATATAAAAAATCAAATACAAATAGAACAGTTAAGTATACAGTAATAATATACAATATAAAAAAAAATTCTGCTGAAATAAAAATACAAAATTCAACAAAAAATTTCAGCTTAGCCAGGATTTGAACGCGGGATGTAAGGTTTACAAGTTGCGCACATACACGCTGTGCCACTGAGCTACTTTCGTTCTGGACGATAAAAACAAAGCTTATATCGAATTCTATTTTAACAATGTAAACTTTTATTAGAAATTTGTTATTAATTTGCAGCAATTTAAAAACGTTTCCAATAAAAGTAAAATGCAATACTTTTATTGGAACCTTATTTAAATTGTTGCAAATTTATTTATTTTTAGAGGCAAAACGACCTTATTTGCAGCAAATGTTTTTTGTTTATTTTTTTCGTTTAAGTTTGTATTCAAAAGTTGTATATTTGAAGCAAACGTTCTCCAAACATATTAATTCTTTGTGTGTAGTATGCCCTCCTTTCAGACACTTTTTACACACATTATTTTCCATTACCTTGTTCCATCGTTCGGTAATAGACGCTCCTCTAAATTTTGAGCATTGATATAGAAAATGTTCTGACATACAACCCATCAAAACATTTCCTACCACTTGACAAGCATATTTTTTTCATAGGCTTTTTCCAATGTTGTCCATCCCTTTTGTTGGACAATTTTTGGCATCCTAACAAACATTTTCCAACACCTACCACGAATCCTTTTTTCCTAGATTTCCATCCCTTTTGTTTTAAAATTCTTGGGTCGCCTCTAGAATACAAACTTCGCGCTCGAGAAATCCGAGCAAGTTATCGACCCTTCGTAATTTCTTTGAGTTAACTAAAGAATCCTCGAACTTTACTCTTAATACTCAATCCATTTTCCTTTGTGGGATGAAACATATTAAGGGCTGAAGCAGTTCTTCTGCTCCAATCCCAAATGCGTGCAATGCTTGAAGACTTTCATTTATAATCTCCTGAAAGTCTTGCACACTTTTGGCGTCAGATCTGACACCAGGACCCTCGATCAGCTTTTTAAAGTAAATTAAAGTTATTGCTCTTTGATTTGTATTCTTCTCATAAGCAACTTCCATGGAATATCGAAATTTGCATCCTTTGATGGCAAATTTGCAATAATGCTTGCTGTCGATCCTTTCACCTTCGCTTTCAATATACACATCTTTTGTGTATTTGAAATCGATTTTGATATTACTAATTGTTGGAACAATTCCTTGAATGTGTCCCATTCAGAGTATTTACCATCGAAAACAGGTATGTCTATTTGTGGTAAAAGGAAGGGGCAAGTATCATTATTCCCTTTCTTTAGTGAGGCAACCTTTTCCCTCAAACCGTAATACACATCAGTTAGCTCGTCATCAGGTTAGAATTCCATATACTTTAGGTAAGTTTCCTCAACGAAATCTAACTTCTTTTCCACTGTTTCTATGGAATCCTTCTCCTCCTCACAATTACTAACCTTTTCATCCAATATGTCTAAAACATGTTGGAATTTTCTCCCAATCCATGGTAGTGGAGCAGGTTTCACTACCGGTTCAGGACTAATTGTTGGTGTATATAACAGCTTAACAAAATTAGAAATATGATCTCTTACCTGGTCTGCATACTTCTGCTTGAAGTATGCATTTTTTCCATTGGTGTTTCTGCCGAGGCTAACTCTTGGTCGTTAGCCTCGAACCGCTGGGACAGTTCCGTTACCCAGGACCTCATCTCCTGTAACCGTCCCACATTTATGCTTGTGGCAGCCTTCTTGGCCAGCTTGTTGTATCCATAAGCTATCTCCGCTCCGATAGCTTCTTGATTCTTCACAATCTGCTCCATTTTATACTTTTAATATTTTTTTTAAAACAAACACGACACACAAGCACATTTGTAATTTATAATTAATTTTTTTGTTTTTATTTTACAACAAACACTAAACACTAGCACAGTTGTAATTAAAATTTTTTTTTTATTTTACAACAAACAAAAAAATAAATAAAAAATTTTTTATTTTTACACTTGACTTTTTAATTTTTTTATTTAAATTTTTAAAGTTCTTTGACAAACAATTGAACACAATTAGCTTTATTTTTTTTTTTTTAATCAGAATTAACATCAAAAATTTCACTTTTCAAATTTTTACACTTGAACTCTTTTTTTTTTATTTTTTTAAAATAAATTTTAAACATAATGCAATTTATTATTAAATTTTAAATTTTTTAGCTTATAGAAAAAAATACGAATTGAAACACTTTTAAACTTTTAAATAAATTGCTCAGTAAACTGAAGCCTTTATTTATAATCTTAAATACTTCTTAGAAATACAAAATTACCTTAAAACTACCCTACTTACACGATCTGGTTGCGGCATAAAATAGCTACTTACTAGCTACATAAAATAGAATCAAAGGGATTTCATACCACCTGCATTCTATCGCACCATCAACTATTGAGGCGGCAATGGTAAACGGTATTGTCAAGTGGAACAAGCCACTGTTTAGTTTCCACCCACGATGCTCATAAATTATACACACCGTGAGAACAGACAAAACAATTACCACTTGCGCAGGTGGTGCAAACTCTTAACTATTATACGCAAGCCATACCACATTCAGTTCATCAACGTGATGTGTACATTTGCTCTAAAATGTACAAGTGTCCGACCGAAGGTGATTTTTTTGGCCGAAGTCGAACTTAAGCTTTTTTTCACATACGGCTAAAACCGAAGCGGAAGCTTCGAAACATTTTTCCAAAACATTTCATGAAAATGGTATATATCTTAATGAACACTTAGTAAGTGAATTGATTATGTAAAATATTTATTCATTAAGTAAATTAATATTTAAATTAATCAATAACTCAATCGTGGAAAATTAGAACGTTTTGATACTCCATAAACCAAACGTAACATTCTTATAGATTTTAACGATGAGCAAGATGGCGTTCCATCACGTCAGGTTTCTGAGAAATTCAGGATAAAAAAAAAATTGAAATTGACCAAATTCAGTAATTTATCAAAGCAAAAAATTTTTACGATTGTTTGTTTTGAATATGTAAATGGTTTATTTTATTTTTTTAATCAAAATTTTATTGTTTCGTCTAGTTTTTTTTTGTCAAATGCTTGACCATTGCCCAATTTTACTCATTGAATTTCACTTTTGGAATAAGATACCATGTGTACTGGAAAGTATGCCAGATATATTTTGAAGTAATACTTAAATTGTATGAGTGGGACCCCGCTTCTTTGACCAATCAATTTCAAAATAGTACATAAACCTTCCGGAGCTCACAAATAAACGTATGGTGTGTGTATGGTTCTGATACGTTCAGTGGTTTAGCCGTGATGCTCAAAAAATTTTTACGATTGTTTGTTTTGAATATGTAAATGGTTTATTTTAGTACCATACAATTTTGTGGATTATATTTTAACTCTCAGTTACAGTGAAAAATAACGTAGTACTCCATAAAGCAAACCTATTGACCCTTAAAGATTTTTTGATACTAACCACGATGGTGTTCACAGAAATGCTCTACCTCGTCTAAAAGTATGTGCCAAAGTCCTTTTAATTTTATATACTTCAAAAAGCAGACATGCTTCTTAACGGATTTTGAATGCTGATAAAGATGGTGTCCAAAGAAGGTGGAACATTCAGCAGAACATTGGCCTTGACCAAACACTCCAGATGTTTATGCAAAATATGTTATTCTCAATTATTTAAAGCCCCAATTTTATTAAATTTTTATATAAAGGTATTTTTTTTAAATATTGAATTTACATCAATAAAAATACTTCGAACAATATATAACGGCGATGCCATTGGGAAGAAATCCATTGCCACGGATCTAGATCCAAATGTACTTCGACTTATACAAGTAGTGTTCACGCCAACCGCGTAAATATGAACGCAACCTTATATAAATTTGTTAAATGTAGGGGGCGCTGTTGTCTGTGGCGAAATCTGCTTTCAAGTATGGCGATTTCGGTTTTGCCGACGGCTTTTTGGCTTTTTAAAATATTAATTTACACTCTCGTCCGAATACCATACGAAACAGCAGCCGCCACAGCCAAGAAAAAGCCGGTAAGATTTTCTGAGGAAAATATATAAATAAATAAAGAAAAGATAACTAATTTGAAACGAATTTTCTGTTATTTATCTTTTTTTGAAAACGATTTCGAGAGCTATCGAATAGTTCGTAGAAGAACAAGGCCTGCGCCCAATTATTGGTCCTTCAATCCCGAATCCATTCCAAAGGAGACGAAAAGACCTCCACAACAAACAAATTTAAAACTGAGAAGAAAAGCCCTCCACATCAATCACAATCATCATCTAAGCTGCTGCTACAAAATTAAAAAAGGTGCGTTACATTTATAAATGGTGATCATATGTGCGCATTTTTGAAATATTAAAAATTTATCCGTGATATAAAAAAAGTAAAATTTTCAATACGCTCAATTGCCAGCCCAAGCCACTCATTTACTCTCGTTTGCCTTCATTCCTACAACAAAAGCATTTTCTTAATATTATTCTGAAAGTGAAGTGATTTCTTAAATAAAGCTTCCAATCGTGCTATAAAATTAGTCTCTCTTTTAATTCCGTAATCTCTGTTTATTTAATTTGGAGAACTTTTCTAATAAAAGTTTAAATAATTACCAAAACATAAGAAATAAAAGAGATTAATAACTAATAATACCGATCAAACGAAGGTACTCCATATTCAAAGTGAGAGAAATAAAAAGATCTTTGAAAAATATTCGACTGTGCAAAAATAACCAAAAGCACATACACACAAACACATACTCCCACCCGCTCTCACAAGAAAAAGTCTCCACTGCAGGTTGTTGCTGCATTATTTTCTTTCGTTTTGCTTTAATTAGTTTTCGATATTTTGGCAACGGACAGACGTTCGTTTTTTTTTTATAAATTTAATTTGCAGTAAAAAAATTAAAGTAAATAATTCAAAATTAAATTAAAAGCAGTGTAATTGTGAAATTTAAAATTTGAAAGTGAACAATCTAACTGAGGCCAAAGTTAGCAACGTGGGAACAAAACACAAACCAAAACTGCAACAACAACACGTGAGAGCTATTCTATTGAAATTTGTGTTTTCAGTCAGTCTCAGAAAATACGAAATATTTCTTTGACTGAAACTGAATATTTCAGAGCAAAATATTTAAATAGGGAATTTTTATTTCTTTATCGCTTTTTAATATTTTTGTGAAATATTCAAAATAAGCGAATTAAAATATTTAAATATTTTGCCCGATTTGTATTTCGTGCAATTTTTTGTTGGTTTTTTTTTCATTTTCCTATTCTCACATTCTACTGTATTTGGAGTGCGCCCTACGTCAGTATTTCCGACACTGACAAAGGGTTGAAATTTATTATTATACATTTTTTTTATCGCTTTTAAATATTTTCGAGAAATATTTAAATAAAATAAGCGATTCCAAATATTTTATTATTGGGAAGTTTTTAAATTTTTTTTTGTTTTTGGAAATTTAAGTGTAATTTTTAGATATTTGAAATTTTTGTGAAAAATGGCTGCTTTAAAGGAATTTCATCGTCTGGCTGACGAAATCCTTGAATTCGAAGCGGAATTCAATACAACTGGTCAGAGTGACCATTCTACTTTTTCGTTGGAAGTTCAACGTGAGGAATTTAAAGATTTATGGGTGAAAGTAAAGGCAGCTTATGAAAAGTGTTCGCGGTCATCCTCAACCGACAATTCGGAGTCTAGTGGCGATTAGGAATAGTAAAAGATAGGTACCGAAACTGTTATCAGGCTTATGTAGCCTGTGCTGCCATGATGGGTGAATTTGCTCACAATCTGACAGCTCATAATTTAACACCCCCTCCCAGTTCTACTATGATTTTAAATTCGAATGAACATCGTCCGTCTTCTAGCAACATGAGGTTGCCTCCGTGTGACACTGAGATTTTTTATGGAGATTATATATGCCCACTTTTCGTGACATGTTCACGGCAATTTATATTCAAAATTCGGGGCTAACTTCAGTTGAGAAACTTTACCACCTGAATCAAAAAACTAGAGGTGAGGCTAAAGATATAGTCAAGAAGTCCCCTCTCACAAGTGATGGATTTGTGCAGGCGTGGGATAACCTATCAGATAGGTATGAAAATAAAAGGATTTTAGTGAACAGTCAACTGAGGATTTTGTTCGGCCTTCAGCCAGTGACTTCGGAGTCGGGGTCCGCTATAAAGAAATTACAGCGGGATATAAATAACTGTAAATCCGCTCTCGAACTATATAAAATTAATGTTGAAAATTGGGATGCAATTTTCGTGTATTTATGTTCAACTTGCTTACCAGAAGCAACGCTCTCCTTATGGGAGCAAGGAATTAAAAATAAGACAGCAATCCCCAAATGGGTTGATTTAGATAGTTTTCTGACTGAAAGATTTCAAACTCTAGAAACAGTTTCAGATATTCGAGGTACGCTTAACCAAAGAACTGGTGGCTACCAAAATAAATACTCCCAAAATCAGAATAGAAAAGTAAATTCCCATAATGCCAACGTTTACCAGGCGAATTGTAAACTTTGTGATACGCAACATCACCCACTGTGGAATTGTCCACAATTTTTAGATATGAACGTTAGTTACAGGTTGTCAACAGTAAGGAGGTTGCATCTGTGTTTAAACTGTTTGGCCAGTTCTCATGAGGTGAAAGATTGTACGAGCAATTACAAGTGCCTTAGTTGCAAGAGACGTCATAACTCGCTACTTCATCGTGAAGGACTTGGGTCACCGCCTAATTCTCCTGCGCCATCAGATGGTGCAAATCAAAACAATTTTCCGGTTTCAAGTGATTTATCCACTGAACCATCCACTTCGCAAGGTCACGTCGATAGGGTTCAGACGCATTTCACAACGAGTACAAAAGGGGTGCTGTTAGGGACAGCTTTAGTGACCATATGTCATTCAGGCTCCGTTTATACGGCCAGAGCGCTAATCGACTCTGGGTCAGAGGGCACATTTATATCAGCGCGTTTGCAGAAACGGCTGAATATACCCACTCAAAGCGTGAATGCCCAAGTAGCGGGGCTAAATAATGTGGTTTCGGCACAAATTCAAAAAATGTGCAATTTTGTAATAGGATCACCAATTGATCCTAGGGTAAGAATAGAGACGAAGGGTCTCATTCTTCCTCAATTAAGCGGCAACATTCCCACAGTTTCTATCGATAGGACCTTGGTGCAGAATTTACCTGATTTGCAAATGGCAGATCCTAATTTTCATAAAAGCGAACAAGTGGATGTCCTCATTGGAGGTGACATATATCCACGAATTATTTTAGATGGAATACGAAGAGGTATTCTAGGGTCACTCATGGCTCAGAAAACAGTTTTTGGGTGGATCTTAACTGGGCCTTTGCCCCCTAATGGGGTTTCAATTAAACCGACATATTCGGTATACGTTAATCAAATTTCACTGCAGGATCAGTCGTCAAATTTGCCAGAACTTGAGGAAGTCTCAAAGAAAAGTTCTTGGAATTTAAATAAAAATAAGAGTAAGAAAAATCATAACAAAACCACTCGGAAAAATGAGGATGAGCGTAAATATTTAAAATGGAAAACTACACAGAAAAATTTTGAGAAGTTAGAGATAATGAGTGAAGAAAGGCTATCTCCAAATGAGTGGCGGCTAGGCAGAGATATGAAAAAATATTCCGGCCGAGACGATAGAATTCGGATTTTAAATATCCGAAAAGAATACGGATCGCGTTGTTTTACGAACGCGCCAAAATTCTACGAAAGTGGCGGAAGCGTCGATACTGCGGATGGTGGACTTGGACCTCGTTCGTCTGAGTCATCATGTGAACCGCATAGTAAAAAGAGGGATGGACTTGAGCCTAGTTCGCTTGAGCCATCATATGAAGCACAAGGCTGCAGCACGGATGGACTTGGGCCTCGTACGCTTGAGCCATCCATGGGAGCGCGCGACGATGATATGGATGGACTTGGGCCTCGTACGCTTGAGCCATCCATAGAAGCGCACGACGGTGATCTGACTGGACTTGGGCCTCGTACGCTTGAGCTGGTCAGCTATCAGTCGGTTGGACTTGGGCCTCGTACGCTTGAGCCAACACAATCCCAGCGCACCTTTGAGCAGCAACGTCACTTTCGTCCAACCCCTATCTGTGGAGGTGTTTTAAGAGGAAATTACCAAATGTAATTTCTATGTATTTTTATTGAATTGAATTTATATTGCGCTGATCACCATTTTTATAAATGTACGCCCTCCATTTTATATAAATATGAAATTTTGTAATTTACTATTAGATTTAGTTGCAGTGATGCTGCAAGGCGAGCGGCAATGTTCACGCCAACCGCGTAAATATGAACGCAACCTTATATAAATTTGTTAAATGTAGGGGGCGCTGTTGTCTGTGGCGAAATCTGCTTTCAAGTATGGCGATTTCGGTTTTGCCGACGGCTTTTTGGCTTTTTAAAATATTAATTTACACTCTCGTCCGAATACCATACGAAGCAGCAGCCGCCACAGCCAAGAAAAAGCCGGTAAGATTTTCTGAGGAAAATATATAAATAAATAAAGAAAAGATAACTAATTTGAAACGAATTTTCTGTTTTTTATCTTTTTTTGAAAACGATTTCGAGAGCTATCGAATAGTTCGTAGAAGAACAAGGCCTGCGCCCAATTAAGTAGCTAAAAATGTTGTATACAATTATAGCTCTAAATAACGTAGAATAACTTCAAAACAATGCGTGGTACAAGTTTATAATTATTATATTCGGATTCAGCGTGAAAAAATACATAAGAACAAGTTCTAGTTTCTTATTCAATAAAATGAATTTCTATTGACAATTGACAAATTTTATGTATTTTCTGCGTGTGAGCTCTCGTATCTTAAAAACCATAAAAGATACAAAAAAGTTTTATTCGACCAAGTTGTACGGCTGGCAATTTTCTTTAAAAATCTTTTAAAATATTTAGAATTAATGTTTTCATTTTAAAGTTACAGCATAAAAACCGCAAAAAGTGTATTTTTGGCGTTTCCGGAAAAATCGTGCGTGATGAACAAATTTCATGGTTATTTTCGGATTCAACGTGGCAAAATACATAAGGAACAACCAAGTTTTATCATTTAACAAAAGTACTGTCGACCAGTGTTATGGGCGTTTGAAAGAAAACGAGGTGATTATGGATCTGACAAAGCTGCTGGGCGGTGGAAGTATTTTCAGAGTATGAAGATAAAATACAAAACTGCATTTCCTTTTAATTTACCGATTTGCACAATTCGAAGCAATGATCTTCGCATAAATCTGTTCTCGGCTGACTATTTCTTAATTCTCTGGATAATTTATCGATTTTTTATCGATAATTTTTCGATAATTTATTGATTTTTTATCGATGATTTTTCGATAATTTTTCGATAATTTATCGATAATATTTCGATAATTTATCGACAATTTTCCAATATTTATCGATAATTTTCGAATATTTATCGATAATTAAAGTTTCCTGATCCATTTAAAATTTTTTTCCAATTCCATTTTGTTCCGGTCCAATTCCATTTCGTTCCAGTTTCATTCCCATTTCCAAATCATCCAAATCGGTTAAGTTTTTCTCAAGATAAACGAAAATAATATAAAATTGGCGGCTATTTTGTATGGGAGGTAGGCTTAGCTCTTATCCGATGTTGCCTATTTTCAATACCGTCCAATCATACGCCAAAATAAGAGGAATCCCAAAATTTGGGGTCGATAGCTCAAAAGCTACAACAGTTATCGTGCGAAATGACAGACAGACGGAATGACGGACATGGACTAATCGACTCAGGAGGCGATGCTGATCAAGAATATATATACTTTTCCATACCGGACACGCCTCCTTATGGGCGTTACAAACGGTGTGACAAAAACAATATACCCTTGGACACTAGTGTACAGGGTACAAATATGTACATATCTAGCAATTACGGAATATACTTATTGAAAGTGCTTAACAAGTTAACAAATTTTCGCCAGCAAATCAAAGGCACCTGTGCCATTTTTTACGAGCCATCAAACGAAATAAACTCAATGAAACCGTGATTTTGAAAAATTACAGACAAGATCCAAAGGACATTTGTTGCAGTGACAAAGAAAGGTGTTCCATGACTTTGCGTGATAATGGCTGGAACAGCGAAAAATGTATGCCGTTGACTTTGAACACCGCTTCTATGTCATATGTACGGGCAATGGCAGAGTATTGTTAGAGTATAGAGGATTCAGTTCGAGTACTTGGTTATGCTTGAAGTTTCGTCTTGTTTTCGGGATTTCCACTTGATGCCTGTGTCAACGACCAGTGACGCCAACGGCAGGATTTCCTGATATCTTGAATTTTAGGCCGTAACTGGTTGCGTCCTCTGATATTATGTATGCCCGTCAAACAGCAAATCATTCTCTTCGTTGGCAATGGTGAAATGGAAAGCTGTCTAAATATTTCGGAACCATGTGTTCCTGTATGAATTGGGTCTGGTTCTCGAAGTGTTTTCCGTGGAAGCCGATAAATAAAAAGAAGGAGTGGTTTCAGTAAACTTTATAATAATTAGGTTTATTTTCGATGTGGCACGTTCGATTGGCGATCTTACCTCTTTGCTGGTTATTATAAAAAAATGGTCTGCCATTAATATATATATTTGTCCAGGTCTGTCTGTCTGTCTTTCTGTCTGTCTGTCCCTAACACTAACCGATTCAAAATTTACAACTTCACTTAAACAATTTTTTTAAGTTGTTAACCTTCTTTTTTTTTTAATGTTAGCCATTCTGGTGGATTGTCCACACGACGTTGCGGTCGTGAGAAGGAACCAGAGTTACTTACAATATATTCACACACATATTTTGTTTTATAAATGTTAGCCGCCCTGGTGAGGTATCGAACCCACAACGCAGCGATTGTAAGTAAGATGAAGTAGCGAACTAAGCGCCTTCTCACCAGAGCCACTAATGCTCATACAATACCTTTACCTAATATCGATTAACTTCGGCAAGCTGTATGCAAAACGCTTTCATGTACACACAAAATAACATTTTACATATAAACAAAAATAGCTTCGACCTAAAGCTGCCACCTTTAAGAAAATCACACTGCCACAAGACTACCGTTGCCACCTAACACTATTTTCATCTATTACGGTGGTGTATTAGATTTTCATATTACACTTTCCTATTACATTACATTTCATATTTGCAACGTTAATAAAAACTAGAGAGAGGACTATATTCGGCTATACCGATGCTAGAATACCCCCACACAGTAGGAAGAAGTACCTCGAACATAAAATGATGTGGTCTCAAGACCCCATTTTGATCCACCTATAAATAGTTTTGGAGCCCGGACCATGTCCAAAATCCGTTTCTAAAAATTTCCAACCAAATCGACCAAAAAAAAAATTGGTCTCAAGACCCCATTTTGACCCTTATATATGTGATTTCGGAACCTCGGACCATGTCAAAAATACGTTTCTAAACATTTACAATCGAATGCATCAATAAAAAAACTTGAAAAATTTTTTTTTTTTTTATAATGTACATTTATTCATTTGAATCACCCAATATTAACTTAGGTCTAACAATGATTATTCAATAATTCTACTTAATTCTAAAAAAAGAAGAAAAATTCGGCTTAAACTATGCTATGAGATGTAAAAATTGCCCTACATCCATTGATTTAGGCAATGTGGAGTTAGCGTATCTAATATATGAGATATATATTAGCTTCGTTTAAGACGTGAGGGATTCAGAGGTCTCAGTAAATTTCTAGCTAGAATGTTTGGATGAAACATAAGCTTCTGCTTGTACTTCGAGGTAAGTTTCGGAATTTCGTCTTTTACTGCAGGGATATTCAAATCATTGTGGATGTTTGCATTTCTTATAAACCAAGGGGCTCTGGTAATTTGTCGCAGGATTTTAGATTGGACTCTCTGGAGTTTTTCCACATTAGAGGGAGAGGCTGTACCCCAGAGTTCAATTCCATATGTCCATATGGGTTTTATTATACTTTTGTATATTTGGACTTTATATGTGAGATTAAGCTTTGATGCCCTTGCGATTAGCCAATTTAGCTCCAACTGTTTTAACTTAATCTGAGTGATTTTAGATTGGATGTGCTTGTGCCATGTGAGACGGCGATCAAGATGCATTCCAAGGTACTTTGTTTCGGTGCTTTCGGGCACAACTTGGCCGTTTATCTTCAGAGCAGGACACGTGCCCCTTCTTAGGGTGAAGGTTAAGTGGCAGCTTTTGGATTCGTTGACTTTGATTTTCCATCGTGATAGCCAATTGTTTAGAGAGTCCAAATGTTTTTGCACGTAAAGAGTTGCCATATCTGGGTTTGAGTGGGAGCACAGGATAGCAGTGTCGTCAGCAAAAGTCGATAAAAGAGTTCTGTCGCTTTTGGGCATATCTGCAGTATATATAATATACTGCAGGGCGCGAGGACACTACCTTGTGGTACTCCGGCCAGTATATCGTATTTTTGGGAGACAAAGCTTTTATATTTTACTACAAATTTTCTATTCGTGAGATAGTTTTTAAGTAGGCAGTGCATATTAGCGGGGAGAATATGCTGTAATTTGAAAATAAGTCCTTCGTGCCAGACTTTATCGAAGGCCTGGGTAATATCGAGAAAAACAGCGGAGCAGTACTGTTTCTTTTCGAAAGTGCTTTTTATTGAGTCTACAATACGGTGTACTTGTTCGATAGTGCCATGCTTTTCGCGGAAGCCAAACTGGTGATCGGGAATCACTTGTTTTTCTGTAATTTTGGGTGTAATCAGTTTTATTAGAAGTTTTTCGAAGAGTTTCGATAACACAGAGAGCAAACTTATGGGGCGGTATGAAGTCACATTGTTGGGATTTTTTCCAGGTTTGGGAATCATTGTAACTTGAGAAAGTTTCCAATCATCTGGGTAGTGACATGTTCTAAGGATTGCATTAAATATGTGCAATAAATGGGTTATTGCAACTGATGGCAGTTCTTTTATCATTGTGGGCGTTATCAAGTCCGGTCCTGGTGCTTTTTTTTGGTTCAGGCATTTATTTATTGCCTCCATTAGTTCATTTTTTTTCATCGCGACTGTACAGGTGTTATTGAGTCGGATTATTGTTGGTAATGGGATATCACCAGTTGTTTCGTTCGGGGTGAATACGGTTTTTAGGTGGTTGGCAAAAGCAGCACCTTTTTCTGAATCGCTTCTGGCCCAATTTCCGTTTGGCAGCCGTATGGGAGGTTCTGCCAGTACCGGTTTTTTCATATTTTTAGCAGCTCGCCAGAGAGAGTAATTTGTTGATTTTGTGGGTGCGAGATGTTCAACGAGTTGTTGAAAGTCTCTTTCGGATTTCCATTTAAGCTGTTTTTGTAGATTTCGAGTGATATCTTTTAACTGTTTTTTCAAGGTGGGCGATCTGTGATTTTGCCATTCATGACGTATTTTTCTTTTATTTTTTAGAAGCTGCTCTATATGTTTTGGAGTACATTTTGTATAGCTTCGGGTTGAGCTATTTTGGATTTGGGAGGGAGTGGCCGCTGCAGCTGCTTTGGAAAGCAAAAGTGTGAATTTACTAACAGCTGTGTTTATTTCGTTTTTCGTTTTTAGTGACACTTTAGGGTTAATGTGAGAGCTTATATACTTCCGATATTTGAGCCAGTTTGTGAGTTTACTAGTCAATTTATCTGGTGGGTTGACCTCAGAGCTTGGGATGTACTTTATTGTGATAATAGTAGGCGTATGGTCTGATGAGAGATCTAGAGAAGATTCTATAGTCAATTGGCTCCTTCTTACAGTTTTAAATACTGCAAAGTCAATGACGTCGGGATTTTTTCGGCTGTCAGTTGGCCAGTAAGTTGGAGTGCCAGAGGAGACAACGTCAAGGCCGAGGCTGTTGACAGTGTTCAACAGGAGCCTGCCCTTTGGTGATATAAGCCGAGAGCCCCAGTATGTATGTTTGGCGTTGAAGTCGCCGGCAACGAGAAACTTTGATCCAAGAGAATTGAAAAAAGTCTGGAATTGTTGCTCAGTTATTTTGTGTCTGGGCGGGCAGTATATAGCTGTTAATGTTAGGCCTTTTAAGTATTCATCGAGAGAAATACTTGTCGCTTGAATGTATTCTGTGCAATAATTCTGTAGAGCATAATGCTTTATTCGGCTTTTTATGAGAATAGCGGAACCACCTCTAGCGTTTCCGCTTGGATGCTTTGTGTCATAGAGTCTATATCCCGGAAGATTGAAAAAGTGTTTTTCGGTGAAGTGAGTTTCAGAAATTAGCATAACGTCAATGCTGGACTCTTTCAAGAACTCGAGAAGTTCTAGTTTGTGAAGACACAGGCCGTTTGCATTCCAAAATGATATTTTTAAACCATTCATGGTTTAGACATGAGATGTTGCAGTAAAAGACTTTGATTTTTAATCATTTCTTGCATCATATTTTGCATACCAGACATAAATTGT
This sequence comes from Heteromyza rotundicornis, assembly GCA_951394025.1. Classification (NCBI taxonomy): domain Eukaryota; kingdom Metazoa; phylum Arthropoda; class Insecta; order Diptera; family Heleomyzidae; genus Heteromyza; species Heteromyza rotundicornis. The sequence continues at coordinate 51,133,358 of OX596011.1, read as the reverse complement.
GACATATTTTGTATAAACACTTGCAGAGTTTGTTCGAGAGAACTGCTAGGAGGAGCAGGTTGCGTGAACTCGGGGACAGAGTTTTGTCCTTTTAAAGCACTGGCGTAGGAAACGCCTTGATTTATATTGGGATTTACATAAGTAGGGACAATGGATTGTGAGGGATTTGTTGGGATTTTTCTTAAATCCTGTTTTGGAGGGAAAACATCAGCTTTGGGAATAGCATTGCTTTTGAAGGATTTGTAGATTGGACAGCCTCTATAGTTTGCTGTATGGTTGCCACCGCAGTTGCTGCATTTTTTAACATTTGCATCCTCTTTAGTTTTTTTGCACAAGTTTGTGGGGTGGAGATCACCACATATTACGCACACGCTGGGAAGTGTGCAATACGATTTTGTGTGGCCGTATTCTTGGCAATTTTGGCACTGAATTGGTCCTCGGCGCTTATGAGGCTCTTCCACTGTAATTTTGCGATGGAGGAGATACCGCAGTGAGTAAATTGGGTGAGATTCCCCCTTTTTTAGGGACTTCGGATCAAATTCCAGTTCCACTCGGAATAGTGGTTGGGGAATTTTATCTCGATTTTGTATGTTAAAAACGGATTTAACGTGGAAGCGCTCTTCGATTAAAGCGCTTTTGATTTCATTGCATTCAACAAACGAGTCAATGCCTTTTATGACAACGGAGAGACCTTTAGAGCTTTTGAGCTGATATGTGTAATAGCTCTTTTTTGATTTATCGAGGGATTCGATAATTTTTCTATAATTTGCCTCGTTATAGATTTGAATTTTAGTCTCATGGATTCTTCCCTTAAGAATAGGGATTACATGAAATGTGTGATCACCAATTATTTGAGAAATTGTTTTTATTAGGGAATTTGAGTTTTTTTCACGTAAGTAAATTGGTGGGGGTTTTTGGAATTTCGGAATCGGTTCCGAACTTGTGGATTCGGCCAGAATGGCAAATCGGTTGTGCCCTAACTCAATAGACTTTTTGGGATTAGTCTTTTGCATTTTAGAAGATTTCACATTTCCAGGAGGAGAACCTCTTCGTTTGAAGTAGGCGTCAATGCCTGTCTGCGCTGCCGTTGCCTTTATATTTTGCTCTCTAGAGATAGAGCTACTTTGAAGTTTTGTTGTTTTTAACTTATCGACAAATTTTTTTTGCTCATTTAAGTTCTGAGCGGGAGTAACGCAAAAGGGAATTTGCATGCTGTGATGAAATGGGATTTCTAGAACAAAAGGCGAAACAGAGTTACCTGTGTGTGTGTTTGGAGTAACACACTCTTGACTCCATGTTAGAGCAGGCGTGAGAGATTCAGCGTGTGATGTCATCAATGCGGGATATTGAACGGGAGTAGTTGGTAACATTAGCGATACAGAATGCTTAGAGAGCGTTGCATTCTGCAATGATGGACGAAGAGCGTCATCGCTATTGGGGGCAAGCGGGGACACATGAATTTTCGCCGTTCTCGCACTTTCTTGTTGTTGTTTTAATTGTGTCGCACTTTCTTCTGTTTCGCTTTCGTCTGAGCGGGAAGCAGAAAACTGCGTGAGAGACGCGCTCGATTTTTTCGGGGAATGCTTTATTCCCATTTTTTGCAGAAATAATTTATATTTATAATTGTTTTTTTTTAGTGTTTTGCAGCGTCTCCGACGATGCCGACTGCGTGTAAAAAGTGGCGATCACTTTATTTTCTTTTTTCGCGGAGTTTGTATTTGATTTGGGAAACACTTTCGAGTTTATTTTTTCTTTTGTGTGGAGCAGAAGAGAATTCGCCTCAAAAAAAAAAACTTGAAAAATGTTGACCTTTTTTTCGGAGTATGGGAGCCACGCCCAGTTTTTGATCTCAGTATTCACGAGAAAAATATGTACCCAAAGTTTCAAGTCGATATCTCCAAAACTGCTACCGCTATCGTGCGGACAGACAGACAGACAGACGGACATGGCTAAATAGACTCAGGAGGTGATGCTGATCAAGAATATATATACTTTTCCATACCGGACACGCCTCCATATGGGCGTTACAAACGTAGTGTCAAAGTTAGTATACCCTGCCACAGTGTGTGTGAGGGTATAAAAATAAAAATTTAAAAAAATAAATTTAAAAAAACATGCATTGTAACGAGAAAAAATTGGAGGAAAAAAACAAAATAATGTTTCTACCTGTTTATCCCCCTTTTTCAAAATTAATTTGTTCTCTTCTAAAAATTAGGATTTTTTCGCGATCCGCGGGGGTGTTGGTTGGTTGGCGAACACTGGGAGACACGGTCTCTTTTGTTTAACCCCTCCGTACGAAATCTATTAGTCTTCATTATGGGCACTACCAAAAATGTTTATTATTGTCGAACGGTGTAATTACAAACCTGTTTCTCCCAAAGCTTGCTGAAGGGTTCGTTGTTGCTTAAACTGAATTCGGGGATCCTCCCACTGTGTAGTTTTTGTAGAGTGACTGAAAATGTAAAATTTGAAATTTTGTATTTTCACATCAATATTATACTATATATTATTTAAGCAACTGAAACCAGTCATCCCTCCGCCCATTCACTACCCAACTCCAAATGTAAATTATCACCGGTATCCCTCGAATGGGGCCAGAGTTAAAGTTCTATACAAATTTGGGGCGTGGCAATTGGCAGATCACACATTTTCACAATCACCCCTCTGCCCATTCACCACTTAGCACCAAATACAAATTTTTAGCGAAATATCTTGAATTTTTGAAGATGGTCAGGGTGTTGACTCATAAGGCAAAGTGACTGATTTCTTCACCTGGGGAAGCCAGAAACGATCCTTATCGAGTAGCAAACCAAGAAGACTTACTGCCTCCTAGCGGCGACCATCGGGCAATGGTATATTGACATCTGTCGATTGCTAGCTAAAGTAAGCAACGCGCCCCCAATCCAGGGTGTCACGCGACCCGTGCCCATGGTTAGTTTGCAGTCGGGGCTAACTGACTGTATTTTAACGGAGCCTCACGGATACCAGGTCATATCTATGAGTAACCGTGACCTTACCGTGTTAATGGGGGCTATGACACGGCGGACCTACTATCCCCTACACTCGTGGGAACAAGTATGAATAGTCTTAAAAAGATTAATAAATCAGCGGGCGATTATACCGCATCACAACTGGCAGATCGGGCGGAACGTGTCTTCACGAATACTGACCGACCGATTGCGACACCGAGAAGTAGGAAATCGGACTTTAGGAAGGAGGGCAGGGGTACCAAACGGGATCGTTGCCAACTATACAGAAACGGAAGGAAAGTCGTGGGTTAGTGGGTTCCACCGGAGATCAACCACATCCATCGACAAGTACTGGACTGACATCCGGACAGGCCACACGTGGGGACATACGGAAGTCAACCGGCTTAAGTGGCGCGGGTGCCAAATGGTATTTGCGCTACATTAAGGAGGGCTTATCGCCGGAAGCTGCCAAGCAGAAGGCTCTGGACAGACCGAAGGACTCGACAGAACTGAAGAAACGAGGCACCGACGAACTAAGCCCACACGACGGCAACGAAGTGAAGAGAAGGAGACCTGAACAGGTAGAGAAGAAAGAGGTCAAGAAGGGCGTGGCGGCAAAGGCATGTACCAGGAAGCCAGATGTTAGCTATGCTAGCACGGTCAAGGCTACAACACTGGCCATACTGCCAAAACTGTATCCTGAGCACATACTCACTCGTGAGGAGCAAGGACAGATTGAGGAAGCTGTTGTAGAGGAGATGTTTAAGGGTTGGAGGTCCAAACTCCAATTCGATGGCATCCATTTCCGACCAGGCCTAATACTGGTGGACTGCACAAGCGAAGAAACGGCGGAATGGTTGAGGTTGACGGTTCCTAAACTGCCGAGCTGGAAAGGTGTGGAGTTGACGACGTGCAGTGGGGACAACATACCTATTGTACACATGGCAACTGTATATCTTCCAAAAGCGGCAGGTGTGGACACCAAGAAACTCTTGGGCCTCCTCATCGCCCAGAACGAGGGACTCCAAACTGAGCTCTGGAGAATTTTTAGAAGCAAGGACGAGAATAAGGGGAAGATTATGACGCTTGGCGTTGACGATCGTTCGCTTGAGGCGATAAAGGCGAACAACTGTACTTTCCGGTACAGGTTCGGCCGCATCCCTGTACACCTCCACAAGCCGCGGGATCCTAAACCGAATACGGCGGAAGCCTCATCGGGAATTATACCGGAAGAGGTTGTGGCGGAAATAGAAGCTGCACAGAATGAGCAAGTCGAGGAAGTCAACCTGCTATCTCACGAGGTTGAGGGACTGGATGACCTCGATTTACCCATGTTGACCATGGGGACGCATGATGAATCTCAGGATGAGAAACTGTCAGAGGAAAGTGATGACACTCTGACAGCGGAAGACCAACTATAATGGTAAGCATGACCAGCACTAAGGTTGCGCAGGTAAATCTGCACCATGCGAAAGCTGCCTCGGCAACGATCGCAAGGGTAATCACCAAGAACAATATTGGAATAGTGATGGTTTAGGAACCCTGGGTCTTCAGGGGGCAGATACGAGGTCTGTCATGTAAAGACACGCAGGTAATTTGGGACATACGATGCGAAAAACCAAGGGCCTGTGTGTTACTAACTAACGGTTTGAAATATATATGTCTTTCAGAATTTCTTTCGGGAGACCTGGTAGCGGTACAAATCCCAATCAACATCTGTTCAAATATGAAATTATGAACACGTTAAATCTGCGGCGAGAAAGATTTAATTTATGGCATGTCATTAGACATGCTCACCTAAATAAATACAGTCCACTTATTCATAATGAGCTAATTTAAGGAACCTCATTTGTAAAGGGTTTTTTCTCAATATTGTCTACAATTTAGTGAATGACAATTTAATGATCGATTCTAAGAAGTAAACAAATACATCCCAACAATGTAAAAGTTCGAGGAAGTACAATGATGAATCTTTCATCCCCTATTTTAAGTATTTCTAAGAAGGATATTGTAATTAGTCGTACTTCCGCTAAATACAGTGACAAGCATTTACAAGAGGTACGCCGAATCACGAGCGTTCATAGGCTACCTTCGTGAGCTAGAGTTTTAAGAAATAGTTTTAAACTTGTATATAAACCCAAATTTTAATTTAATAAAAACAGTATCATACAAATACTCAGCCGAAGCAGATATTTATTTCTCTTCGGTGGATAGAATTCACAAATCTATTCATTGCTATTCAACATCAAAGGGATCATACGCGACGTTGTGGTAGCGACAGGGTATTTCCCAGGAGACGACGTCCATGCACCACCGGACTTAGTCACTAGACTGGTGAGCTACTGTAACGAGAAGAAGTTACCACTTACACTCGGGTGTGACGCCAACGCCCATAACGAGGCGTGGGGCAGCACAGACAACAACCAAAGGGGTGAGTACCTTCTTGAATTTATTCTTAGTAATGAATTGGAAATTTGTAATGTTTGAAATACACCAACTTTTGTAACCAGTGCACGAGAAGAGGTCCTAGACATAACTATAGGAAATACTCTAATGAGGGAACTGGTTCACAATTGGAGAGTTTCTGAAGAGCCATCGATGTCTGATCATAGGATGCTAAAATTTGACATAGATGGCTCTCCATCAATCAATAAACGTATAAGAAATCCCAAGAAAACAAATTGGGATATATATCTAGATCATCTGAGCAATTACACAGTCCGCATGGGAGCTGGCAACAATATTAAGAATGAGCTAGAATTATAAACCGCGGTAGACAACTTTAATAAAGTTATTAATGATGCATATGAGGCAAGCTGTCCAATCAGCAAAATACACTCATCAAAAGACGTACCATGGTGGTACAAAGATTTATCTAAACTGAGAACCAAGGATCGCAGGATGTTCAATCGGGCAAAAAGAACAGGAGATTGGTCGAACTATAGGAATACTCTTACAAACTATAGTAACGAAATCAAAAGAGAAAAGCGTTCGAGTTTCAGAAGTTTCTGTGAAAACATTGAGCATACCACTGAGGCGTCAAGACTCTATAAAGCGGTGGCCAAGAATAAAAGCATATCTTCGATTAGTCTTAAAAAGGACGATAGAAGATTCACGGAAAATGAGGAAGATAAGGCCCAACTACTTCTAGACACTCACTTTCCAGGGTCCTCAGGGACAACAACTGTACACCATATAGAATACATAGGTAGATCGAAGAAAGAGAATTGGAAGGTAGCGAACGGAATATGTACAAAAGCACGCATAAGATGGCCGGTGGGCACCTTCAAACCATTCAAATCTCCTGGTGCAGACAACATTTTTCCAGGACTACTTCAGAAAGGCATAGAGCTTCTCCTATACCCACTAATAAAAATTGCGAGAGGCAGTATCGCTTTGGGTTACATACCAAAGATATGGAGGCGAGCAAGAGTGGTATTTATACCGAAGGTAGGGAAGAAGGATCCTCTTCACCCGAAATCCTTCAGACCAATCTGCTTAACTTCCTTTGTACTGAAAACTCTAGAGAAAATTGTAGATAATTATGTGAGAACAACGATTCTAGAAAGCATCCCGCTACATACCAGTCAGCATGCATATAGGGCAGGTAGATCAACGGAAACTGCTCTGTACCAACTGACAAATGTACTAGAAGAAACTTTTGAAACAAAAGAAATAGCTATATATGCATTCCTCGATATTGAAGGTGCCTTCGACAATACTTCACACGAGGCCATAAAATATGCTCTCATCCGCAGAGGTGTTAGTAATACTCTAACATTATGGATGAAAAATATGCTGAAAACTAGAACGATAGAGATACCAGCAGGCACTGGGGCCTTAATAGCAACTACAACGAGAGGATGTCCAGAAGGGGGAGTGCTATCCCCACTGATGTGGAGCATCGTTGTGGACGAACTACTTGAAGAATTGGCGAGCAATGGATTTACATTTCAGGGCTACGCCGACGATATAGTAATTATTTGTAGGGGCAAATTTGAATATACCCTATGTAAAAGAATTCAGCAAGGGTTGAAGGTGACTAAAAAATGGTGTACAAAAGTAGGACTGAATGTAAATCCAGCAAAGACTACTATTGTACCATTTACAAGGAAATATAAACTTAAGCACCTGAAACCAATTATGTTAGACGGAACGGAAGTGAAGCTTCAAACAGAGGTAAAATTCCTGGGCATTACCCTGGATCAGAAACTACTCTGGAAAAAGCATGTTGATAATGTATCAAAGAAAGCCAAGAGGGCACTTATGGTTTGCAGGTCCATCGCAGGGAAAAACTGGGGCTGTACACCAAAAATACTACGATGGATGTATACTGCAATCGTACGACCAATGATCGCATATGGAGCGATAACATGGGTAGGAAGAACAAATCAGCAAACGGTTATCAATGAACTAACCAAAATGCAAAGATTAGCGTGCGTGTGTATAACTGGGGCTATGAGAAGCTGTCCTACAGCATCATTAGAAGTCCTTTTAGAATTAACACCTCTTCACATCTACGTTCAGACGCAGGCGAAGATTGCTATACTAAGAATAACTGGAGGAAGCGTCGGGTCAGCTTGTTGCATAAGTCGGAAGATTGATATTCTTACGAAGCAATACCCAGAGAGTGTCGCCTCTGTATACTCTGTAGTCAAGAGGGATATAAACACAGATGACGACATGACGTTTACCGATAGGATCGCCATTCTGTCGTGACGTCAGCAGATACTTCTTGTCACACGAACAGCTGTTCTTTGTTTATGTTTTTCTGGCAGCCAACGTTGCCGGAAAGATCTGAATTGAAACATTTTCTGCTAGAGTGGATTATTTCGCTTAAGACTCAAAAACGATAATCGATACAACAGAAATGTAGGAATTTGATAGAAATTGCTACATTATTGAAAATATGGTACGATAAGTTCTTAAATGTAATTTTTTACGTGGTTTGAAGAAAATAACCGAAATTTTTTTTTCTAAATTTTTTGTCGAGTAAAATTTAGCGTCAAAAACGTAAAACTTATTTTTTGGCTGAACTTTTTTTTAAACATTAGCGCAATTGTCTTCGAAGCCGAAACTTTGGCCGAAGGTTTAAAAATCATTCATTAAAAACAATGTATTGCAATGTGAAAATGTATGTATTTTTAAAATATTTCATATAATTTTCATATAATCATCCGGGGTGAAATGGACGGAACAAATTTTGTCTGTTTTAATGTTTATTGTGTCACTTCGACAACAGAATGCGACCCATTTTTCCACAACTTTTTTCTACTAACGACTAATTAATACAGTAGAAAATCCATTATTCTGGTAGCACTATTGCGAAATCAATATAGCTGAATTTGTGGCAACGCTTGCATTTTTCTGACAAGAAGTATCTGCTGACGTCATGCTAGATAACGATAAACGGCCTCATGTCGTTATCTAGTATAATATGTATCTTGCTCTGTGATATACTACCACCACAGAGTATACACAGGTGACACTCCCCAGCCAATAATTGTACGAACTTTTTACGAAGATCGTATTTTACGAACTTTTCTCGATCAAAAATATTCGAGAAATGTCCGACATTCACTCGTATATTACGATAGTCGTAATTTCCTCGATGAAATATCGTTAACGTCTTCATAATTGAAGTCGTTAACGACTTAGTTAACGAATTCTTCAACGACTTCGTTTACGAGTCTTTTAACGAACAAACGAATTCGTTAACGAGCACATTTTGGTTCGATAACGAGATAACTCGTTTCGATGCAAAATTAAGAACGAAGTCGGACTCGTAACCGTATCGTTATCGTGTGTCGCCTACGATTGTTTTGCCCGCATTTCGATCATAAATTTTTCGTTTACGAGCTCTTTAACGATAAAATTATTGGCTGGGTCTGCTTGAGCGAGAGGGAATATGAGTGAAGTGACAGCAAATTCGTTTACTGGTATGCGTGAAAAAATGAAATTTCTTTATTGCTGTGCCTGAAAATGATGAATTTTATTCAATATCAGAGCTCAGCTGATTTCAAAAACTGCCCACCAGATTTTTTTTTGTTTTAATTCTGTTTTTTTACTTTTCACCAGGGTTGGCAACCGAATCGAATAAAGGTTTCGGTTTCGGTTTTACTCCCACTTGCCAATCGGTTTTGGTTATCGGTTTCGCTCCTTGATTTTGAAAAGGTTTCGGTTGGTTGGAGCGATTGAAAAGGTTTCGATTTAGGTTTTAAAAGGTTTCTAAATGGCCCAATATTAGGAAATTTTATATCAATTCAATATAAATCAAGGGTGCTGAATCTAACTACATTTAACGAATTTCCTTATCTAATCGCATTTTCAAACAAATTTCTGCTTACATTTTTAGTTTTTATACCCTACACAACGTTTGAAACGTCCATAAGGACGCATGTCCGGTATGGATAAGAATATATATTCATGATCAGCATCGAAAACAGATTTAGCCATATCCCCGTCTTTCTGTCACCATACAGACTGGAATGTTTTTTTTTTTGAGACATCGATGTGAAACTTTGGGTTTACGTTTTTATCTCCGAATTGAGATCAAGTTCGAGAATCAGCTAAATCGGACGAAAACTACGAAAAAATAGCGAAAATTTTCCAAGTCTTTTCAAAAACCATAAAAATGCCTGCGCACACAGAGGCGTTATTCGTGCCGCAGGCGGTTTCGAAATTTATTTTGTCACAAATAATTGTATTTTTGAAAATATAGCGTTTTTTATACAGCCTGTTTCCATAGCAATACAATAAATAACAAACACAAAAAGCCAGTTTCAAAACCAATTGGAATCAGTTTGAAAATAAACCTTTTGACTGTTTCCATAGTAGTCTAATAAATAACAAACAAAATAGTCATTTTCAGACCCATTTCAGTCAGACTTTTTGATTGTTTCCATAGCAATATAAAAAAAAAAAAAAATCTTTGCGTTTTCGAAGCTAAATATGGAAATGGTTCTGAAATTATATAGCGAATATCGCCTCTGTGTGCGCCGGCCTTATAAAAAGATTTATTGAATATTTGAAAAAAATATTTGCTATATTTTAAAAATATATGAAATAAATAAATGAAATACGATGAATTTTCTCTTAGGAAAAAAAAACTTCAAGTCAATTTTGTGTACGAAAACCATTTGAAAACCGATTAAAAACCCGTAACCTATTCAATTGGTTTTGGTTGAACCTATTCAATCGGTTACGACGAATTGGTTTCGGTTTAGGTTTCGCTCCCTAAAATGAAACGGTTTCATTCGGTTTCGGTTTCGGTTACGATTTCGGTTGCCAACCCTGGTTTTCACCTCTAATTTCACATAATTTGCATATGATCTCACTCGCCAAACAGCGAAAAATGCCAAACTGGTATGTTTTAATAAATAAAAAGTTATAACTTCATTATAACTTTGCAATCCCGGGATTTTCGGGACTGAAAATTGCAATCGCGGGATCCCGGGATTTTTCGGAATTTAATATTTTCACAAGCAAAATGCATTTTAAAAAAATAAAAAAATGTTTTTATAGGTTTTATTGCAAAACTTATAGTTTTAGCTTAAATAAATAAACATAAACATTAATTTCAATTTATTGAAGGTATAAATTAATGCATTTTTTTATTTTCAGTATTTGAGTTTCCGTTTCTTTAGGAAAGACACAATCCAATTCAATAATATTGAATAAGGTTTCTGAAATTACTTTTGCATCAGTTTTCAGTTTTACTTAATTATTTTTATTAAGAAATTCTTTTTTGTACGTTCGCTAAGACTGAAAATAACAATTTCCTTCTGAAATAAATATAAATTTATTTTTTCTTAAAGAAAAAATTTCAAGCACAAACAATTTTATATGTAATTTTTTTTAATAAATTAAAAATTTTTAAGTTTTGTGTTTTCTAACTAACTTTTTTTTCATTTTGGGGTTGTCCAAATGTTGTCAAAAACTATTTTTCTGCGTACACGATTCTTTTTATATTTTATGAGCGATGAAAAGTTGTATTTTTCTTGTATTAAACTTTTTTTATGGACTAATTCATTTAAAATGTAGTCTCGAAAATCCCGGGATTAAGGAAAAAATATCCCGGGATTTTCGGGACTACAAATGGACCGGGATCGAAAGCCCTACCCCACACTCACTGTGGCAGGGTATACTAACTTTGACACAACGTTTATAATGCCCATAAGGGGGCGTGTCCGGTATGGAAAAGTATATATATTCTTGATCATCATCACCGCCGGAGTCAATTTAGCAATGTCCGTCTCTCTGTCCGTCCGCACGATAGCGGTCGCAGTTTTGGAGATATGGACTTGAAACTTTGGGTACATGTTTTTGTCGTGAATACTGAGATCAAGTTTGAGAATCAGCCAAATCGGACAAAAACTGGGCGTAGCTCCCATACACCGAAAAAAAAGGTCAACATTTTTAAAGTCTTTTTTATTGCTGCATTCGATTGGAAATGTTTAGAAACGTATTTTTGACATGTTTCGAGGTTCCGAAACCACATATATAAGGGTCAAAATTGGGTCTTAAGACCAATTTCTTTTTTTTGGTCGATTTGATTGGAAATTTTTAGAAACTAATTTTTAGAAAATGGGGTCTTGAGACTACATAATTTTATGTTCGAGGTACTTCTTCCTACTGTGTGGGGGTATTTCAGATTCGGTATAGACAGGCTTGCCAACAGGGTCATTTTGACCCGGAGACTCCGGGTTTCGAAGTCAATCTCCGGGCTCCGGGTTTAGCAGAACTTTCTCCGGGTTTCACAAGTTTTCATCTATTTTGGGAACATTTTTTTTATATTAATATTTTGGAAGTTATTAATAAAATAATGCATTTAATAAATTCACTAAATACAAGTTTTAAATTACACTGGTCGACAGTACTTTTGTTAAATGATAAAACTTGGTTTTTCCTTATGTATTTTGCCACGTTGAATCCGAAAATAACCATGAAATTTGTCCAGCACGCACGATTTTTCCGTAAACGCCAAAAATTAATTTTTTGCGGTTTTCATACTGTAACTTTAAAATGGAAACATTGATTCTAAAAGTTTTAGAAGATTTTTAAAGAAAATCTTCCTACAACTTTGTATAATATAACTTTTTTGTACCTTTTATTGTTTTTAAGATACGAGAGCTCAGATGCAGAAAATACAAAATATTTGTAAATTTTTAACAAATATTTTTTTCTTATGTATTTTTTTACGCTGAATCCAAAATTATAATTTATAAATTTTTACCACTCATAGTTTTAAAGTTATTCTACGTTATTTAGAGCTATAATTGTATACAAAAATTTTAGTTACTTGTATAAGTCGATGTAAATTCACTATTTAAATAAAAATACTTTTATATAAAAATTTAATAAAATTGGGGCTCTAAATAAGAATAACTTCAAAACTATGCGTGCTATGAATTTCTAGTCAACATTTGTCTGGGCTACCTTAGTGTATTAGGCCTGCCAGGATGACCCAATATATTCGATAACCGCAAAGGAATTACTGGATAACCACGAAAGACGGTCTATGTGAGGCAAATCTCCAACACTTTAGCATAACTGAACCCTTAGGTTATGTTAGGTTAAGGTGGCTGCCGGAACACCGACACACTTAGACCAAATGAGGTCCATTGTGATACCACATGCTTCTTGCAGCAATTATCATGGGCAAGTATATGATAATTGCAGGGACCTACAGTTTAATGCCGAATCCGAACGGCGGATGGAAAATTGAAGCATTCCTTGGCAAGTTGTACTCTCGTAAGCTTTGCAAATGTTTACGAGAAGTGGAGGTCTTTACAGAAAAACATATCACACAAATTAATTCTGTATCTTGCCCCGGATAGGGATTGACACAGCAGAACCCTTAACCAACTGCACCACGGCCGCCACTAACTGAACACTTGATCCATACACCAATTTTATTGGTTTGGGGCCATTTCAAAACCCGTAACACCTTGTGCACCTTCAGAAATATGTTAATTTTTTTTCGACACCATTGAGTCATAGTCAAATTAAATTATATTGCACACAGAAAAACTATAATTTCAAAAATGTGAGGGATATATTCAGGATTTAATAACCAGAGATTCATGTTAAAATGAAGTATTTTTGGTATATCTAAATGACAAATTTCGATTTACTATAGAATCGTGGGAAAATTAGGAAAAAAAATTAACGTAAAAACTTTGTCAGGTCAACCCAAAAATTTTGTTTTTCGAATCTCCGGGTCTGAGCTCTTTGAAGGTTGGTAACCCTGGGTATAGCCGAAGATAGTCCACTCTCTAGTTTTATATAGTTTTCTTCATCGGTCATTTTACAAAAAGCTGAGTGCAAAATTCTACACTCCATTGTACAAGTGACAATATCCATTGCACAAGAGATAATATTGGGGGATTATTATTGGTGTAAACAAATTTAGTTTTACTAATTGCATTTTGCAATATATTTGCAGACATCATTTATAATGAGAGAATGCGTCATGAAATTCTAGTTGCGCCATTTCAAGACTTTTCATAATGATCCGTAGGGTAGTTACAAAGCTGGGTATAGTTAATGGAGAATTTAACTTCGTAAACCCGGTAATACTAATTCGAAAATGTAACTTCGTTACGTTAAAAAGTTAACTTCCTTAAAAGTTAATAAGGGTATTCATTTAAAGTGAGAAACTCCTCGAATACGCGCAGTTGCTGTCAAATTTCATATATTTTGACTGCTTTTCTGCACAACTGAATCGTTTCAGAGGGGTCTCCCACTTTAAATGAATCGCCCTAATATAAAATTTTCTATAAAAAACAAATAAAAAATTTTATTTTCAAAAAAAACACAAAAAAAACATTTTAACTGTATTTAATTGAATGTCTGAACTTGCAGATCCTTTTTCCGATCGGTTTCAGCCTTCTATGTGCAAATTTGCTTTAGAATAAATTACACAAATTTTTATCAAAAGCGAAATTTTGTGTATGAAACAATGTCCCATATTCATAGTCAAGTTAAGCTCCAACTTAACTTTAGTTATCTACTAAGTTGACAGATAATACACTGAACTGACAGCTAATAAGCTGTTTCTAAAGTTTAGCAGCTACTAAATTTTACTATGAATATGCGCCAATGTATTTATATTTTAAGAAAGACATACAAATTTTATTAGAATATTAAATAATGGTTAAGAACAAATATCACAGGTCATTCTAAACACAATGGCTCTCAGTTTTTAGCAGGGTTGGCAACCGAAACCGTAACCGAAACCGAAACCGAATGAAACCGATTCATTTTAGGGAGCGAAACCTAAACTGAAACCGATTCGTCGTAACCGATTGAATAGGTTCAACCAAAACCAATTGAAAAGGTTACGGGTTTTTAATCGGTTTTCAAAAGGTTTTCGTACACAAAATTGACTTGAAGTTTTTTTTTCCTAAGAGAAAATTCATCGTATTTCATTTATTTATTTCATATATTTTTAAAATATAGGAAATATTTTTTAAATTTTCAATAAATCTTTTTAGAAGGCCGGCGCACACAGAGGCGATATTCGCTATATAATTTCAGAACCATTTCCATATTTAAAAAATCTAAAGTGCCTCACACAGGCAGCGATCTCACCGCAGTAGATTTTGTTTGTTATTTATTATATTGCTATGGAAACAATCAAAAAGTCTGACTGAAATGGTTCTGAAAATGACTATTTTGTTTGTTATTTATTAGACTACTATGGAAGCAGTCAAAAGGTTTATTTTCAAACTGATTCCAATTGGTTTTGAAACTGGCTTTTTGGGTTTGTTATTTATTGTATTGCTATGGAAACAGGCTGTATAAAAAACACTATATTTTCAAAAATACAATTATTTGTGACAAAATTAATTTCGAAACCGCCTGCGGCACGAATAACGCCTCTGTGTGCGCAGACATTTCTATGGTTTTTGAAAAGACTTGGAAAATTTTCGCTATTTTTTCGTAGTTTTCGTCCGATTTAGCTGATTCTCGAAGTTGATCTCATCGATGTCTCAAAAAAAAAACATTTCAGCCTGTATGGTGACAGGCAGACGGGGATATGGCTAAATCTGTTTTCGATGCTGATCATGAGTATATATACTTATCCATACCGGACATGCGTCCTTATGGACGTTTCAAACGTTGTATGGGGTACAACAACTAAAAATGTAAGCAGAAATTTGTTTGAAAATGCGATGAGATAAGGAAATTAGATTCAGCACCCTTGATTTATATTGAATTGATATAAAATTTCCTAATATTGGGCCATCTAGAAACCTTTTAAAACCGAAACCTTTTCAATCGCTGCAACCAACCGAAACCTTTTCAATCGCTCCAACCAACCGAAACCTTTTCAAAATCAAGAAGCGAAACCGATAACCAAAACCGATTGGCAAGTGGGAGTAAAACCGAAACCTTTATTCGATTCGGTTGCCAACCCTGGTTTTTAGACATTTTGAAAAATTAGAGAAATGGAAAATGCTCTCAGTTTTTCGACATTTTGAGAAATTTGAGATATAATCATCCTGACGATGTAAACCTCACGTGATGGCTGAGAACGTCAATGCGTTTAGAATGGTCCATTCATACACTTCGAAATATATCGGCCTGTATATTTAATTGTTTTGTGAAATAATTTTAAAATTAAATGTCAGTTCGAAAATAGTATGAATTCTTAATTTTTTATTAATTTACTTTTTTGTTTACATTCAATAATTCGTTTTAAATGCTAGTTAATCGAAGCAATTTAACTTAACTAAATGAAAAAGTTTATGGTTTTCGAAATTAACTAAAACGTTAAAAGGTAACCAAAAATTTAACTTCATTAATTAACTAATTGACTAGTTAATGCCTTTGGTAGTTACAAAAAGAGGTTCTTGTCATGATCATTGGTTTGGTTGGGTAGCTGAAAAGGTGCGCCACGTCATGTGTGGAAAACCCACAGGCCGAGCACACTTTCACCACTTCCATTCTGATCCTAGCCATGAAGTCTTTGAGGAATCGGATCCAGGCAGACCTTGTTTGCGCCAGAGTGCACCTTGCAGGTCTTGGCAGGAGCTCTTCCCAGCATCAGGTGGTGATCTTCCGATCAGGACAGGGGTTGTAATTTTGTGTCTTTGAAACAAGCGCATCCGAGTGGAGTTCACAAAAAACCCAATAAACTTCATAAATTTAAATTTTATTGTAAGCTTTACTGTTTCAAAATAATTAAAAATGGAAATTTCTATCAATTACATAATATACTTAGCATTTTAGAAATTCTTCATCTGCCATTTTTGACTATACCATGAATTTCTCAAAATTCATTGTGCTCAGCATCCAAAAATATATAAGAATACTTTTTCCTTTTGTTGCATGATGCGGAAGAGTTTCATTCGATATCTTTGTTGTGACAGCGCTCCTCGGGAGCCGAATCCTTCAAAACGACCAGCCTCCAGCTCTTGCAGTATATCACCCAGCGCCGGAGTACGATATTGAGGCCCACTTCATTCTCCTTTATACTATTATGCTCCAAATGCCGTTTCCTTAGTACGACATTTGGATGCTTTAAAGAAGGAAAAAGAAAGCCTGTAAAGATCTCAGCTCGTCCATTGCGATCCGAAAAATCTAAACCAGATCTGCTTCCTCAACGAAGAAACGTTGTTTAGTTCGTTTTTTTTTCACTTTTATCGCATTTGGATAATTGAACGCCATAAATGTTACATATATATTATATATATTTTTATTTATTATCTTTTGAGCTGTAGAAATACACATTTTTAACTAATTAATTTCCAATTTTTAGAAATTGTTTACATTTTTTACTATTTTACCACATTTTTTACACTTTTTTATTCATTCTCGGAGGATTTTTTCAGTTCAGTAATACTTTTTTACTGTCTTACTACTGAGACATTTTCGGTACAATTTTTTAAGAAACATCTTAACTTTAGAACTCTATTAAGTTGACAGATAATACACCGAATGGACAGCTACTAAGTTGGTACTAAGGTTTACTAGCTACTAACTGTGTCTGCGCAACTGAGATTAATTATTGTAAAAATTTTAACATTTCTGAATTTTGGCAACAATTTTATAAATTTCCCAAGAAATTTCATCAATTCCACCTAGAATGAATATTTTAAGCTTAAAATATAATAAAAAACCAAGACATCGACTTCAAGTAAATACAATTTCAACTTTAATTAAATGAAGATGTTTTTTAAACAGATCGATGCTGCCTTAACATAAAATTTAAAACTTTACTGTGAAATGTTTTTACTACAATTGAAATTAACATTCAACAGAATAAAATACTTATGTTCTAATCAAAAAGTAATTTTTGCAGGATAATGTTTCTTTCCTTGTTTCCCAATAAATCAAACCCTATTTCTTTGGAACCATTAACATTAACATAATACGTATTGCTTTATTTTAACAGTTTTTGTATAAAAAAATATTTCCAAAAAATTTGGCTTGCGTTCATTATGCAAATTGGGCTCGCAATGTTCATAAAAATACTGATTCAATACAAAAAAAAATTTAAAATAGTTCAATGAATCTCAGTGTGTTTTAGTTTCAAACACAACAAAAAAATAAAAATTTAAATTTTATATGGTGTTTGAAGTGAATGGAAGATGTTTTTCCCCCCAAATGTTTAAAAATGGTTTGGAATTTATAAAAATATTATTAAATTTTCTTTGCAATCGTATAAAAGTATTATAAAATTGTACTAAATAACATACAATTGTATCGAAATATTTGTATACCGAAACTATAACTATCAAATTTGTTTAAAACAGTTCTTATAAGAAACAACGTACTAATTTTGAATTTCAAAGCAAATTTAACAATGTTTTTATAAATTAAATTTTTTGTTTGTTTGTATATTGTTTTTTATAAGAATTGTTTTAAACAAATATAAAAGTTATATTTTGGGTATAAAAATATTTCGGTACAATTGTATGTAATTTCGTACAATTATGTACTACTTTTCATACGACTTTTCATTTGACAAAACAACCTTAACAACAACAAATTTTAGTGCCATTAGGTAGTTCTCATATGCGCATTTCGTTCCCACTAAGGGACTCATCCATGAGCTTTCCTGGTACAATACTATTGCTTAAAACAATAGTCATAAAAATGTTGTTGCTTTTTTCCATACAAAAAATTTTAGGACCAATACAACTCCGCAAACTGTGTTTTTGAAGGTTGTATTGAATCAGTTGCTAAATTTATTAATTTTCTTTTTTGGTGCACGCAAAAATAAAGTAAAGAATTTACATTTTTGCGATCAGCATATATAGAAATAGTACATTGAAATATGACAAATGTCATATTTTTTCAAACATGATTATACGCCATAGGACTTTTTGAGACCATTGTGAACTCCCTTTATATATACTTACCAGGGAACGGCATGAATGCTCACTTTTCTAGTTTTGAGCCACACTATCAAAAAATGAATGAGAATGTGCCTTACGCATACATACCGAAAAGGCAAGCAAGCACTAGGCTCATCAACGCGAATGCTTCCGAAGTTCACTCTCACCAGAAACATATATTCATATTATTCACCAAAGGCAGTGAATATACACCAAAGGCAATGAATATTCATTGCCTTTTTGATGTTTCATTGCCTTTGAATGAAAGCAACGAACTCAAGAGAATTATTCGTTGTTCGTCGCACGTTGCTCGTTGCTTCAAGAAAGATTTTCACTCAGTGTTGCATTGGAGATTTGATGAATACAACTTTAAGGTTCGGTTTCACAGTCGTCAATTAAATGGCATTTCCCATTTAAATTGTGCTTAAATGTCAAATCGAGTTTCACAGTTCGCATCTAAATGTACTTTAACAGGCCGCGGTTGGACTATAGAGCCCCCAGGCATAGAATACTTCACATACTTCAAGGCTACACACCTGATGCGTCAAAAATGGTTATACACTAAGATTCCACCGCCTTCGTGTGAACAGTGACTTTGTCGTGACGTCACTGAAGACTTCTTGTTTTTTGTTTACTTTTTTCTGCCAGAAAGAAACGGATTACGAAAATTTAAAAACGAATGACCTCAGTTTAATTATCAAATATTTATATTTTTGTTAATTTGATTACACTATAGCGACAATATGATTTTTAACAACAACTGCAAAAATCATGAAGGCGGACTCTTGTAATTTTATACTGCAATACTACGCAGTAATGTATTTGCATCACTTCTCGGCAGTGATGCTATTTAACTTTTAAAAGAACTTTTGTTGTGTTAATGTTTTTTTTTAATTTAATAATTAAATGAATTTAAATGAAAATATTTTTGATATGTGCTGTTTTATTTACATTGCTGACACAACGAATTATTCCAAAAGTTAAAATTTGTTTTTATATTATTTCAAATATTGGTAACTTAAAGTGTTATTCATCGAATCTCCAATGCAACACTGAGTGAAAACCTTTCTTGAAGCAACGAGCAACGTGCGACGAACAACGAATAATTCTCTCGAGTTCGTTTCTTTCGTTCAAAGGCAACGAGACATCAGAAAGGCAATGAATATTCACTGCCTTTAGTGTATATTCACTGCCTTTGGTGAATATTCACTGTTGCTCGTTGCCTTTGTGCGCTGTGCGCGAATGTCTGTTCAGATTCAAAGTTGTGAATGGGAATGTGTCTGAACTTGAAGAAAGGCAATGAATTTTTACTGTGTTTCATGAAACAGTGTCTTTCAGTGAGGATCTCTGATACTTACAACAATTCGAAGCCTTCGCTCAGAACTGTGCTGTGTAAATATTTGTGTGACAACTAAGGCATTCAATCCCGAAGTGTTTTTGAAAATCCCGGGATTTCGGGATTTGAAATTACAGTCCCGGGATCCCGGGATTTGTTCGGGATTTTCGGGATTTTCCAATTAAATACAATAGTTAATATAAAATTAAAGAAAAAATTGTTGCAACAATATTTTAAGTTTAATTCGACAATGAAAACATATTTAATAAATATTACATTAAACAAAACAAATTATATTTAAATAAATATAGTCAAACAAAAAGTAATTCTTTTTAAATTAGATTGATCGAACAAATTATTTTTTTTGCCACGCTGAATCCGAATATAATTATAAAATTCTGCCAGCTCTATTTCATGCTAAACGGTCAACAATATACGGTCAACAAAATAATTTTAACATATATCTTTTTTGAAAAAAAAATAGTTTAAATTGAAAAAATTTTATTCAAATCGACAAAAATTGTTTGTTAACCGTTATTGACAAAAAACTTGTAAATTTTTGTGTGTTTGAGCACTAAATTTTTTGTGGAAAAACGTCAAAAATATCTTAAACAATGCAAAAAAAAATGCATTTTTGAATCCCGGGATTCCGGACTCAAAATCCCGGGATTCCGGGATTGAGAAAACTTCCGGGATCCCGGGATTTCGGGATTCGGGATCCCGGGATTGAATGCCTTAGTGACAACTAAGGCATTCAATCCCGAAGTGTTTTTGAAAATCCCGGGATTTCGGGATTTGAAATTACAATCCCGGGATCCCGGGATTTATTCGGGATTAAAGAAAAAACTGTTGCAACAATATTTTAAGCTTAATTTTATTTTAATTCAAAGTAGAAATACTATTTAATAAATATTGCATTAAACAAAACCAAATTTAAAATAAATAAAACCAAAAGTTATTAATTTTAAATTACTCTGATCGAACAAGTTTGATATTTTATGTGTTAAATTGAGTTGCTTTATTATTTATTTTGCCACGCTGTCACAAAATAATTTTATTAAATATATCTACTCTTTTGTCGAATAAAAAAATTGTTTCAATTTGAAAAAATTTTATTCAGATCGATAAAAATGTTTTGTTCACTGTTATTGACAAAAATTGTCTTAATTTTTTGTGTGTGTAGCACTAAGTCTACGAAAGTGAGCTTTTTGTGTTTACCAATTAGATTGAAAGTAAACGCACTGCAGTATTTTTGTGGAAAAGAGTCGAAAATATCTTAAACAATGCATAAAAAATCAATTTTTTGAATCCCGGGATTCCGGACTCAAAATCCCGGGTTTCCGGGATTTAGAAAACGTTCGGGATCCCGGGATTTCGGGATTCGGGATCCCGGGATTGAATGCCTTAGTGACAACTAAGGCATTCAATCCCGAAGTGTTTTTGAAAATCCCGGGATTTCGGGATTTGAAATTACAATCCCGGGATCCCGGGATTTGTTCGGGATTTTCGGGATTTTCCAATTAAATACAATAGTTAATATAAAATTAAAGAACAAATTGTTGCAACAATATTTTAAGTTTAATTCGACAAAGAAAACATATTTAATAAATATTACATTAAACAAAACAAATAATATTTAAATAAATATAGTCAAACAAAAAGTAATTCATTTTAAATTAGATTGATCGAACAAATTATTTTTGCCAGCTCCATTTCATGCTAAAAACGAAAAACTTAAGCCTGGTTTTCATTATGTCATAATCAATGGCATCACAAACTTACAACGATTCAGCAAAGTGCTGAATTTGCTGGCCCGTGCCATATGCAAATAAATTTGCCAGCATGTTGGCAAATACCAACGTATATGACAAACGGTGACTTCACCTCATATTCATTTTTCGATATTTTACATCAGTTCGTTAAATTGACAACGAAATGCCAACCTGCTCTCACAACATATGACAACAATTGCCATTATTTTGACATCATGAAAACCACGCATTACTTTCAGTAGTTTTAGTATTATAGCGGGAACAAATACACCAATTGTTGTCTAAAACTATTGAAATTGGTGCCCATTCAAAAGTAAAACACACACAAAACCATTTATCTAATTCATAAAGTTTTCAATATACGGATAACAAAATAATTTTAACATATATCTTTTTTGTAAAAAAAAATTGCTTAAATTGAAAAAATTTAATTCAGATCGATAAAAATTGTTTGTTAACCGTTTTTGACAAAAATGTTGTAAATTTTTGTGTGTTTGTAGCACTCAATCCACAAAAGTGTTTTTTTAATTTACCAGTTAGATTGAAAGTAAATGCACAAAGTATTTTTGAGGAAAAACGTCAAAAATATCTTAAACAATTCATAAAAAAATGCATTTTTGAATCCCGGGATTCCGGACTGAAAATCCCGGGTTTCCGGGATTGAGAAAACTTCCGGGATCCCGGGATTTCGGGATTCGGGATCCCGGGATTGAATGCCTTAGTGACAACCAATTTGAATATTGACTATTTTTCACTGGTATACAATTTGTTTGGTGTAATAGATGCACTGTATTAGCCAAGCAATTCATGCTGGGATTCGAATACAATAGCACACACTTAAGTTGCACACACTTTTAAAAAATAAAAAATAAAAATTAAAGTCAGAAATAACTCTTATTTGTAACTTTAAAAAATAAAAGTGTAAAATCACTTTTAATTTTTACTTGTAAATATAAATGTTAAAAGTTATTAAGTGTATTAATTTAAAATGGGAAACCCCTCGAAAACGCGCAGGTGCTTAAAAGAACTGTCAAATTTCATATGTTTTGACTGCTCATCTGCTCAACTGAATCGTTTCCGATTGGTTTCCCACTTTAAATGAATCGCCCTATTATTAACTTTTACTCTTATGAAAAATCGTAAAATAACTGCGCAGAAAACAGCTGAATGATGCTACCTTACTCAGGGTATACAGAGGCCATGAAATCCAATATGGCGGAACATTGTTTTTGATTTTTCGTTCTTTGCTTCACACACCATACGTGAGTTCACCATGAATAATTCCGATTTTTCGCAGGAATGATTCGATTTCGTATGAAACGTAGTATATAATTGTACGAAATTACATACAATTGTACCGAAATATTTGTATACCGAAAATATAACTATTTCATTCCCTTTAACAAAAGCCCATTAACTCCCAATTTATTTTCACAAAACAACTTCTTCCGAAATAAGTTCGGTTCGGTCCCTGTATTATCGACCAGCCAATTCTTGACCGATTTGTGCTTCCGATAATTAATTGTAGAGATATTTAACAATAAAATTTTCACTTTCCATACAAAATATTCAGAAAATAAGAATTATGGCCAGTGTTGCCACACTTTTAATTTTATTTAAATAAATGTGGTCGCGTTAATGTGATCTCTCACAGAAAGGACCTGAATGCAGAAGTACCTCTGAAAGCGTAGCCGCCGTTGGACATACTGAGGGTTTTAATCCTTGAGCACCGGGCGAAGGCCGGCCACGCAGAAGGCATTTGAATGCATACATTGTTGAATATCTTAGCAATTAATGATCGGAATCAAAAATTTCGGAGCTTAATCGATTCCTGACGACGAGACGAACATTTAAAAAAAACAAATATTAAAATGGGTCAAGAATTGGCTGGTCGATAATACCGGTACCTCCCCATAAGTTATTTTGTCAAATGCGAAATTAGAAATCCCCCCTTAACAAAACCACTTGTCTTGACATACATAAGCGACCAAAATTAAATTCTTTTTATTCAAAGCTTTTTTGACTAAACCACTTGTGTATTTAAAAAACAAAAAATTTGACAAAACGTCTTGTAATTTTGTTTACTATTTAATAAAAATCATTGTTCTTTGGTGAAAAAAGTGGAAGTTTGCTTTATACTCGTGCACAGCTTCAAACCTAAACTTTTCTTTGAATTTCTACACAAAAAATTTTCAGAGGCTAATGCAGTAAACAGAATTGCAGCAGTTGCCAGTTGGGCGGACGACGGCTATGCTGCCGTCGTATCAAAATTCGCCCTGAGTGAACAGAATTGTGGCGGTGGCTGCAATCACTGGGTAGATGCAAATCAATGGTGTCCTATGGTGAAAATAATGGAAATGGATAATTTTTTAGCTGAAAATTATATTTTTTACCAATAAGATCGCCATACACAATTTTATATACTTGTAAACTTCTGGGGTGCAATCGCGTATCTTGATATCAAACGAAAACGACAGTATTCCATCATTTAAGTTTCGTTTTTGGTTTGACATTTGGTCGGAACACTATCGAAACACATTCGACATCATATTAGCTGTCGAAGTCAAGTCGAAAAAACTAATTGAAATTTTTTAAAATCTTTATTACTTTACAACACTTCAAATACTATTGGAATTAATTAAATATCAAAAAACAGCAAACAAAACGAAAAATATAACATTTTAAAATTAATCAGCGAATTTTGTATTAAACTCGGCCTATTTTTCGGCCGCTTCAGCGTATTTAAAAAATATTATCATTACTGATACTTTGGTGCCCTATACCCTATACCGTCAGTCGTCGACCTGAAAATAGAAAAATATCAAAGTTCGGCTGCTAGCGCTCTACCGCTTTACCGTCTCCGCCCCGATTCCGTGCATTCCCATCTAGTTTTAATTTGGACAGCGGCTAGCCGACGTCCGCCCAACCGTCAACTGCTGCAATTCTGTTTCTGCATTAACCGTTTTTTGCTTTCCTGAAAAGTTGGCTAATTTGAAAGTTTTTTTTATCAAATTTCTACAGATTCATACTGTTACGTGTGTCACTCGGGTTAGAAAAAATTGTCTGTTGTGGCTGACTAGTAGGGAAATATAAATTATTTGTGTTGACTGGGTACAAATGATTGAACCGGAAATCTCTGCACATAAGAGACCATAATTTGTTAAGTCTTTTTGTTGCCGGGTTTCGTCGTGGAAGGTGTGTTTATTGTATGCCGAAATTCTATATCTAACTAAATACTCAAAATCTTACCTTATTTTAGTTATATTAACCTGAAACAGTTTAACAATGCCTCCAAAGTTTGATCCCACGGAAGTAAAATTGGGTAAAATACAAACTCAATTGAGAACAACCGAAAAATAATTATTTTAATATTTCAGTCTACTTGCGCTGTGTTGGCGGTGAGGTTGGTGCGACTTCATCCCTCGCTCCTAAAATTGGCCCCCTCGGTTTAGTGAGTGTTTTAAATACTTTTTCAAAACATCAATTACTTATTCTTATTAATTTGTAGTCTCCAAAGAAAGTCGGTGATGATATTGCTAAAGCTACATCTGACTGGAAAGGCCTGAAGATTACGGTGTGCTTAACTATTCAAAATAGGCAAGCAGCAATTTCAGTTGTGCCTTCAGCTGCTTCTTTGATTGTAAAAGCATTAAAAGAACCGCCCCGTGACAGGAAAAAGCAGAAAAACAGTATGTATTTCTCGGTTGTGTTTTCGTGTGTTCATGGGTGTTATTTCAGTTAAGCATAGCGGCAACATCAATTTCGATGACATACTTTCGATTGCTCGTGTCATGAGACCGAGATCTATGGCTCGTGGACTGGATGGTACCTGCAAAGAAATTTTAGGCACCGCTCAAAGTGTAGGTTGCACAGTAGACGGTAGGCCACCACACGACATTATTGACGATATCAACAGTGGCTCAGTTGAAATTCCCGCTGAGTAATAAAAATACAGTAACTTAATATATATGTATGTTACTGCATTGGTCTTTAACGGAAATTTCTTTATAGTATTTGAGCAAATAAATCTAGAAAAGACATCCATTTGCATTAATTTCGGCTCATGGCGACTGGTAATATATTATCATAGCTATTTTAGTATCCCCGTTTTAAGCGAAGTGCTTATTAAAACAAAATAACAAATTGAGGGGTTGTAAGCAGAGCTTGAAGCTTTTATCACAAAGTTTTTTTGAATAAGAGTTAAAAACCACTTATTTCACAACTGTTAAAAATGATTTTAACATTTTCGAAAAACTTAAAATTTAAGACTTTAATTTAAAAGTTAAAAATATCTCTTAAATTTAAAAGTATAAAAAAAACTTACATCAAATTAACACTGCGATTTTTATACAACAACAAATTTTAGTGCCAGCAGGTAGTTACTCACTGCGCATTTCGTTCCCACCACAGAGTATACAGAGGCGAGCCAATAATTGAACGAACTTTTTACGAAGATCGTATTTTACGAACTTTTCTCGATCAAAAATATTCGAGAAATGTTCGACATTCACTCGTATTTTACGATAGACGTAAATTCCTCGATAAAAAATCGTTAACGTCTTCATAATCGAACTCGTTAACGACTTAGTTAACGAATTCTTTAACGATTTCGTTTACTAGTCTTTTAACGAACAAACGAATTCGTTAACGAGCACATTTTGGTTCGATAGCGAGATAACTCGTTTCGATGCAAAATTAAGAACGAAGTCGGACTCGTGAACGTATCGTTATCGTGTGTCGCCTACGATTGTTTTGTCCGCATTTCGATCGAAAATTTTTCGTTTTCGAGCTCTTTAACGATAAAATTATTGGCTGGGAAGTGACAGCAAATTTATTTATTGGTGTGCGTGATAAAATGAAATTTCTTTATTGGTGTGCGTGAAAATTCCCAATTTTTTTCACCACAAGGGGCCGGTTCGCGTAAGCCGATAGTGAACGAAACCGACAGTGTGAGTATCGGTTTTGGTTCGCGTAAGCCGATACTCGACAAAAAAGTATGAAAATTACCGATAGTAGAAACCGACACCTTTTGATGTGTCGATTTCACTAATTTTTCAAACAATTGACAAAAAAAAACTGTTGCGCTTGCAAAAAAAATTAAAAAATGCTGGCAAAAAGTAATTTAATTTATCTAGTAATATTTAACCACATTTTTAATGCGTCCAATTGAAATTTTTGGTTTGGACCGACCACAAATACGCACACTGCAAAGTGAAATGTGTTATTCATACAAACCTAAAGTGTGTAAAACTTGTAGACACATTTTATACACAACTTTGCGTGTATAAACACTGTAAGTGCTTTTAAAATACACACATGCGTGTTAATAGAACATGCCAAAATCTTGAATGTGTGTTTTTTTTATTTATCAAAATAAATATACACTTAAAAATGTGTGTTGTGTGTAAAATTATACACCAAAAGATAGGTTCACTTTGCAGTGCAGCCTAGAAAAAACTGACACAAAAAAGGAAAAGTCTCTTCAAAACCGGCGGCGTACCGTACGACGGTTTTGCTTTTAAAACCAAATCATTTCTATAAGCCGTATTGGATTTGAGACATCCCTCAGCATTCTTTGTCATCTAACAAGATCAAAATCCTCGTCGCTGTCAACATCCAATAGAACATGCCTCAACGGACACATTTCTTGATCACTTTCATGTTATTTTGTTATTTAAACTTCTTTTTTTCAATTTAAAATCTGTCATTTGACAGTTGTCAGCTGTTTAAATGACTTGTTCGCAAATAAAGTAATAAATTTTGTGTGCTTACGCAAATAGCACTCGACTTTTATTTTATCGGCTTACGCGAACCAAATTTGCACTATCGGTTTGGTTGTGCCGACTTCAACTATCGATTCTGTGATAGTCGAGTATCGGCTTACGCGAACTGGCCCCAGAGCTCAGCTGTTGGCAGAAACTCAACACCAGAGCTCAGCTGTTTTTACAACTCCATACCAGATTTTTTTCTTTTGTTTTGATTCTGTTCTCGTGTTCACCACTAATTTCACATAATTTTCATATGATTTCACGCGCCAAACAGCGAAAAATGCAAAACTGGTATGTTATAATAAATAAAAAGTTATAACTTCAAGTAATATTTTATATTTTTATATAGTTTTCGTCATCGTCATCGATCATTTTTCAATAAGCTGAGTACATAATTCTACACTCCATTTGCAGAAGTGATTGATAATATTGGTGGATTAATATTGGTGCAAATACATTTAGTTTTACTAATTGCATTTTGCAATATATTTGGAGTCATCAAATTATTTATAATGAGAGAATGCGTCAGTTCTAGAAGACTTATGAAAAGGTTCCGTAGGGTAGTTATAAAAAGAAGTTCTTGTCATGTTCATTGGTTTGGCTGAGCAGCTGTGGGAATGTCCCACGTCATGTGTGGCCAGCCTCAGGTGGTGATCTTCCGATCAGTACAGGGGTTGTGATTTTGTGTCTTTAAAACAACCGCATCCTAGAGGAGTTTACAAAATGCTTACACTAGAACTCAATCATCTTAAAAAAACAATTCAAAAAAACATTTCTGACATAGTTTCATAAATTTCAATTTCATTGTAAACTTTACTGTTTCAAAATAACTAAAAATGGAAATTTCTAACAATTACAGAATACGCTTTGTTTAAGCCAAACGTCATTGTGAATTTTTGAATTAAATTGGAATTAAGATACTTGCATTTTTTAAAGATAGAGGGCGTTTAACTCACTAGGAGTTCTCCCGAAGCAGCGACTTCGGTATAGCCAAAAAGCGCCAAATACTTGAAATTGACTCGCTGTTTATAACTACCATAGGTAAGATCGTCGACAAATTTGTACGAGAACAATTTTAGGAAATATATATATATTATAACGTTTTGGAAAACATCATCTTTTCTTTTCAAATTCAACACAATTTTCATTACGGAGACTAACGAACCTTCTCGACTTAAATTTCAATTAAAGCACAGGGCTTTTGAAATATTTATTGGTCCTTCGAACCGGATTCGGAAAATTTAAAGTGTTGAAAGCAGAGACGACGACATATTCGCCATCTCCCCCTTTATCATCATCATCATCAACAGCTGTAGCAGCAAATAAATCAACACCAACAGCTGTAGCAAGAAATAAATTTGAACGTCATTATCATCAAAGTAAGTTGCATTCTATAATTATTTGGTACCTTATGTATAAAAGTGCATTGAACTTAATTTAAGTTAAATAAAATACAAGAAATAGATAGGAAAAGAAAACGAACGAAATTTCGCTCAATTCAATTTAAATTCACTCTCCCGCTACACCAAATCATCTTCGTTAAATTCGACCAATTCCTCCCACGCACATATACAAATAAAGTCACAAATTCTAAGCATAGCTTGAATCCCTTGAAGCGAATTGGCGCTCGCGAAATTTCCAGCATTGGCAACGAATTGGCTCTAGCGAGTTTCTGCTTCGGCTTACTAATAGCCTTGCTTCTTTTTTCCGACGGCGGACTCGCGCTTTTGTTTTGCAATAAGAAATTAAATTCAGTGTTTTAATTTAAATATAAATATAATTTAATTTCTAATAGTGAAGTGAAAAGTAAAGTGATAAAATTTAAAAAAAAGGAAAGGAAAAAAAAAGCTCCAACAGAAATCAAAATCTAAAAAAAAAGTGTCAAAATACGAAAAATACATACATACATAGAAGGCACAAAAAGAGAGCAAAATATTGAATAAACTAAAGATAAGTGAAAGTGTGAATTTTATATTTTATTTATTTGAAAAAGTGTTAAAGTAAAGTAAATTATAAAAGTGAATTACATTAAAAGTGAAGCAGAGAAGCAGAACAATAGTGAAAGCAAAGGAGATAGTGACGAAACAAACAACAACAACAAGAATTCATAAGGAAATTTGTTGGTAAGCTTCAAACAGCTGCTTTTATGTACAAAAGCTAAAAACCTACAGTCGGCCTATCTGACTTATACATATAAAATTTTCAACAAAGTTATATTATCGGCACTTTTTATTTGTTTAAATCAAATATTTAAACATTGCCGTATATTTTAATACCACATTTGCGAATTTGTTTGAATTTTTTTGTAAATATTTTTTTAAAAATAAACGGTGTTCGTATTGGAACGAAATATTTTGGTGTTTATTACAATTTTTTAGGAATTTCTTAATTGCAGAGCGGTTTTGGTAACTAGGCCAATTTACAAATTAATTTTTAATATCCCTTGTGCTCGCTCGTATTTTTTTTTTTTTTTAATAACTTTTAAATAAATAAATTACAAATATTGTACAAAATGACAGCGGTGGAAGAGTTCGTGAATTTAGCGGACGCCCTTTTAGAATTCGAGCGGGACTTCAACGAAACGGGACAGGAAGATCACAGCATATTTTCTATGGAAGTGCAGCGCGAAGAATTAAAGTCCCAATGGGTGCAGTTGAAGCAGGCGTACGACATAGGTCTGAAAGCAGTGATGAAGACTTGTGGCGAAAATAAGGGCGCGATCGACATAATAAAATTAAAATTTAAAACTTGTTACAATGCGTACATTGCGACAGCGGCACAAATGGGTGAATTCGCGCATAATTTAACGGCGCACCATACTTCAGCCCAAAGTACTCCAAATATTCAAGGCGCTGAGGCAATAGTCGATAATACACCTGGACACCATATACGCTTGTCTCCTTGTGATCCTGAAGTATTTTATGGTGATTATGCGACATGGCCATCGTTCCGTGACTTATTCTCTGCCATTTCTATTACCAACTCGCGTCTTACAGCGGTCGAGAAACTTTTTTATTTAAATCAGAAGACAAGAGGGGAAGCAAAAGATATTGTAAAAAAATCTCCTTTGACTAACGACGGGTTCGCGCAGGCATGGAACAATCTTTCGGACCGGTACGAAAATAAACGTATTCTGGTCAACAGCCAATTAAAAGTACTTTTCAACTTACCGACTATTAATTGCGAATCGGGCGCAGTAGTTATAATATGGGGATTCAGAGCCAGGAGCAGGAGCAACCATGAGTCATAGTTGTGGTTTTGTCGTGCTTGTGGTTTTGGCACGTGCTGTGGTTTGCGGTTTTTTATTGTTTTGTGGTTTGTGGTTTGCGGTTTTGTCGCGTGCTTGCGGTTTTGGCGCGTGCG
This sequence comes from Heteromyza rotundicornis, assembly GCA_951394025.1. Taxonomy (NCBI): domain Eukaryota; kingdom Metazoa; phylum Arthropoda; class Insecta; order Diptera; family Heleomyzidae; genus Heteromyza; species Heteromyza rotundicornis. The sequence continues at coordinate 51,102,800 of OX596011.1, read as the reverse complement.
TCTTTGTTTATTTTATTATTTTTAATTTTTTTTTTTTTGATAAGCAGTTGTATAAAATAATAAAATTTTGTTTTTCAGTACCTGGGAAAATATCAAAGTTTTTTTTTTCCGGGTCTACCTCCCATCCCCTCATCCCCCCCCCGTCCCCTATCCCCCCGTCCCTATGTCCCTCTTATCAAAATAACTTGTCCTTAAAAAATTTTTTTTTTTTTTTTTTTTGTGGTTTTGTCTTATCTCCTTTCAACGTCTGGGAAAAATAATAAATTGACATTAAAAAATTGTTTTTTTTGTGGTTTTGTCTTATCTTCTTTTAATGCTTGGGAAAATAATTTTTAGTAATTAAAATAACAACTTAACCTTGAAAAATTGTATAAAAACCAAATTTTTACTCCAAACAATTTCAAATCAAAAGTGGTAATCAAACAAAACATAATAAACATAATTTATAAAAAATGGTGTCATTTAAGTGTAATGAGTGTGAATCAACCTTCAACAGAATGTTTAATTTGGACCGACACGTGAGAGTAAAACATCAAAGCCAACAATCACATTATTTCAAATGTGATATTTGCTTTAAATGTTTTACTCGTAACGATAATTTAGTGCAACATAAAAGACAAATACATAATTCATCTTCTTCAACTGCATCAACATCAACAGCATCAAATAATATTCCAAATCTAGCAGCCGGAGCAACATTAAACAATATTCCGAATCTTCAGACGATTACAGAAAATACAATTCCAAATGTCTATTGCAGCGCATGTAAGAAAGATATTATAACAAAGAATTGGTCTTATCACATTAGGACAAATGCCCATAAAAAAAATAGCGGTGAAATTGTAAACGAGCATTTAACTCGAATTTCATCTATATTTAATGAACGGATAGAGTCATTCATATACAAAAATACCAACGAGGGTTTATTAAATGTTGAAGTATTTCTTGATAAGGCTAAAACAATTGTTATAAAAGCTCTTCAAGATATTTTAGAGAAACACCTAAACATTAAATTCAATTTAGAATTGTTTTGTGAATACGTGAAAATGAAAGAAAATGAGATGTCAATTGATATAAAATCTCATCAAACAAAAATGATGATGGTTCAACAATCAACTGATTTCAACTCCGTTTTTGATGAAAAACGTAATAGTTTAATAACTAAAATGTCAGAGTTTCAAGAACGTGACAGTGGTTGGACTCTAATCGGAATTTTACATTTGGAGATTAATATAAATCAATATAAACCAATAAAAGGCTCACAATATATTCGATTGCCGAAAAAATTAATGGAGAAACATGCTTGTATAAATGTTAAAAACTCTGATGAATATTGTTTCAAATGGGCAATGATATCAGCCTTATATCCTCTCATTACTCACCCAACAAGATGTTCGGGGTATAATATAGAGAATATAACATCCTCTATAATACATTTGGAGAATGGTAAAACTCTCAATTTTGATGGACTTATCTTTCCGTTGAGAGTCAAAGATGTTAAAATTTTTGAGGAAAATAATCTGGAAATAAGCATCAATGTCTTTGGATATGATAAAGAAATTAAAAGTATAGTTGGACCGTACTATTTCACAAAGGAGGAGAGAAGTACTCACATCAACCTTCTTTTACTACAAGAAGAAGACAAATTTCATTACATTTGGATTAAGAACATTTCAAGGTAAATATTTTATACATAATGTTGTGTGAATTTTAACTAATTTTTTTTAATTTTTTTAATTTCAGACTTTTACGGAATCAACTGACAAAGCATAAGGAACAAATGTTTTTATGTAATATTTGTCTACAGAATTTTGTATCCAGCCACAAATTACAACACCATAAACAGGAGTGCAGCCGAATTGTCACAAAAGTTCCCGATGAAGAAAATAGTAAGATTTCATTTCAAAATTTCAAGCAAAAGTTAGATATTCCTTTCGTAATATATGCGGATTTTGAATGTTTTCTAACACCAGAAAACACTCAAAATTCAGGTTCAATAAGAACAGTTCAGAGCCACATTCCGTGCGCCTATAGTTATTATATTAAGTGTAGTTTTAATAATTCTTTAGATAAGTTTAGAATATATACAGGTGAAGATGCACCTTCTAATTTTATTACAACCTTAGTTAGCGATGCTAAGGAAATTTATAATAATTATTTAAACAAAGTAGAACCAATGAATTTCCTCACACCATTAGAGTTAGATATTCAAAACAAAAACACTAACTGCCATATTTGTGAAAAACCTTTTAGAGATAGTGAGTACAGAGTAGCAGACCATTGCCATTTAACGGGAAAATATCGCGGGCCGGCACATAACGATTGTAATTTAAATTTTAAAATTGCTAAATTCATCCCAATCTTTTTCCACAATCTTTCTTCATACGATTGTCATTTATTTATTAAAGAACTTTCAACGATTCCTGGTAGAATAAACGTAGTACCGATAAATAAGGAAATATATGTTTCAGTTTCAAAATATATACATTTCGCTGATGGTGATAGCGTTGAACTAAGGTTTTTAGATTCCTATAGATTTATGGCTTCAAGTCTGTCAAGCTTAGTTAATAATTTATCAGACAGAGATGTTTGTATTTTACGTTCAACGTTTACCGATGATGACGAATTCAATCTATTGAAACAAAAAGGTATATTTCCTTATGATTATTTCGATACAATGGAACGTCTTCAAGAGGAATGTTTACCTGCGAGGGAAAAGTTCTTCAATAAATTGACTAATGAAGAATGTAGTGTTGTTGATTATGAACATGCCCAAAAAGTATGGTCAACTTTTTTTTGCTCAACACTACATGATTATTTAGAGCTTTATCTGAAAACAGATGTTTTACTACTTTCTGATGCAAAATCTGTCTGCAAATCAATTTATAATCTTGACCCTTGTCAATTTTATACAGCTCCCGGACTATCTTGGGGAGCAATGTTAAAATACACAAAAATTGAATTAGACCTGCTAACAGACATTGATATGATTAAATTCATTCAAAAAGGAATAAGGGGAGGTATTGTACAATGTTCAAATAGACATGTTAAGGCAAATAATAAATATATGGATGATTTTGATGTCACAAAACCCTCAAATTATCTCATGTATTTAGATGCTAATAATTTATATGGTTGGGCAATGTCTCAATATTTACCTGAAGGAAAATTTGAATGGGTTGATGATGTATCAACATTTCAGTTAGATGAGCATGCTAATGATTCTGATGAAGGGTATATTTTAGAAGTTGATTTAGAGATTCCTCCTACAAAGCATGATTTACATAATGACTTACCGTTTTGTTCAGAAAATAAAAAAAGTCCGATAGGTAAACATCAAAAACTCATAATCGATTTGAATAATAAATCAAATTATATCATTCATTATATAAACTTGCAACAATGTTTACAAAATGGAATTAAACTTAAAAAAATTTATAGAATTTTGAAAGGTGAATTTTTCGTTTGTTATTAGATTTAGTTAGGTGAATTTGTCGTTTGTTATCAATTTCTTTCTGTATAGAATTCAATTTCTTATCTGAATTGGTTTCTTTTAATGTTGAAGGTAAACTAATTGTAAAGTCATTATGTAAATGCTTTTTATTAAAAATAATCATTTTATATAGGTTTTAAATGTAGTCTTATTGATATTTTTTCTCCACGAAAATTAATTAGGTTACCACCTTGATCTACAACTCTAAGAACAAGAGTGCTTATTTGTCTTGTATTGACTGGTAAATATATGACATTTGATGGTATTTCAGTAATTTTATATCCTGGACTAACTCTAAGTGAAAACTGATGAATTGTATGTGCGGAAACTTCATTTATATATGATCCATTAATAATATTACATTCAATGGATATTGTGTTTATTTTAGATATATCTATTGGATTATCTGAAGTATGGTTAGCATTAGGTTTTAATACTCTTTTACTATAACCAAGTAATCCTCCAATTGAATGTTCTTTATCAAAATAGATTGGTTCTCTCGAAGTATAAATTTCCGTTTGCAATGTATTATAGTTTGGTTTTATATTAATAAATCCAGCGTTATATGGCTCATATTCATCACTTATTTTGGTTGATATATCTTTTAATTCATATGATCCAATAGGTATCTCAATAATTTTATTCCCAATGTGAAATAAATTGTTTTCTACATCCACATTTGGAATTGTGTGATAAGAATCAAAACTTATTAATCCACAAACATAATCTTGTTTGAGTTCTATAGGCGGAAAATAATTTGCAACAAGCTGTGATGAATATCCATTTATTGTTAAAGTAAACGACATGTTGTTGACTTATAATTAAGTACTTAACTAAAATATGTTTCTTATATATTATGACATTTATATTAAATTAAATCATTAGCATCAATCCAAGAATTATGATCTGAGGAGAATCCTAACCATTTAACATAAGCTCTATTATTACGTCTTTTTAAAACTTTTTCAACTAAATATACTTGTGGAAATTTAGTTGATAATAATTCATATTCATAGAAACCACCTTTAATTTCATTATCTAAATAATCTTTAAGTATATATGTTGTAGGATTTGTATTTTGAATACGTTTAACTTTAAAGATTTCAGTTGTCCAATTTGGTGTATATCCCTTTTCAAATATATGTTTATATTTACTTATTCTAACATTATCATTTAATTTAAATTTTGGTCTATGAAAAATTTTTAAGTGGTTGTAAGCAGTATTCAATATATTGTTTTCTTTTGAAGAATTTACTTCATTAGGTTTCATCATAATTGTTCTATGAAATGTATTATTATATTTATTAACTAGATTTTTATAAAGATCAATCCATTTATATGAACCATTAAAGCTGAACTCTTTCCACATCATTCCCTTTAAAGTTCTATTGAAGCGTAGATGCTTTCAATGTTGAAAATGTTGAATAATGATTAACATCTTTCAATCTCATTAATCTTTTGAAATGTGTATTAAAAAACTCTTTCCCATCATCTGTTTGGAGATTTTTTGGTGTGCGATTACTTGTATTGAAAATTCTTTTCATTGCGTTTGTAACATTCTCTCCAGTTTTATTTTTCACAGCTTCCACCCAGGCTTTTTTTGAAAATGTGTCAATAACAGTTAGAAGATAGTGATAACCATCATTAACACTAACATATTCCCTCATTTCCACCAAATCAGCTTGCCACAAGTCGTCAATACCTTTCATAATCACATGTCTTCTTTTAAAATTTTTCCGTGCTTGCTTATGCAATTCTTCAACTACTAGTAAATTTGCCCGTGCCATGCACGGGAAAAAAACACACTAATTTTACAAAATTAAATGTTTACTAAATATATTTTAGATGCAAAAATATTTTCTATGTTTTCAAAATTTAAATGTAATTTTTTTTTATAGAAATTTGTGAAATATGTAATTTTTTATTAAATTTTGTAAAGAATAGAAATAAATTTTGTTTGATGATGTAATTGTGTAAAGTTGAACTGTTCCATTAAAAAAGAATTAAAAAAAAAGATTAAAAAAAAAAAAAAGAATATCAAGCAATGGATTCAAAAAAAAAATACGACCGGTGACGGGCTTGAACCCAAGACTGCCGCAGACAAAGCGGAAGCTCTACCCAACTGACCACAGCCAGCTATAAAATAAATTGAGCTAATGGCGATGTAGTTCATCAAGCTGTATGGTGAATGTGTATATACACACAAAAATATAGCTTTGATTTACCATTGCCACCTTTAAGGAAATAATATTACCAAAAGGCTAGCGTTGCCACCTAACAATGTTTTCACCTGTTACGGCTAAACATTATTTCCGATTGTCGATCATTTTTATTGCAAAGTGTTTTATTCATTGGATTTTTTCAATTTTTATTTTCGTATTATGTATTTTGACGTACTAAAACCGAATCTGAATCTTTTATTGTAGCAAAAATCAGCTTTCCAAGAAATAAATTTTTTTAAGTTTTGATTTCCCCTTTTACAATTTCTTTAGTGACTTCTAAGAAAGGTGTTCATTTTGTAGTATTTTTTTTCGGGAATTTTAATTTGTAAATGATTCACATTTTTATTTGTTTTTATGAAATTTCTCACCTTAAGCAAATATATTTTCGCATTTGCAAGAAACATTTTTGAGTAAGTTTCGCTGCGGTTGCGGTACTTCGCGTTGATGTGTGCGGACCTTAATGTTGTACTGGGAATATATGCAGTGTATAGGAAAGTGTATTATGAAAGTGTAATATGAAAATCTAATACACCACCGTAATAGGTGAAAATAGTGATAGGTGGCAAGAATAGTCTTGTGGCAGTGTTATTTTCTTAAAGGTGGCAGCTTTAGGTCGAAGCTATTTTTTTATATGTGAAATGATTTTTTTGTGTGTGTATATACATGAAAGCGTTTTGCATGCGGCTTGATGAAGTTAATCGATATTAGGTAAAGGCATTGTATGAGCATTATTGGCTCTGGTGAGAAGGCGCTTAGTTCGCTACTTCATCTTACTTACAATCGCAGCGTTGTGGGTTCGATACCTCACCAGGGCGGCTAACATTTATAAGAAAAAATATATGTGTGGATATATTTGTAAGTGGCTCTGGTTGGTTCCTTCTCACGACCGCAGCGTCGTGTGGACAAACCACCAGAATAGCTAACATTAAAAAAAAAAAAGGTTAACAACTTAAAAAAATTTTTTAAGTGGAGTTGTAAATTTTGAATCGGTTAGCGTTAGGGACAGACAGACAGACAGAAAGACAGACAGACAGACAGACCTGGACAAATATATATATTAATTCCTCGTTTATTATTCATTATTATAAAAATATTATTTTTGTCTACACTTTTATTTTTGGATGTTTTATTTTTAATTTTTTCACATCATCATCGCTGGGTTGCTTTTTTGCTACTACATAATTTAACAAATAGTTCTCTATAATCTGTAAGTAATCATAAATTTCCACCAAACTTTCTTTACATGTAGAATTTATTCGTTCATCAATAGCACTTTCAATTAATTCTACATCATTTCTAATGCTATCTTGAAGCTTTCCATTTATTTCTCGAATACTTGTTTCTAATTTGTTTTGTACCCTGTTTAGGTTTGTGAATAAAAAATTCTTTGTAATGACATCATTATCATCTGTAGGTAAACCTACATTGGTAATTCTTTTCATTTGTAAACTTAGGTTTTTATTTTCATCTAAATTCAAACCGAGAGTATTTCTTAAGACTAACTTCATATTTTTCACACCATTTTCATCATTCGATGATGATGTTGATGAAGAATGACCAAATTTATCAATATTTGTATACATTATTATTTTATATAATTATGTTAGCTTCTTTTAGCTCCTCAATAATGGATATTATTTCATTATTATGATTATGTCCAGCAGTTGATGATGCTATAAGTAATCGTAATCGTTCAACTAATTCGTTTGGATCATCCCAATACACATAATCTGGTTTATTATTATTATTATTAGATTTTACAACCTTAAGGCCACTTCCACGTATCAATGCGTTTGGTAAATTGAATATCTTTTTTATTATACGTTGGTATTTATAAGATTTGGTGCCTTTAATTTGATCATTTGAGTTATAATTACGTCTATGAGCATTTGTGGATAATAGAATATCTTTATAATTTTCCAAATCCCGTTTGGTGAAATGAAGGGGATTTGTGTGAAAAACTAATTCAAATAGACCAGGTGTCATCTGCCATTTATTTTTTCCAACAGAAATTGTATTTTTATTAGGGATTTTTAAATGTTCTTTTCCATATCTCCATCTCCCCAATGAATCAATATTAAATCCATATACTTTATCCAATTTTTTACTATCCTTAAGTATTTGTATATTTTGTTGTAGAGGATTTTGTTTTTTTTGATTATTTGGTAATTGTTTAAGGTGTTTATAATCTGTGTTTAGTTGATCCTTTGCCTTGCGCTTAAATTGTTTATATGTCGTCCATAGTTCTCGATCATTTTCAATGTCTCTTCTTACTCTGTTTTCTTTTTGTTCATCATTTTCCATCAAATTGTAAATTTCCTCATTATTACTATTATTGCTTATATTTTCTTCTAAATTAAAATGTTGTTTTTCATTTTGAGAGTTGAGAATTTCTTTTGATATAATAGGATGGTAAATTTTTTTAATTTTATTTTTTAATTGTTTTTTAAATTTTAAATCGTTTTTTATTTTTAGTTTCTTATCTGTTTTTTCTTCTTTGCTCGTGCTATCGATATTTTTTTCATACCTAACAGGTATTAAATCATTTCCAATATCATAAATGTTGTTATTAGTTCTCAACTTAGAGAAATTATTAGCATATTTCTCTTGTTGCAACAAACGTTTGTTTTTATTGTGAAGATCTCTTGATTTACGTTTAAAATTTGTTTGCAACCCTTTGTTTTTTTGTTTTGTTATAATTTGTTTTTTAACCCTTGGTTTTGTTTCATTTTCAAAGTCAGATTCAGATTCTACATTATAATCCACATAGTCTTTGTTTCCTACATCAGTATATACATTCTCATTTTTTAAGTCTTTATCAAATTCAACTGTTTGAGTGAGGGGTTGTATGGTGTTTGAATGTTGATATTATTTTAAAGTCTTTGTTAATTCATTGTTAATGTTGGGTTTTTGCTTGCTTGTACGCTCATATGGTTTGTTATTCCTTTGCTTATTTTTGTTTAATAAGCTACGCTTTTTTAAAATTGTTCCATCATCCATTGTTGTATCAAATGTTGATAGATACTGTGGTTCAACATTTAAATGTAAATTTTGGGTGGATTGTTGTTGTAGATCATCATTAATAGCATTCGAAAACGTTTCATCAATATTTTGTTTTTTGTTTTTAACAAGATTATTAGTATGTTTTTCTTCTTTTTTATATTCACTATATTCATCTTTATTAAGCTTTCCAATTATTTCATTCAATGGCTTTGAAATGGGTTGGAATGTATTTTCAAGCAAATTAACTCGATCTATTTCACCAAACTTTATTTCTTTTAATTTATTCTTTAAGATTTTCCGAGTGTGAGCTAGATTTGCTAAAACATTCAGATTTGTATTTTTCATGATTATTGTTTCTATGATCTGTCTATTATCTGATTCTGATCTGGTGGGTATCTGTTACTGATCTGGTGGGTATCTGATACTGATCTGGTGTGTATCTGGTACTGATCTGGTGTGTATCTGGTACTGATCTGGTGTGTATCTGATACTGATCTGATCTGTGTTGTACCAGGTGTTGAAATGATATTATATATGTATGAAATTATCAAAACCTTTTCGATATCGACCATTTTTTATAGGAACGTCTTTATTTATTACAACAAAACCATACTTATCCTTCCAACATTCATTACAAATCTTTATAAACATTCGGAAATCCATGTCTCCAATAATATGATCGTTAAAAATATGTTTTAAATTCATTTCATCTTGTTTAAATATAATAATCATGTTTGCATTATCACGTATTAAATGCTTTGGAATTTTTGTATAGGTTTGACACAAATAAAAACAATCAATTTGTTTATGACGACCCAAACAAAAAAATTCTCTTATAGTGCTTTGTTTACCACAAATAACATCATCAAATATGAAAATTGAATTTGGTTTAGCTTTATCTAGACCTATGACATCTTCGTTTTCTGAGAACGTATAGAGATTAATTCCTTTTATCGGTTCAATGAGTTTTTTTAAATACTCATATTTTGGTTGATATAACGATTTTGAATATATGTATATGTTTTTAAACTTTAAGCCATTTGGATTTACAATTAGACTAATCATAACGTTTGTTTTACCACAATTTGAAGGTCCAACAAATAAAGCACGTATTGAATTAGGTAAAAGTGGACTGTGAACAATTTTGTTTATTTTATCGTTGCCATTAAATAAGTCAGCATTATTAACATTAAGCTGAATACGTTGTTTAATTAATCTCATTTTGAATACTATATTAATTGAGGTATAAATCAATCATATATATATTACATTCATCATTCGCTTTTTATACTCACAACCAAATGTTAATCTTGTTTTTTTAAAAAATGGGTATAATATATAAGAATAATACAGATCGGAAACAGTTGAAAAGAGGATACGGTTTCATAAACAACTTAATAAATGCATTACCAGTTGAACTTCATTTACCAGGTTATCAATTTTGTGGACCAGGAACAAAGCTTCAAAAACGTTTAGAAAGAGGCGATAAAGGCATTAATCCATTGGATACGGCTTGTAAAGAGCATGATATTACATATTCACAATCAAAAGATATAAACACACGACATCAGGCTGATAAAATTTTATCTGAGAAAGCTTGGCAAAGAGTTACTTCCAAAGATAGTGATTTGAAAGAACGTATAAACGCTTGGTTTGTAACAAATGCAATGAAAGCAAAAGTTAAGTTTGGAATGGGTATTAAGAAAAAGAGAGAGAAAAATAAATCGAAAAGTAGGAAAACCAAGCGTAGAAATAAAAAACCTAAAGTAAACGGAAAGAAACTCTTTTCGTTAGCAGTTAAAAATGGTGTAAAAATGCTAATAAAGAAAAAACCAAATTCATTTAATGATGCATATAAAATAGCTCATAAAGCTGTTCAAACAAGTTTTAAACGGAAAAAATCCCAAGTAAACATACCACGTGTAATCCCACTTCCAAAAATTGGTGGATTCTTACCTCTAATACCCATTTTAACAGCACTAGGTGCTTTAGGAGGTATAGCTTCTGGAGGATCAGCCGTTGCAAAAGTTTTAAATGATCTAAAAAATGGAAAGGAGCAATTAGCTGAAGCTAGTCGCCACAATAGATATATGGAGTCAATAGCTATGGGTAAAGGTCTATTTCTAAAACCATATAAAAAGGGATATGGATTGTTTTTACGACCTCAGTCAAAAAACTAATAAGAAAACTACCTAGGAGACCGCTAACTGACGTTGATTTAAGAAAATATTGTGAAAATCTTAAATATTTGAGAGGAATTTTTATGCGAGATTGTTTACCAAAGAAACCATATTCACAAGAATGTGGCATTCTCAATTTGGATGATGCTGATGGTCCCGGTACTCATTGGGTAGCTTATTATAAAAATAAAAACTATAAAGAATATTTCGATAGTTTTGGAAATTTACAACCTCCCTTAGAACTCATCAATTACTTAAAGCCACCAATATATTACAACTATGAACAAAAACAAAAATATAATACAGTTATTTGCGGACAATTATGTTTAGAATTTTTATTTCAAAAATATAACACTACAAATTGTTGATAACTTAATTTAACCATAAAATGAATTGTTATTAAATTATGTTGAAATATAAAAAATGTTTGTTTATCAATGCGTGGGAAAATAATAAATTGTTCTGTGGTTTTTTTTTTTTTTTGATAAGATGTTGTATAAAATATAAAAATGTTTGTTTTTCAATGTGTGGGAAAATAATAAATTGTTCTTCTGTGGTTTTTATTTTTTGATAGCTAGTATCACAAATAAATTGCATTCAAGGGGTTTTTAACAATTTCTTGGTATATATAAGCGCGTTATTATTTTGAAAAATATAGTTTCAAGTTAAATAATCAAACAAATTAAGAAAATGCAGAACAATTTCGTAGGAGAAATGGGAACTCTCGGTAGAAACGCCGATGACTATATCGTTATATGTCCACAACCTACGCTGTACTTAAAAAACACAGATAATGATATGGACAACCATTTGTATTTTCTTCATATTTGGAACCACCCAAGATTTCCTGAAATCTATGGAGGGGCTTTGTTGGATGTGATTGAAAAGTTCTGTGACGAAAACGTCCAGAATATGGATGGCAACACTACACCAAGAACAACATATAAAATATCGGAGTTTATCAACATCGATCAATATAAAAAACGACTGATTGTAAAAGTCGAAATTACAGCTTTGCCATATACAGAAAATGGTAATCATTATGCTAGCGATGAAAATATTTTTTATTGTGAATTAAGTTTTCGTAGGCTAAGAATATATTGTCAAGATATCACATTTGGTTAAAAAATAAAAAAAGCCTTCATTTTAAATGAAAAAATTATTTTGTTGTTTTCTTTAATATATTTTTATTTAATAAATTTAATAAAAAAAAAAATTCTTAATTTTAAATATAAAAATTGTTTTTATTTATTAGCTATAATTAGCTATAATCTATAATGTCCCCATGCAAGGGTATTAACATCATTTCCTAATATATGGCGTTTATCGTCAAAATAACTTAATACAATTTTTTCAATTTCTTGTGTATATATCATATGAATCTTAGATCTAAAAGTAAACATTTTATCATAATAAATTTTCTTATCAAATAAACATTTTCTATAATCATCAATGCTGAGGGACATCAAAGCTGATTTTTTTACCCCTTTAGCTTTTTTGATAACATTATCGCCCACAACACTAATAGAATACATTTTTGACCTCAAACCAATGAATTCCCTCATTATTTTTCCATTATTTTCATCTTTCATGAAACCTAATACCTTTTTATTTCGTTGTTCTATCTCATAAGGATTGTTGGGTTTGTAGTCGGATGTGTCAAATTTTAAATTAATTTCAGGTTTAATGTCATTATAGAAGTCTTCAGTCTTAATTGAATAGATGAAAGAGTCAGTATCCATGTAGCATAAACTTAAGTTCTCTCTAAATTTTGGAAGCATGTAATCATAGTGAAAATCATACATTTTCCATTTAGAGAGTTCAAGAACTACAAACCCTATATAAATTGGTTTATCATATAGGGTATGTATTCTATTAAGTTGTATTGCAGCCATATTTTCAGTAAATCTTGTAGAGCTATGAAAATTTGGTTTAGCAATTAAGCTTCTAGCTCCCAATCTTTTTCCTCTACTTTCCCACTCACAAACAATTTTAACATCTTTCCTCTTATCTACATTCTCCATTGTTTTACCATAGACAGCATTATTTAATAACTTGAAAAAGTTCTTTTCGAAATCATTTTTAGCTTGCGTTCTATGTAAAGTATTTAAATCAATATATTTTTTTAACCATGGAGATTGTTTAAATTTCAAAATTCTATAAATTTTTTTAAGTTTAATTCCATTTTGTAAACATTGTTGCAAGTTTATATAATGAATGATATAATTTGATTTATTATTCAAATCGATTATGAGTTTTTGATGTTTACCTATCGGACTTTTTTTATTTTCTGAACAAAACGGTAAGTCATTATGTAAATCATGCTTTGTAGGAGGAATCTCTAAATCAACTTCTAAAATATACCCTTCATCAGAATCATTAGCATGCTCATCTAACTGAAATGTTGATACATCATCAACCCATTCAAATTTTCCTTCAGGTAAATATTGAGACATTGCCCAACCATATAAATTATTAGCATCTAAATACATGAGATAATTTGAGGGTTTTGTGACATCAAAATCATCCATATATTTATTATTTGCCTTAACATGTCTATTTGAACATTGTACAATACCTCCCCTTATTCCTTTTTGAATGAATTTAATCATATCAATGTCTGTTAGCAGGTCTAATTCAATTTTTGTGTATTTTAACATTGCTCCCCAAGATAGTCCGGGAGCTGTATAAAATTGACAAGGGTCAAGATTATAAATTGATTTGCAGACAGATTTTGCATCAGAAAGTAGTAAAACATCTGTTTTCAGATAAAGCTCTAAATAATCATGTAGTGTTGAGCAAAAAAAAGTTGACCATACTTTTTGGGCATGTTCATAATCAACAACACTACATTCTTCATTAGTCAATTTATTGAAGAACTTTTCCCTCGCAGGTAAACATTCCTCTTGAAGACGTTCCATTGTATCGAAATAATCATAAGGAAATATACCTTTTTGTTTCAATAGATTGAATTCGTCATCATCGGTAAACGTTGAACGTAAAATACAAAAATCTCTGTCTGATAAATTATTAACTAAGCTTGACAGACTTGAAGCCATAAATCTATAGGAATCTAAAAACCTTAGTTCAACGCTATCACCATCAGCGAAATGTATATATTTTGAAACTGAAACATATATTTCCTTATTTATCGGTACTACGTTTATTCTACCAGGAATCGTTGAAAGTTCTTTAATAAATAAATGACAATCGTATGAAGAAAGATTGTGGAAAAAGATTGGGATGAATTTAGCAATTTTAAAATTTAAATTACAATCGTTATGTGCCGGCCCGCGATATTTTCCCGTTAAATGGCAATGGTCTGCTACTCTGTACTCACTATCTCTAAAAGGTTTTTCACAAATATGGCAGTTAGTGTTTTTGTTTTGAATATCTAACTCTAATGGTGTGAGGAAATTCATTGGTTCTACTTTGTTTAAATAATTATTATAAATTTCCTTAGCATCGCTAACTAAGGTTGTAATAAAATTAGAAGGTGCATCTTCACCTGTATATATTCTAAACTTATCTAAAGAATTATTAAAACTACACTTAATATAATAACTATAGGCGCACGGAATGTGGCTCTGAACTGTTCTTATTGAACCTGAATTTTGAGTGTTTTCTGGTGTTAGAAAACATTCAAAATCCGCATATATTACGAAAGGAATATCTAACTTTTGCTTGAAATTTTGAAATGAAATCTTACTATTTTCTTCATCGGGAACTTTTGTGACAATTCGGCTGCACTCCTGTTTATGGTGTTGTAATTTGTGGCTGGATACAAAATTCTGTAGACAAATATTACATAAAAACATTTGTTCCTTATGCTTTGTCAGTTGATTCCGTAAAAGTCTGAAATTAAAAAAATTAAAAAAAATTAGTTAAAATTCACACAACATTATGTATAAAATATTTACCTTGAAATGTTCTTAATCCAAATGTAATGAAATTTGTCTTCTTCTTGTAGTAAAAGAAGGTTGATGTGAGTACTTCTCTCCTCCTTTGTGAAATAGTACGGTCCAACTATACTTTTAATTTCTTTATCATATCCAAAGACATTGATGCTTATTTCCAGATTATTTTCCTCAAAAATTTTAACATCTTTGACTCTCAACGGAAAGATAAGTCCATCAAAATTGAGAGTTTTACCATTCTCCAAATGTATTATAGAGGATGTTATATTCTCTATATTATACCCCGAACATCTTGTTGGGTGAGTAATGAGAGGATATAAGGCTGATATCATTGCCCATTTGAAACAATATTCATCAGAGTTTTTAACATTTATACAAGCATGTTTCTCCATTAATTTTTTCGGCAATCGAATATATTGTGAGCCTTTTATTGGTTTATATTGATTTATATTAATCTCCAAATGTAAAATTCCGATTAGAGTCCAACCACTGTCACGTTCTTGAAACTCTGACATTTTAGTTATTAAACTATTACGTTTTTCATCAAAAACGGAGTTGAAATCAGTTGATTGTTGAACCATCATCATTTTTGTTTGATGAGATTTTATATCAATTGACATCTCATTTTCACTCATTTTCACGTATTCACAAAACAATTCTAAATTGAATTTAATGTTTAGGTGTTTCTCTAAAATATCTTGAAGAGCTTTTATAACAATTGTTTTAGCCTTATCAAGAAATACTTCAACATTTAATAAACCCTCGTTGGTATTTTTGTATATGAATGACTCTATCCGTTCATTAAATATAGATGAAATTCGAGTTAAATGCTCGTTTACAATTTCACCGTTTTTTTTTTTATGGGCATTTGTCCTAATGTGATAAGACCAATTCTTTGTTATAATATCTTTCTTACATGCGCTGCAATAGACATTTGGAATTGTATTTTCTGTAATCGTCTGAAGATTCGGAATATTGTTTAATGTTGCTCCGGCTGCTAGATTTGGAATATTATTTGATGCTGTTGATGTTGATGCAGTTGAAGAAGATGAATTATGTATTTGTCTTTTATGTTGCACTAAATTATCGTTACGAGTAAAACATTTAAAGCAAATATCACATTTGAAATAATGTGATTGTTGGCTTTGATGTTTTACTCTCACGTGTCGGTCCAAATTAAACATTCTGTTGAAGGTTGATTCACACTCATTACACTTAAATGACACCATTTTTTATAAATTATGTTTATTATGTTTTGTTTGATTACCACTTTTGATTTGAAATTGTTTGGAGTAAAAATTTGGTTTTTATACAATTTTTCAAGGTTAAGTTGTTATTTTAATTACTAAAAATTATTTTCCCAAGCATTAAAAGAAGATAAGACAAAACCACAAAAAAAACAATTTTTTAATGTCAATTTATTATTTTTCCCAGACGTTGAAAGGAGATAAGACAAAACCACAAAAAAAAAAAAAAAAAAATTTTTTAAGGACAAGTTATTTTGATAAGAGGGACATAGGGACGGGGGGATAGGGGACGGGGGGGGATGAGGGGATGGGAGGTAGACCCGGAAAAAAAAAACTTTGATATTTTCCCAGGTACTGAAAAACAAAATTTTATTATTTTATACAACTGCTTATCAAAAAAAAAAAAATAAAAAATAATAAAATAAACAAAACCGCAAGACGCACGCGCCAAAACCGCAAGCACGCGACAAAACCGCAAACCACAAACCACAAAACAATAAAAAACCGCAAACCACAGCACGTGCCAAAACCACAAGCACGACAAAACCACAACTATGACTCATGGTTGCTCCTGCTCCTGGCTCTGAATCCCCATATTATAACTACTGGGCGCCTCTTTGAAAAAATTACAACGTGACATAAATAATTGCATTTCAACATTACAATTATTTGATATCGATGTCAGGAATTGGGATGCAATTTTTACCTACTTATGCTCAACTCGATTGCCTGAAGCTACGCTTTCCTTATGGGAGCAAAGATTTGGACACTTTCCTAACAAATAGATTCCAAACTTTGGAAACAATTTCAGATCTCCGATCAGTATCAAACAAATCTGAGAGGAACAAATCATTTTCACCACCTCAACATGCATTTAATAAAAAAGTGCAATCCCACCATACGACTGTTGGTCCTAATTGTAAACTATGTCCAACACTACAGCATTCCATTAGAAACTGTCCTACATTTCTGGGCATGACCATAAACGGAAGGCTAGCAGTAGTGCGTAAACATCAGTTCTGTATAAATTGTTTAGGATATTCACATCATGTGAAGGACTGTAAAAGCCAATTTAGCTGTACGACCTGTAAGAGGCGCCATAATACCCTTTTACATAGGGAATTTGTAAATCCACCTGCTAATCAGGCTGGAACAGCAAAACCCCCTCAGTCCCCTAAGTCAGACCATCGAGCACTATCAACTCAAGTAACCTCAAGTCCTTCAGAAAATATTAATGTACAAGCTTGCTTTGCGATGAATAAGAAAAATGTGCTACTAGGAACCGCTATGGTGACTATTTGTCATTTGGATACGGTGTATTCAGCCAGAGCGCTTATCGATTCGGGCTCGGAATGCACCTTTATTTCTGAGAGACTGCAACGCTTACTGAAACTTCCAACTGAGAATATAAATGCTCAAGTTTCTGGTTTAAACAAAGTTGTTTCGGCACATGTTCAAAAGGCATGCAGCTTTGTAATAGGATCTCGAATAGATTCAAATTTGAGGATAGAGGTAAATGGTCTCATCCTGCCACAATTAACCGGGAATGTGCCATCACATTCTATTGATGCAACTTCTATTCGAGATTTGCCGGATCTCCAATTAGCAGATGTCAATTTCCATAGAAGTGGACAAATTGACTTATTGATTGGAGCTGACCTTTATCCTATCATTCTGATGGGAGGTATACGTCATCAAATACTAGGATCTCTCATCGCTCAAGAAACCGTATTCGGATGGATATTATCAGGCCCTCTTCCACAACCTGAGATATCAACTTTTACTACTTATGTTGCTTTTCATAGTGAGGTGGCATTGTCTCAACACAATTCTGGGATTTAGAGGAAATTCCAAAGAAGAATTTTTGGTCACATGAAGATAGTTTATGTGAAAGTAACTTTGTAGAAACTACACGCCGTAATAGCGATGGTCGATATGTAGTAACTTTGCCTTTTAAGAAGCAGTTCCCTCAGGAAATAAGTCTTGGTCAGTCGCGTCTGGCAGCAAGCAAAAAATTTAATAGAAACGAAACATCACTTTGTAGGCGTCCGGAATTTAAAATTCAATACGATCAAGTTCTCAAGGATTATTTTGAATTGGGCCACATGAATAGAGTGCCAGCTCCAAGATTCGAAGAGTCACCTGCCCATTATTATTTACCCCATCATTCGGTAATAAAAGAGGAAAGTACTTCAACAAAACTGCGAATTGTGTTCAATGCGTCATTTCTCACATCAAATGGTGTTAGTTTAAATGTGTATACAGGCCCAGTGTTGCAAACAGATTTGACTCTTTTGATTTTGAAATGGAGATTATTTAAGTACGTTTTCAATGCTGACATCGAGAAAATGTATAGGAAAATCCTTGTAGACTCTAAACACACTCCTTATCAGAGGATTTTGTTTCGAACTTCACTTGAGTCAGACATAGAAGATTTTGAGCTGAATAGGGTCACATTCGGACTTAATTGTGCCCCGTTCCTTGCAATTAGAACCATATTACAGCTAGCAAACGACGTTCAGGACACAATGCCGCTGGCAGCCGCAGTGTTAAAGGATTTTATGTACGTGGATGATGCATTAGCAGGCGCACATGAAGTGGAAACGGCAATAGAGACGCGGAACGAACTCATTTCGGCATTAAATTCCGCGGGTTTCCCTCTACGTAAATGGACTTCAAATTGCAAGGATATAATTTCAGATATTCCCAAGGAGCATTTACTTAATGAGGATTTTTTGGAACTAGAAGACACCAGTATGGTAAAGACGCTGGGAATTCGCTGGAACGCTAGTTTAGACCTCTTTTATTTTACTGCCAAACCATTAGACAACAAATCAATATTTACGAAGAGGGAAGTGCTCTCAATTATAGCGAAACTTTTTGATCCAGCAGGTTGGTTAGGCCCAATTATAATCGCAGCAAAAATTCTAATGCAGCAAATCTGGCTGGAAAAAACGGATTGGTACGACAATTTAACTAGTGAAAGTCTGCATACGTGGAAGTCATTTTTAAGTGACTATCATTTCATAAATGATATCAAAATTGATAGGTGGGTGTATTTCTCTCCATATAGGAAAATTGAATTCCACACCTTTTGTGATGCATCGGAAAAGGCCTATGCAGCAGCAATTTACGTTCGCGTTGAGGCATCAGATTCTCGTGTTTTCACCCGCTTGTTGACTGCAAAAACTAAGGTCGCCCCTGTAAAAACAGTTTCGCTTCCTAGATTGGAACTATGTGGAGCGGTTTTAGCTGCAGACCTGGTTGAGTCCGTGGTACCTCAATTGAATGTGGAACAATATACGGTATACTTTTGGACAGATTCGACAATTGTTTTGGCTTGGCTGAAAAAACCCCCTTGCGCTTGGACTACCTTTGTAGCAAATCGCGTATCGAAAATTTTAGATAAGGTAGGCAACACAAATTGGTATCACGTCGATTCTGGAGATAACCCTGCTGATTTAGGTAGCCGAGGTGTTTCTGCGCAGAATTTGATTCACAACCAATTGTGGTGGAAAGGGCCCCTATGGCTCTGCAAAAATAAAGGGGAATGGCCGCAGACTTCTGGTAATGGAGAATTTGCAACGTCGCTAGAAAGCAGGCCGATTAAAACACATTTTGCATACTTCAACCAATTTGAAGATATTTTAGATCGATTTTCATCACTTCCACGAGCATTGCGTATATTGGCATTAGTGTTTAGATTTTACTATCGCGTCTGTCCCAAGTATAGCAACCAGGACCGGGTTCAGTCAGCGCAGGTAACGACAGAAGAACTTGACCATGTGAAAAATAGGCTTGTCGGGTTATCTCAAAAGGTACATTTTCCAAATGAATATCGTGAGATTTCCGAAAAGAAACCCCTAAGCAATAAAAGCTCGATTTTGACATTGAACCCTTTCTTGGATAAACAGGGCATAATGCGGCTTGGTGGGCGATTGGCATTAGCGGCATCTCTTTCATATAAAGACAAACATTCTGCTATTTTACCATACAATTGTCAATTTTCACGACTTATGGTCCAATTCACCCATGATATTTCATTGCATGGTGGTAATAATCTGGTATTACGGTTATTACAGATGGAATTCTTCATTATACGCGCAAAAAATCTAGTAAAAACCGTTATACACAATTGTAAAGTATGTGTAATAAATAGGAAAAAGGAACATTCCCAGATTATGGCAGCCCTACCAGCTGCTCGCACTGAGTTTTCGCGACCGTTCGCGACAACTGGTATTTATTTCGCTGGTCCTTATGATATAAAAAATTATACTGGTCGTGCGTGCCTCATAACCAAAGGCTATGTGTGTCTTTTCGTGTGCTTTTCTACAAAGGCAATACATTTAGAAGTCACAAGTGACCTATCGTCGGTTACGTTTTTAGCTGCTTTTGGTCGTTTTGTATCTCGTCGCGGTTGTCCAGGAGATTTATATTCAGATAATGGAACTAATTTTGTAGGAGCGTCCAAAATTATTAAACGAGAATTTCGTGAATTTTTGAGTTCTGCGCGAAATGTAGTGGTCGACAGTCAACTGTATCAGGGAATTGTTTGGCATTTTAATCCTGCTGGAGCTCCCCATATGGGAGGACTGTGGGAATCAGGAGTCAAAAGTTTCAAAACGCATTTGCGAAAGGTAGCAGGAGCAATGAAATTTACATTTGAGGAGTTCACAACATTGTTATCGCGCATTGAAGCATGCCTAAATTCGAGGCCAATTCGTGCAATGTCAGAAAATCCTGACATGTTAACCCCTTTAACTCCAGGTCATTTTTTAATCGGTAGTCCGTTAATAGGCATTGCAGAGCCAGAAGTTACTGATAACCCAATGTCCATTGTAAACAGATGGCAAAAGATTAAAGCTATGCATCAGTTGTTTTGTAAACGATGGAAGTCTGAATATTTATCTCAGCTTCAAAGACGGTATAAATGGAAATTTCTCCAAAGAGATTTGGAAATTGATGATTTGGTTGTAGTCAGAGAGGAGAATTTACCTCCAAATGAATGGCGACTTGGTAGGATAACGAGAGTTTATGCAGGAGAAGACAAAAGAGTCCGGGTGGCCGATGTACGAACCCAAAGGGGGTCAATTACGCGGCCTATTGTTAAATTGATTGTCCTTCCGAGTTGTTAAAATAAAAACCGTACCTTGTAACCCCATTTTCAGCCAATAACTACGATATGCCACGCTTTAGGGTCAAGGCGGAACAACGCGCCAAACCCAAATTCGAATGTCCGGTGTGTCATCTCGGACACGCTATGCAGTTTTGTTCTCTGTTTCGCAACATAACGGTGGAATTTCGACTGCGTGAGGTGCTAACGCATAAGTATTGCTCTAACTGATTATCGAGGAGCCATGTACTCGTTGGTTGCAATAGTGAGGTGAGGTGTAAGTATTGCCAGGAGAAGCACCATAGTATGCTGCATGATGAAGACGTGGACAAACCGGTCACAAAAGCATCTCAGCAAGGCCCTCGTCAGTTTGGCGACACTGTGTCGGAAGAGGAGTCAACAGAGGAGGAATATCGAGACGACATGAGCTCGTCAGCAGAAACGGTCATCAAAGTGCCGCAGCAATCATCGCGTACCCCGTCTTTATCGGAAGCTAATGCTGTTCTGGGAAGTGAAATGGGCAACGAGGAAATCGCCCCACCGAGGGAACAAGCTCGTCGATTACGACCAGTTTTGCAGAGTGACGGAAAGCCTCAAATGGATGCCCGGGAAATTATCGATTCACTGAGGGCTCGGTATAGCAACACTGGCGCTCGACCACGTTAAAACTCACGCAACCAATCGGGAGTCCGACCTAGATCGTCTGACCTCGAGAGGAAACAACAGCGTCCGGGAGTCCGACCTAGATCGTCTGACCTCGGAAAATATCACAATAACTCGGGAGTCCGACCTAGACCGTCTGACCTCGAGAGAAACTCGCAGCGTCCGGGAGTCCGACCTAGATCGTCTGACCTCGAGTACAATCGTCGTTCGGGAGCTCGACCACGACTATCGGTTCTCGACCAATACGAAACGTCTCGTCAGCTCTGTCATTGGAGTGATCATCGCCAAGACCATCGTCGCCAGGAGCAGCGTCGCCAAGACCGTCAGCGACCTGAACAAAGGCAACCCGAGTATCACTCTCTTAATTTGGTACCAAGGCATGCCACACAGCGCATAGCGCTCATATACTCAACTGCAAGAGTGAGGATCATCAATGACGGCAGGTGTGAGAAGGTGCGCCTGATTATAGATCAGTGCTGCCCCGTGTCGGTGGTCTCCCGGTCATTGGTGGATCGATTGAGGCTGAAGACTGTAGGGAGAGGATCGGATGAGAGGTGTACCATCACATTGGGTGGTAGATTTGGGCGCTTGGATGTATACGCAGAAGTCCGTCCGAATTTTTGCAGGTTTTCACCGTCGCACTCGATCGGCGCACAGGTGCGTGACCAATTCGAGGAGTTGCAGTTGGCGGACGAAATGTTTTATGTGTCGGATCCGTCGTATTTTTGTTTGGGAGCGGATGTGTTCCCCAAAATTATTAAAAGAGGTTTAGTGCAGGGGATAATTGGGCAACCTGTTGCACAGCACACTATATTTGGGTGTGTGATTTCGGGCTCATGGGCGTTGTAAGGATAGGAGTGGGGTATGGACTAGGATTTTCTATGGAATATATTTGGAATTGACGCTTTGGAATTAAAAAATGAATTAAAATGAATTAAAATATGAATTTTATTAATTTTTATATATGCACTATATATTATAACGTTTTGGAAAACATCATCTTTTCTTTTCAAATTCAACACAATTTTCATTACGGAGACTAACGAACCTTCTCGACTTAAATTTCATTTAAAGCACAGGGCTTTTGAAATATTTACGCTTAGCATTTTTACATTTTTCATCTCCCATTTTTGACAATACCATGAATTTCTCAAAATTCATTGTGCTCAGCATCCAAAAATATATAAAAATACTTTGTCCTCTTGGGTAATGTAATTTTAAATTTTAACTCCTGCCTGGTTTACGGGAGCATCATCCCCTTGTCGGAGGCGTATGCCCGAATGCATCTGCGCGAAAGAGAGTTTCATTGAATCCCAAGAGTTCAGTGTCATGAAGAATATGCATAGTACATTCGAAATTGACACATATACGCTGCAAGGATGGACCCACTGTCACCCATGTCCATAGCACTTGGTGCCTTACTGGTACGAGGCCAGCGAGACGGTCGCCTAAGTACGATATTGAGGCCCACCTCACGATTATGCTCCAAATGCCGTTTCCTTAGTATGACTTTCAGATGCTTTAAAGGAGGAAAAAGCAAGCCTGTAATGATCTACGCAGTTCCATTGCGGTTCGAAAAATCCAAACCCTCCGAGACTTTGCCGGATTAGATCGGCTTTCTCAATGTTGTTCAGTTCGATTTTATTCACTTTTATCGTATTCGGATAATTGAACGGATATTATATTGGATATTATATTAATTTTTATTTATACCGTAGGAATACACGTTTTCAAATAATTATTTTTTGCAATTTATAGAAATTGTTTACATTTTTTACTTTTTCACCACATTTTTTACACTTTTTTATTCATTTTCTCATACTTTTTCGTAGCAGGGATGATTTTTTCAGTACGGTAGTACTTTTTTACTTTCCTACTACTGAGACATTTTCGGTACAATTTAATAAATTTTAAAATTTAATAAAATACTTAGCTAAACATAATGGCCCATTATCATTGTCAAATGAAGTTACAACTTAACTTTAGAACTCTACTGAGTATACAGAGAATACACCGAGTGGTGTATTCTAAGGTAGTAAGGTTTATTAAATACTAACTTTGACTATAAATATGCGGCAGTGAATTTAATGATTTTAAAAATTTGGCCATTTCTGAAATATATAAATTTCCCAAGAAAGATCCACAATTCTAAGTGGAAAGAATATTTTTACAATTTCAACTTTCAAGCTACGGTCAGATTAGGCAAATATTTGCCCAAATACAAGTTAGAGAAATGTGTAAATATTTCTCAAAAAAACCACAAATTTTTAATATTTTACGATCCGACTTTATTGATGGTAAATACGGAAGTGATTCTTAACTAATTTTTACCCTAACTTAACACCTACGACTTAACGCCTACGTCTGCTATTGTCATCAATTTTTTTTGAAGTAATTGCAAAAGTGCAGACGCTACGCTAGCAATTTTGGTTATTGCAATAAAAGAATCGATGAAACAGCAATTTAGGTTTTGAAGCGTTGACCGCGGTAACTTACACTCAGATATTTTTAAAATCACCTAAAATCGTATGTGACTGAACCAGTATATTATTTTACTGAGTGTATTTTCCCAGCATTTGGGCAAATATTTGCCTAATCTGACCGTAGCTTAAGTAAATATAAATGTTTTTTTAAAACCACAGATCGATGCTGCCTTAACATAAAATTAAAAAATTTACTGTAAAATGTTTTTACTACAATTGCAATTAACATTTAACAGAATAAAGTTGTTTTCAGTAAATTCTACAGGATAAAGTATTTTTCCTAAAAATTGAACCCTTTTTCTTTGGAACCATGGAACATGTCAGCTTTAATTTTAAGCACGTACATAATACATATTGCTTTTTTTTAATAATTTTTGAATAAAAATATATTTGCGTTCATTACGCGGATAGGGCTCGCAATGTTCATAGAAATATTAATTCAATAAAAAAAATTTCAAATAGTTCTAGTGTGTTTCAGTTTCAAACAAAAAACTAAAACAAAAATTTCAATTTTAAATGGATTTTGAAGTGAATGGAAAATTGTCGCCTTATAATAAACCCCCGCGCCAGTAAATTCTTCCCCTAAAATGTATAAAATTGGTCTGAAATTCATAAAAATAATGTTTAATTTTCTTTGAAATCGTATGAAAAGTAGTATAAAATTGTACTAAATAACATACAATTGTACCGAAGTCTTTGTATACCGAAAATACAACTAATTCAATTCTTATAAAAAACAATAGACAAATGTTGAATTTCAAAGAAAATTAGCAATATTTTTATAAATTCCTTTTTTTGTTTATTTGTATATTGTTTCTTAAAAAATTTTTTTTAAATCAAATGAAATAGTTTTATTTTCGTTATACAAATATTTCGGTACAATTGTATGTAATTTCGTACAATTATATACTACTTTTCATACGAAATCGAATCATCCCTGCGAAAAATCGGAATAATTCGTTGTGAACTCAAGTATAGTGTGTGAAGCAAAGAACGAAAAATCAAAAAAAATGGTCCGCCATATTGGATTTCAGGGAATTTAAAGAGAGTGTCGCCTCTATATACTCTGTGGTTCCCACTAAGGAACTCATCAGTAAGCTTTCCGGGTACAATACTAATGCTAAAAACAATAGTCATAAAAATGTTGTTGCTTTTTCAACACAAAAAATTTTATTACCAAGACAACTCTGCAAACAGTGTTTTTGAAGGTTGTATTGAATCAGCTGTCAAATTTATTAATTTTCTTTTTTGGTGCACGCAAATATAAAGTAAAGAATTTACATTTTTCCGTGCACCAAAAGCAAGGAAAATTAAAGCGATCCGCTTTTATTTTCCTTGCTTTATTTTTGCGATCAGCAGATTAATGTAGAAATAGTACATTGAAATAAGACAGGGTGCTCCAAATGTCATATTTTTTCAAAAATGATTATACGCCATAGGACTTTTTGAGACCATTGTGAACTCCCTTTATATATACTTACAACAATTCGAAACCTTCGCTCAGAACTGTGGTGTGTAAATATTTGTGTGACAACCAATTTGAATATTGACCATTTTTCACTGGCTTACAATTTGTTTGGTGTAATAAATGCACTGTATTAGGCAAGCAATTTTTGCTGGGATTCAAATACAACAGTCAATAAAAAGTTTTGCAAAAAAAAGTTTTGTGATAAAAAATTCACCACAATTTTGAGAACTTTTTGAAAATTTAGTTTTTAGTAAATTTGTATGAAAATGATAAAACAACTGATTTATATTTAACGAGCTCTAAGTAAATGAATATTGTGTATAGTCGGGTTCAAGCTCAGTGCAACTTAAATCAATTAAGCTGCGAATTTTTACAACAACAAATTGTATGCCAGCAGGTAGAAAGTAAGTTATATGCATTTCACTGCCCATTACCGAAAATGCTCTTTCGGCTTCGGCTTCGGTTTTTCCAAAAAATGCCGAAGTTTTAGCCGAAGCTTTTTTTTTTTATTTTTGCGACACCGAAAACAAAAAAAATAAAAGTAATTTTTTACGATACGATTTTCTAGCCCACATCTTACTGATTTTCTTGAAACTTGTATGTAAAATTGTGTAAGTGATGGAGTTTCCAATGGGACATAAGTAGAGCCCGACCGATTAATCGGCTTCGGCCGAAAATTCACATTCTGCTTCGGTTTTTCCTAAAAATGGCCGAAGTTTTGGCCGAAGCTTTTCAATTTTTTTTTCTTATTTTTGCGACACCGAAAACCAAAACTAATTTTTTACGATACGATTTTCTCGCCCACATCACATCTAAACGGTCTTACTGATTTTCTTGAGACTTGAATGTAAAATTGTGTAATTGATGGAATTTCCAATGGGACATAAGAGGCCCACAAAACAAAAAATATGATTAAAATTTAACTTAGTAATCATCGAATATTGAGTGAATCTCGACCAAATTGCGTGGCACGGGGTTACAGCTGCCACAAAGTACATCCGTGGACATTTTCTGGGTGGATTACTGAATTTTAAATATAGATTTGGAAGCTTAATACTCCCCCTGATGTCTATGTTAAAAGGAGTCCTGGTAAACTGTATGAAATTTCAAATATATGGATAGGAGGCTCACGGAAGGATTCTACCTTTTAGAAATGTAGCCCAAATTGCTGCGCCAACATATATGAAAAGATTTTGGTAAAATTTTACATTTAAAGTTCAAAGCTTCACAGGTGGTATTTACCATCAACTAGAACATCCTTTGCCCATTACCTGACGGATTTGGGGAGTCCTTAAAAAACAGATGGATTTATTCGTTGAAGAATTCTCTACCATTTCTACTGAATTCCCATCATTTTAAACTTTACTCCAAATTTTTAAAAATGATTTTTAAAAAATCCAATTTTTCTTACACGGGATATATGGGATAATCCGAGGCTCCTGTTAGTTTTAACCTAGGAGGCCCAAATTTGTTTGTGAATTCTTTTTATTATTTGTTTAAATAAATTTTTAGTTCCTTAAAAAACTAAATGTGTATTTATATACTCAAATTTGAATGAAAATACACGAAAAAACAAGTTTTTAAAGGGTTTTTTTTAAGTATCGGCTTCGGCTTCGGTATAGGCCTTCGGCGTCGGCCGAAGTAATAGGCTGCCAATTGACCTTCGGCATCTACTTCGGCCTGAAAATGCTTATCGGTCGGGCTCTAGATATTACTGATTGTATGTATGTGTGATTCTTGAATAGAAATTATTTTAGGATTGTGGCGTTTAATTATTAGTAAAAGTTCGTTGTAATTGATGTAACCTTTAATGTTCCATTGAAGAATATTTAATGACATTGTAATATTGAGAAAATAGATAGTAGATAATAGATATAAAGCTAAGATTAGTAATAATAATACTTGTGATATAATATTGATAATTTTGAATTTAAAGTAGTTAATTACACTAGTTCACAGCAAAATGTATCCTCGACTTTTGATAGTCATTTCCTATGTAAAAACCCACGCTGAATCCGAATATGAAGTCGGAAAATTTTAAGTAGAACAGTTTTAGAGATATTGCATATTTTGCATTTTGAAACACATTAATGCAAATATCTCCGGTTTCGATTGTCCAATTACAAAAAGTTTAATATCGAATTGAAGGTAATTGTATTGACTACTTATCTGTAATACAAAACTTTCCAACTAAATTATCGGTTTAGACAACAAATATGGGTTTAAAGAGAATTTTTCAAAATTCTAAAAAAAAATTCTGCTGTTATCGTTAAATTTAAGTAGAATACAAATTTTTCATCAAAGTTTCTTTCTTGGATGTTGAAAGTATATTGCAAACTGTAGTTACTAATCACTACGTAAGTTACATTTATCATTGCTTTGTGTATATTGTCAGTTTCTGGAGTGAGAAATCCACAATAGTGCCCAACATCATTTCGTTCCAATATCCTTGGGTGCGACGTTCCCTTGCCTTGGAACAATAGGTGGTGAATATTTAATTTAATATTTTCTTCCAACAGATTCTACAAGAAATTCGCAATAAAAAGAATAATTGGCGCCATCGACTGTACCCACATGGGAATTATTGCTCCACCTTCCAACGACCCTACAACACCAAGCAGCTTATATATGAACAGGAAGGGCTATTACAGTATAAATGTTGAAGCTGTTTGTGACGATGATCTTCATTTTTTGGCTATCAATGCAAACTTCCCCGGTTCATGTCACGATTCCGGCATTTGGACAACGTCACAGGTGCGCCAATTCATGATGATCCAAAGTGACTGCTGGATTTTGGGGGATGGAGTTTATCCACTGGAACCGTGGCTTCTTACTCCTATCTCAGAGCCGGCAACTTCCCAAGAAAGAAAATACAATAAATTACATATTAAAGCCAGAAATACAATAGAAAGAACTTTTGGGTTATTAAAGTCGCGGTTCCCATGCCTCTCAAGACATCGAATATTGAACTACAGTCATGAGCGAGCAGTTCCTATAATCAACGCATGTGTCATTCTGCATAATATCCTATTACGGAAGTGTACGGATTGTGATGTCGATATTGATGAAAATGAGCTCGATGTTCCGTCAATCGATGTCCCGGAAATAGAAAACGCTGCTCATTTCCACCGCGAAGGCCAAAGAATACAAACACAATACATCCACACATTATAAAAAAGTTAAAAATGTACTTAAAAAAAAATAAAACTATAAAAATTCAAAATTTTTTTAAAATTTTTATTTTATTGTTTCAATCGAGACACAGTTTCTAGACCCTGTCCCAATGCCTTCTCCCATTTTCATCATAGCATCAGCAATTTTGTTGTCCCTCTCGTCGCGGTTCGAAATGCTTTCCATGACAACACTGATAAGCTCCTCCGGAGAACTTTTCTTTGCAGGCAATCGAGTGCCTAACGGAGGACCTTGCGTAACATTACCCAGGTCTACAATGCTGTGCGGTAGGCTGTAGCGCGGTGGGCTGTAACGCGGTGGAATAGAGTGCTGGGGGCTGCAGTGCGGGGGGGTATATATGAGGAAGCTATGGTGCAGAGGGCTATAGCTCGGCGGGCTGTGAGAGTGGTTGTTCGGCGGTTGTGCATCGGTGCGGAGTGCGCTGCTGCGGTGTGGACTGCGAGAGTGGTCGGTGCGGAGTGCGCTGCTGCGGTGTGGGCTGGCGCGAGCGTTGCTACGGTGAGGACTGCGATCTCCGTCGAGCGCGGTGAGCTGACGCGGCGATCGGTGTTGTTGCGAGAAGTGTTATCCTGTGAAAAGTATGTTTAATTAATTGGGAAGCTTGTAGATTAATCAATTATTTGTATCTTACCGAAAATCCCATGGTTTGCTGCTGAATGCCGTAAATTGCCACAATGCCGAAAGTTTCGAGCGCCTGTTGTTCGAACTCGTTGACATCTTCCTGCATTGCACCACCTTCAGTACGAAGGCGTTCCGCCTTTGCTTTCCTGTTCCGGGCTCGAAGCTGCTTCTTCCAATTAGCCAAGGTATAAAAATAAAAAACTTTCGTAATACAATACTTTATTTCTGATTTAATACATACCTCCTTCCATTTGGCTGGAGTACGGACCGGGCCCCTCAGTGCATTCAGTTGTGACGCCACCTCTTGCCACAAATTTTCGATGCACCTCGGGTTCTTCGGCGTATTCTTTCCTGCCTGGAGCTCCGGGTGATTTTTCAAAAAAGCAATATAGCATTGCAATTGCTCCTGTGTGGTGCGTTCAAATTTTCTGTGGAAATAGAATGAAATGAGTTTAATTATTAGCAAAATTTAAATATAAACTCAAAAACTTACTTTTCTTGCGACATTTTATAATTTCTTTCAAAAGTAGAAATAAAAAATCAGCTGTCAAAACCATTTCCACCTCTGTGGTGAGTTTGTTTTTGTTACAATGCACTGAAGTGTTGCCAGAATTCCAGGTTTAATTCGTGGTGACAAAATTGTAACAAATTGAAGGTTATAATTTATTGTAACCGTAACAGTCAGAATCGACCCGTAAGTCTGATAGCGAGTCGGCGTAGCTAATTAGTTCTCTCAAAGGTTGAGTGGTAGCTTTGTTGTTGTTGTTTCGAATGGATTGTATAGTTGGTGTTGCATGTGACAGCGGAGTATGATGGACCCTCATGTTGATTGCGTTCTTTGTAGGTGGTGATTGCGGGTTTTCTGTCTACTTTGTTGAGTGTAATAATGGCTTGTATTTCTTTTTCCTTTATAAATATTGGGCATCTTTTGTCGAAAGTGTTGTGGTTGTTGTAGTCATTTCTGCTCATTGCATTCTTCTTTAAGCTCTGTATTGGTGTGGTGTTTGTTAGCACAGTTAGGACAGATTTTGACATTTTTGCATATCGTGCATATGTGCCCGTAGCGTTGACATTTGTTGCAACGGAGCGGGAGAGGTATGTAGGGTCGAATTTTTACCTTCTCATATCCAATTGAGATCTCACACAGGAGAGATGGCGCAGCAAAAGTAAGTATTACCAAACCGGTTTCTTGTAGTTCGTTGTTTGTCTTTTTGAGTATTTTCTTTACCTCGGTTACTTTTTGGCTACTTAACTCGCTAATAATTTCGTTCTCCTCTATGCCTCGAAGATCGTCATAGTAAATACCGCCTTTCGAATAATTCAACGATGAGTGTTCGGTAATTTCAATGCGGATCGTCGGTGATAATGAGATTAGTTTGATTAGCTTCTTTGCTTGTAAATGGTCTTTAGTTTTGATGAGGATATTGCCGTTTCTTAATTTTTTTGCAAGTTTCAACTTCTTTGCCTGCCGTATAATCGACTACTTTTTTAATTAAATGAGCGACACGTTAACTAGTGTTTCCTTGCTATTTTTTCTAGTCATAACTAAATACTTAGGACCACTTGTACTGATTTTAAGAGTTTTGGTTTTGTCATATTCAATTGATGGTTGAATGTTGGTGTTTGTCCGAGGGGGCACCCCAGACGGGCCATTCATTGCTTATTATAATTGGAGTTATTACCCCGCTTTTATTTAGTTTATTGAACAAAAATTGCTTTGAATGTCCGTTAAAATTTAGACTTTAGGGAACAAAAGGATATATCGACTTTTCGGTGGTAAATACACTAGATAGCTAGTCCGACTAGTACACTGTGGCGAAAAGAGCACAACCGATCAGTGTGGGTGATAGCACAAGACTGTGAAAAAAACCATAGTTATCCATTATGAGCGGTCGCCTTCCCCAGGACCAATAAATCAAAATTGTGGCTATTGAGGCCTTCACAAAAAAAAATACCCAAAATTTGTTAATTGTCGCAACTCCAAAAGGGCAGTTTGTACCTTTTTAAAAAAGGGGGTCGTATTGATCTAATGGGGAGGTTATCAGGAAAACCAATAATTTTGTTTTTTTTTTTCATTCTAAAACGTATTTTTATTATTTTTTTCTGTTGTAAACTTTTAATTTATTGATCCAAAATGGATAATTATGGTTTTTTGGACGTATTTTTCTGATTCTAAAACAAATGTTTATAATGAGTTAATTTAAGGAACCTCATTTGTAAAGGGTTTTACCTCAATATTGTCTACAATTTAGTGAATGACAATTTAATGATCGATTCTTAGGAGTACACAGAACATCCAAACAATGAAACAGTTTTTTTTTTTAACTATAAATTAGGTTGGCCAGCATAAAGCTATATTGCCAGGGTATTAACGGTTTGATTCTTTTTTCCACTGATTACAGTTGACGCAACTGTACTAAGTACGGGTTTCAGCAAAGAAGAGAAATTTTTACAAAAACAACTCTTCTCGACCGAAACACGTCCTCACACTAGGCCACGCCAAATGGTAATGATGAAACAGTTTGAGGAAGTACACTGATACATGTTTCATCTCTTATTTTAAGTATTTCTTAGAAGTTCATTGTAAGGAGTCGTTCTTCCGCTAAATACAGTTACAAGCAGGTACACGAGGTACGCCGAACTACGAGCGTTCATAGACAACCTGCGTGCGCTATAGTTTTAAGAAATAGTTTTAAGATTGTATATAAACCCGAATTTAAATTTAATAAAAACAGTATCATACAAATACTCAGCCGGAGAAGATATTTATTTCTCTTCGGTGGAAAGAATCTACAATTCTATCCAACAAATTTTGTATTTCTTTTTTGTACTGGATTATACTATACAGGGTGTCCCACGCTTCAGTACAAATAATGAAGGAGGTGATTCCTTGGGTCAAAACAAGAAAAACAATTGTGTAAGTTTCAGTCGGGCAAAGCCGACTTATATATACCCTACATCTACTGGGCCATATTGAATCCGCCATCTTGAATTTAGCAATTTTGACATCAAATTCGAAACCAGAGACCCCAAAAACAACCCTATACAAGATTGTATACTATACAAAAAAACCCCCCTATACAAAATTTTATACTTATTTGATGAAATCTTAAAATTTCGGCCGCCATTTTGGATCCGCTATCTGGAATTTTGAAATTCCTACATCAAATTCGAAATCAGCGACCCCAAAAACCCCCTTACACAAAATTTCATGCTATTTTCATGAAATCTTAAAATTTTGGCAGCCATATTGAATTTTTAAATTTCGACAACAAATTCGAATTCAGCGACCCCAAAAGCCCCTAGATACAAATTTTCGAACTATTTAAGCGGAATATAAGTGAAAACACGATTTTCACTTATATGGGAGGTAGGCGTGGCAGTAGACCGATTACGCCCATTTTCAATACCAACTCCTTCTAGGGCCTAAAAAGGATAAATCCAAAATTTGAGATCGCTAGTTTTTTTCTAGCTTCTGCAATCGTGTTTACAAGAAAAGGTGACGGACAGACGGGTATGGCTAAATCAACTCAGGAGGTGACGCTGATCAAGAATATATGTATATAGTTTTCCATCGAAATGTTATAGTGTGCATATCCAGCATTTAAAAAAATAAATGTGAAAAGAGGCCGAAATCGCTCAAAATTTTACCCTTGTACATCGAGGTCAAAGGTCGATTCAGTCCATTAAAAAAAACAAACAAAGTGATTTAAATTTTTTTTGTTATTTTATACCCTACAAACTAGTGGATTCCTCTTATTTTGGCGAATGATTGGACGGTATTGACAATGAGAAACATCGGATACTACTTCCCATACAAAATGGCCGCCAATTTTATATTATTTTCGTTTATCTTGAGAAATACTTAACCGATCGCCTCCAAATTTTGGCATTCCTCTTATGGGCAACATCGGATAGGAACCACCCTACCTCCCATACAAAATGGCCGCCAAATTTGTATTATTTTCGTTTATCTTGCGAAATACTGAACAGATTCGCATTGGGTTGGAAATGAGGTCAGGGACGAAATGGGAATGAAACTGGAACGAAATGGAGTTTGACCGGAACAAAATGTAATTGGAACAAAATTTTTAAATGGATCAGGAAACTAAAATTATCGATAAATATTGGAAAATTATCGATAAATATTGGAAAATTATCGATAAAATATCTATAAACTATCAAAAAAAATCGATAAATTATCGATAAAAAAAATCAATAAATTATCGAAAAATCATCTATAAATTATCGAAAAATTATCGATAAAAAATCGAAAAATTGTCGATAAAAATCGATAAATTACCGAAAAATTTTCGATAATAAATCGATGAATTATCGAAAAATTATCGATGAAAATCGATAAAATATCGAAAAATTATCGATAAAAAATCGATAAAATATCGAAAAATTGTGAATAAAATATCAAAAAACTATCAATAAAATACCAATTTTCGATAAAATTACTAACATATGGTCTCAGAATGTATCGTACTCGCAGGTGCAGGGTATTATAGCTTCGGTCAGACCGAAGATAATTCTCTTACTAGTTTTATAGCAAGTTGGGAAAACTATTACATTTTGATTTTCGTTTCATATATAATAAAATGTAAGGATTACCTTTTCTTATCCATGTTCATCAATAGACTGACAATGGTTCAATTTAGTGGCTTCGAACCAACCCCTAGAGCTACGCTACTGGATGTGTACAATTTTAAAATTAATGTTTTAGAACCAAAATCGACAATGTCAAATTAATATAACGGATCAAGCGGAAAATTGATTGAATGAATAAAAAACAGAAAAGGAGAAAATTTAGAATCCATTCAGAAATATAAAGCTAATTATTATATTGTACATATATTTTTCAATCTTTAAACATGCAAAAACGTCAAAAAGTCTTTAAAAGCGTGAT
Organism: Heteromyza rotundicornis; assembly: GCA_951394025.1. Classification (NCBI taxonomy): domain Eukaryota; kingdom Metazoa; phylum Arthropoda; class Insecta; order Diptera; family Heleomyzidae; genus Heteromyza; species Heteromyza rotundicornis. The sequence continues at coordinate 51,068,286 of OX596011.1, read as the reverse complement.
TTTTAGGTTTAAAAAAAACGTCAAAACGTCAATTGGGTCGAGAAACGTCAACCTGGCATCACTGCTCGGAGGTGTCATTAAGTTTTAAGCCACAAATATTGAAATAGTGCAGCTTCTAACAGGGTTCGGAAAATATCACTCAAAATACGAAACAACTCCCAAAAAAACCATATTTTATGTTCAAAAACGAATTTTCATACTGAGCAATTTTTATATTTTTGATCATTTAATTGAAAAATGTTGACAAAATTTGGTTTTTTCAAAATATATATCGCTCAGGATAAAAAATCACTTTTGAAGAAAGATAGAAAAAAGTTCAAAATAATTGTGAACAATGATGGAAAAAAAGATCGAAATTATTTTGTTGTGCAATAATGAAAATTAAACAGTTAGAAAGTAGGTACATGTAAAAGCATTCCCGAAATGGTCCGCATTCCCAAAGTGTATTGCAACTTTCTCAAGAGCATGCTTGAAAGCGTAGGTTTTGGTAATTCGCGGAATCGGTCAACTGCCACTCCTATCTTCCAATATAAGCGGAAAATTGTGTTTTGTAACATTGTAACCCAATTTCGATAAGACTACGATGAATCCCAAAGGTCCCACTTACCCGCCCAATCGACCGAAGGGCACATCCGCAAGACGCACGGATTTTATATAAGGGGGTCAAGAGCCACTGGCCACAACTTGGTCAAAAATGAGCATATTGAACATTGCACTCCAGTGCGAACTATTTATTATCTACACTGAGTGAACAAACGCATAGTAGAATTAAATACTTTTTATTTAAATGTGATTTGAATATTTTAATATTTGGAAATCAGTACCTCATATAGAAATTCAATACGCGCGTATTTAAATGCTTTCTATAAATAAAAAACTTCATTGCCGCCAGCTAGTCTTGAACCTACGACCTCTGCAAATTGGAAATAAGAAATTCACACTGATCTATCACAGGCTAAATTTGTCTGTGTCTAAACTGTACTATATATGAATCAGAAAATAAACAACGTTTTTTTGTGAGTTTCTATTTTTAGATTCGAACACGTCAGTTTACATTTTTAGAAGAAAAAAAATCAACGCTTGCTCAGCAATATATAATTGAAATTTATATTTTTAGATTTGAAAACTTAAATTTATAAGACTTGCTGAGCATTATACAAACATTTAGACGCTTGTGAATAATGTCGGAAATAGACGAGTCGGTTAGAGCGCACTCCAAACTCCAGCGGTTCTCGATTCGATTTCCGGCAAAACTGAATTTGTGTAAAAATTGTTACAAAAACTTTAAAAAAGTGCAAATAAAAAAAAAAAAAAAATATTTTTCCTCGCAATTTAAATAAATAAAAAAATTTAATATTTCCATATTTAATTTCTATATTTCCATATTTAATACAATTTTAAATACGCGCATATTTGATTCAAATAAAAACAGCTTAGGAGCACTATCAAATACGTTTATATTTGATTTAAATACGTTTTCATTTGATTTCACTATTTTTTCCCTCAGTGTAAGGTTGGAAAAGGAGTTATTCCTTCCCGGCGAAACTCTGTTCTCAAAGATTTGCAACAGTCTTCAACGCGGTTTGAAATTCTTTTTAATACATCCCATGAAGCCAATGTATGCGCCGCACAGTGAACTACAGCCAGGGATAATTTCAATTCCGCATCTATGTCATTGAAGTTATCTGTTTCTTTTTCATTGCTCACACCAGCTTCTTTACATTCATGCAGAAGTTTTGATTACATTTGTACCATTTAAATTATATTTTTACAGCCAGAACACAATATTTTCCATCATTGTTCAAAATTATTTTCAACTTTTTTTGTATCTTTCTTCAAAAGTGATATAAAAAAAGAAACGATCTCCGAACCAGGGATGATATTTTGTACAAAAAGGCAAAAAAAATAGTACCAAATCTGTTAAAAAAGTACCAACACTTCAATGTCAAAATTTTTTAATGAAAATAGTTTGTTGTATAACAGAAAAGTTATTAATATTCAAAAACGTAAACAAGTTACATATATTTATAAGCATACTTTTATTTATAAAGCTTTTAACAAAGAAGTTTTAATAATAAAAACAAAAATTGCAGAAAATAAACTTACTTTTAACGTTACATAAATGAAACGCTTTGTTTCCAGCTCTAAAGAAACGACTCAAGAAAAATGTTGTCAAGTTCTTTATGCTGTAAAATTGTATTTAAAAGATTTCAAAATAGTCGGATATATTAACAATAAAAAAGGTCTTTATTCAACAAGGAAAATTCAAGAATGAGAAAATATTTTTCTATAAAAAAAGTTTATAACAAACAATTCTTATCACAATTATTGGTTATCAACGCAAAGTGAAATGAAAAAAAGTGTTAAAAAGATCAGTATTAGATCACAATTTTTTGACAAATGACAAAGCAAAAATTTGATTTGCGCTTTTGCCTTTTGGATTATTTTCACTATTCTTCATTTATTTTGGTTTGCGATCTAAATTTGACAGCTGATAATGTCAACATTTCTATAGAAATTGGAAACAATTCTAAATTTCTGAAGAGGGCACAGAGTGGCCGTGTCGCAATTCCTTACCAAAAGGTAAAAACAAATTGTAGCGAAGTGGATACGAATTAAAGAAAATTTACGAATGGAAATTTAATTATCAATTCCTTAGCTTTTATTTATTATTTATTAGCTTTTTTTTTTGCTTTTTTCGAAAATAAGTTTGACAAGTACTTTAGAGCTGGAAACAAACCTTGAACAACGAAAATATTTGAGAAAAAAATTGGAAAATAAGTTGATCATTAATCTGATACTCTTCGCATATATTGTACCAAAAATGTCAATGTAGTACCAATGTACTTTTGTCTTTGAAATTGTACCAAAAAAGTACAATTGTACCAAAAAAATCATCCCTGCTCCGAACCCTTCTAATCCGTCCTTGGGCGTTTTGGAAAGGCAATTGAATTACAAGCAAAAAGTTATTTAACAGCGAAAACATGCGACTGACATAAATAGTGTTAACTTATCATCAAATACAAAAACTTGTGTTTTTTTATATTAAACCCAATAGAATGGTTGAAAGGCTATTAGGTCTAAGTACCAAAAAGAAAAAAAAGAGTTAGCTATTATGTATTATTCTATTTGAGTAGACCGATACTACTGTGCAAAGCAATTTGTCATATCTCTTCCCAAAAAAATACGAAAAATAATACAATGTTGGTCTAACGGTTATTCAAGATCTGGACGCGGATGATCTTGAATGGTTATCTATGAATGGTTATTCAACACTACAACCACACCACAACTACAACAATTGTTGTACAGATGTGTTATTGCTATTGTTGTTAATATGTTATTGTCGTTCTGTTGTTGTTGCAGTGTTGAAACGTGTCGTTGTAATGTTGTTGTTTGAGTATTGTTGTTGTAATACTTTTGTTGTAATGTTGTTGTTGATGTAAGGTTTTTTTCTTGTTTTTGAAATGTTATTGTAATTTGTTGCTGTAACTTTGTTGGAACAGCCCTTCAAAACACTGGAACTATTACAAATGCTATGAATTTGTTAAAAAGCAATGACCCTTTCGAGGACCAATAGCAACCACATGCGACATGATGAAGAAAGAGGGTGATGAGATCAGTGTTGTCACATAACAAAACAATTTGCTACCAAATTTTGGTACAAGATCAAAAAAAAACTACCAAAATGAAATATAAGAACATAAAGTTCATACACAGAAAAAAAAAGATAGGTTAATCTAACCAAAAAACGTTTTAAAAAAAAAATTTTTTATTTTATATGGAAAACACAAACAACAATTACAATTGTTGTGGTTAATCTAATCGTCAAAAAATTGTTAAATGATTTGCCAGCATGGTCGTATTTCGGCATATGATTCGCAATGTCATCGCTCGATGCAGAAATGCAACCATGCCGCAAATATTTCATAATTCTGAAACAGCATGACATTTAATACAAGAGAGAAAAGTTATTATATATGGCTGTCTCGTTTTCGCTCTCAAAGCAACAAGTGCTGCATAATATATGAATAATTTATATTCGACACTTGACTCATGAAGTACTTGGTTCCATTAGTATGCGATACTATTATTGGTATTTTAGGGAAGTTTGTATGAAAATTGTTGGGTCGTAATAATAAAAACGTCTTAGAGCAATTGCTACGTGCATTTACTTTACTCAGAGATTTTATTTCAAATCAAAATTGAATGAAAATTATCGTAAAAATTATTAAGTATTCACAAGAAAGTATCCGGTTGTATCGAATACAAAAAAATCGAATTTTCGCAGCACTAGAAGATGGCGTCCAATTTGTTTACATTTTACATTTTTGATATTTCGAAAACAATTTTTAAAATCAAATTATGACTATGTTATAATTAATTATTAACAAATATTGTGTTTTTACGATTTTATAAATTGTGCAGAATGTTTTTCAAATCGTTTTTTCCCGGGAAAACATTAATTTCAATATTACAATATTATTGTAAACTTAATGAAATATTAAAATATTGCGTTTTGTGGAAGCGCGTTAGTTCTAAGTAATGAATATTATATATATTCGCAGTAGAAATGATGTTGCCCGACAAATTTGTGTACGAAACGTAAATTATCTCGTTTTTAAAGTCTTGGGCTTACATTAAATTAATTTAAGCTTCATAAATATATTTCAATACAACACATCTACAGAAATACCAAGCACATCAGCTATTCTTTTTCTAATATGTATCTATTTATTTTTTCGCTCAATTGTATAATTGCTTTCTCTGTCTTCCATAAAGTAATATACGAACAATTTTTAATAGTACGCCAACAAAATTTGATTGTACGCCAACAACTTTGAGTTGGTTCCATTTACAACGTTTCTTGGTTGCTACATTTTTAATCGTCTTTTTTGGTTAGATTTACCTACTTTTTTTTTTGTGTGTAACTTTATACAAAATTTATTTAAAATATAACTTTAACTTTTTGCACCACAAGAAAAATTGTATAACTCCTTCGAAAAAAGTTCGAAAAGTATGTAATTTTTCAACCAAGATTTTCGCGAAGTTTACTTAACGGATTAAACGGTGCTGCTCATTCAGATGGAATTGAATAGACCTTTCCAATTATACCAATATCCTGTGAGTCACTGTATATTAGACCGGTTCAAAAACTTAGGAACTGTCCGATTGGGCCAGTTTGGTTCCTTTGTATCTAAAAATTACTTATGTGAAGTTTGGAGCCAATCGGATAAAGAAAATTCGGCGCGGAATGAACTTCTTTTTCCCCATACAAAAACTAAAAACATTGGAAATAGTGCTCGGATTTTGATGACACTTTGGTAATTTGGGGTCGCTGATCTCAAATATGAAGTCGGTTTGAATAAACAACTGTTGGTTTTGCAAATAATTGCAAATCAAATCGAAATTTTCTTATTTTTTAAAATTGATTTTAACATTCTTTTTTTTCTTAAATAGATCTGACTTTTCTTATTCCATATGTTTTAAGCGATTCCAAAAAAGTTGTATAGTTTTCACATAAAGGTTCTTTTAGTTATTGTACCTTTGAATTTTTTAAATTTTTTCTGTCTAAACAAAAAATTTGTATCAAAAATTTGAACTTTGATTTTATTTGGATAAATAATAATGAAAATAATATATGCATTTACTGAAGGAGCCATTATAAAAAAACTATACAACTTTTTTGGAGTAGGTTAAAACATGTGGAATAAGATACGTCATATCTATTAAAGAAAAAAAAGAATGTTTAAATCAAAACTTGCTTTCAACTACCAGGCAATTTTAAAAAATAAGAAAATTTCGATTCGAATTGCAATTATTGGCAAAACCAACAGTTGTTTATTCAAACCGACTTCATATTTGAGATCAGCGACATAATTACCTAATATATAAATTGTCATCAAAATCCGAGCACTATTTACAATGTTTTTCATTTTTGTATGGGGAAAAAGAAGTGCATTCCGCGCCGACTTTTCTTATCTGATTGGCTCCAAACTTCACATACATCATTTTTATATGCCAGCTAGCCTAATCGGACCATCGAGCACCGATTTTGAAGAAAGCTCCATACAATTCTGAACAGGTTTTCTGTACATGGAAAAGATAAAATAAATCCTAAATACAATTTATCGTATCAAAGCCACAGTTTAGCAGTACCTGCACCCGCATGCCTCGGGTGCCAGACTTGTCAAAAGCGAGAAACAGCTGATAGGAAGAAGAAGAAGAACACTATAGTGTGAAATGAAGATGGTTACAATGTACCTATGTAACAGGTACTTTTGCTTTGGTACTCCAGAAAAAAAAAGAATAAGCCCCTAGCTGCAGTAGCACTTGTGCTGGTGAAACTTTGGGACTATTGATGAAATCGTTGGCCAAGAAGTGGTAGCAAAATTTATTGCGTACTAGTCGACACACCCTCTTCCTCAAATGCTGAACTTTTGGAATCTTAAAAAATAGTTTTTTTTTTTTTTCTTGGTAATTTTTGCACAAAGCACATTTTACGCGACTCATTTTGAAATTTTCGTTGGCCGCTCAACGGCGGAAAAAACCGACTACAAAAATTCAAATTTTTCATAGCTCTAATTTGAACATCAGCTGATTTTGACAGATGAGACCATGAAGGCTGGTTCGAATTTGAAGCTGATGCAGGTACTGTATACTGTGATCAAGGCTAAATATTTTGAGCATTGAGCATGTTCAGTCAAAAAAATACCAAAATGAAAAAAAACTACCAAACTACCAAAATCAACTCGGAACAAAAAAAAACTACCAATTTTGGAAGAAAACTACTAAAAAAGAGATTAATTTCAGGATGACTAAGTTGGTTGGTTTGATTCAGGTGATAGCATAGCGCCGTAGGTAAACAATTTTTAGAAGGATGTGTGTTCTTGTATTTGTAATAGTTTCAATGTTTTGAATGAGTGTTCCAACAAAGTTACAGCAACAAATTACAAAAACAACAACAACAGTGTAACAACAACATGAAAAATAGTAGGGGTATTCACGAGTAGGTGTACTTGAGTGTGTACTTGTGCACTAGCGTGGTCCGAAATCGTATGAAGAAAATGTGTTGTTCGCTGGAAATCCACGATCCCCCTCAAATAGTTTCATTTTGTGAGAACAAAAATGGGCGTCCTAGGTCAACATTAACACGTGCCCATCGAGACTCGGATTTCCCCCCAAATAAACTGTATGGGAAAAATTTAATTTTTTGAAAATCATTTTTCTAAATTCGTAGTAAAGCTTAAAAAATCGGAAATTTAGGTGAAGTGGTAGAGAATAGTTTTTAATTTTTTGGATTTTTTTAAGGAGTTAGGTGGTCCCTATGATTATTTTATGTTTTAATTGTGTAGAAGTTCCTAGAAGCGGAGTTGAAAAATCTACAATATTTATTATATACTGAGTACCAAGCACCAACCACCTTTTTTTTTCATCAGTGACATGGTTACTTTTGTCCGGGTTATCTGAAACTACTCAACTGCGACTGTACTCAACTCACGACAATTCTACACAATTCTACTCAAAAAAGTACACCTTGGCAAGAAATAATGCCAAAATTATTTACCAACCTTTTACCTCATTGAAAAGTACAAATAAAGCTGTGGAAGAAAGCAAATTTTTTCTACAAGTTCAAATTTGTACAAGGGGAGTTACACCACTTTTACTTTTAATGAATTTGAATTTCGTTTTCATGCTGATATTGTTTTGCTGTTTGTTGGCGCAAAAGTTGACATATGACTACAACGATTTGCCTTTTTTCTAAACCAGCTCTATGGGTTCTAACCATATGAATATCTCAAAATTTTCAAAAAGTGGAGTTACACCACTTTTACTTTAACACCTTCATATAATCATTAAATTTTTCCAGCACGCTCCATTTCCCAGTAAACGAAAAATATTAAGTTTTTGTAGTTTTAGAACTAAAACCGATTTTTATAGTTTAAAAACATTTTATAGAAATCTCTCAGCTCTACAAATTTGTAGAGCATCTCTTTTAGTTTTTAAGATTTAAGATTTAAGAGAATTTTCTATAAAATGTTTTTAAACTGAATCAAACCAACCAACTTAGTCATCCTGAAATTAATCTCTTTTTTGGTAGTTTTCTACCAAAATTGGTAGTTTTTTTTTTGTTCCGAGTTGATTTTGGTAGTTTTTTTTCATTTTGGTATTTTTTTGACTGAACATGCTCAATGCTCAAAATATTTAGGCTTACGCCAACATAAATTGGAACTTATTCAATTCCTCAATCCGGAGATTTTAATGCCAAACACACTTACTGGGGCTTTCGACTCGTTTCACAAAAAGGAAGGTTACTCTGGAATACCACCAGCACAACCAATACAACTCGGCCTTGATGTGGTTTCGCCCGGCACACCAACATATTGGCCAACAGATGGACGCAAAATTCCTGATGTTATTGATTTTGCAGTAATAAACACCCTTAAAGGAACTCAACTGACCATTGAGTCATCAGTGGAACTCTCGTCTGACCATACACCTACAATTATAACTGTGAAATATGCGCCAATTTCAGAAGTCAATCCACTCGACAAACTCACCAGTATGCATACGAAAATATATAAGTTCACACATTACCCTGAATGTCACTGAAAACTGAGGAGCATCTGAATGCGGCAGTGCGTAACTTTATCCTTCTGCTTACAAACGCCGCATTGGCAGCGAACCCAAAAATCAATAACACTACCCAAAGAAAGGAATTTGCTGCATTCGATTGGAAATGTTTAGAAACGTATTTTTGACATGGTCCGAGGTTCCGAAACCCCATATATATAGGGTCAAAATGGGGTCTTGAGACCAAGTTTGTTTTATTTGGTAGATTTGATTGGAAATTTTTAGAAACGAATTTTTGACATGGTTCGGGCTCCAAAACTATTTATAGGTGGCTCAAAATGGGGTCTTGAGACCACATAATTTTATGTTCGAGGTACTTCTTCCTACTGTGTGGGGGTATTTCAGCATCGGTATAGCCGAAGATAGTCCACTCTCTAGTTTTAGTTTAAGCTGAGTGATTTTGGATTGAATGTGCTTATGCCATGTGAGGTGGCGATGGAGGTGCATTCCAAGACAACTTGGCCGTTTATCTTCAGAGCAGGATACGTGCCCTTTCTTAGGGTGAAGGTTAAGTGACATCTTTTGGATTCGTTGACTTTGATTTTCCATCGTGATAGCCAATTGTTTAGAGAGTCCAAATGTTTTTGCACGTAAAGAGTTGCCATATCTGGGTTTGAGTGAGAGCACAGGATAGCAGTGTCGTCAGCAAAAGTCGATATAAGAGTTCTATCGCTTTTGGGCATATCTGCAGTATAGAGAATATAGAGCAGGGGCGCGAGGACACTGCCTTGTGGTACTCCGTCCAGTATTTTGTATTTTCGGGAGACAAAGCTTTTATATTTTACTACGAATTTTCTATTCGTGAGATAGTTTTTGAGGAGGCAGTGCATATCAACGGGAAGAATATGCTGTATTTTGTAAATAAGTCCTTAGTGCCAGACTTTATCGAAGGCCTGGGTGATATCGAGGAAAACAGCGGAGCAGTACTGTTTCTTTTCTTTTTATTGAGTCTACAATACGGTGCACTTGTTCGATAGTGCCATTTTCGCGGAAGCCAAACTGGTGATCGGGTATCACTTGTTATAGCCTACACCTCATGAGGTATGGGTATATTCACTTTGGTCTGATGTTTGTAACACCAAGAAGGAGAAGTTTCCGGTATGGAAAAGTATATATATTCTTGATCAGCGTCACCTCCTGAGTTGATTTAACCCTATCCGTCTGACCGTCTGTCCGTCCTCTTTCCTTGTAAACACGATTGCAGGTGCTAGAAGAAAGCTAGGGATCCCAAATTTGGTATTTATCCTTCTTAGGCCCTAGAAGGAGTTGGTATTGAAAATGGGCGGAATCGGTCGACTACCACGCCTACCTCCCTGTCTGTCCGTCTGTCCGTCCTCTTTTCTTGTAAACACGATTGCTAGAAAAAAGCTAGGGATTCCAAATTTTGGATTTATCCTTTTTAGGCCCTAGAAGGAGTTGGTATTAAAAATGGGCGGAATCGGACTGCCACGCCTACTTCCCACATAAGTGAAAATCGTGTTTTTACCGAAATTTTAAGATTTCATCAACACAGAATGAAATTTAGTATAGTGGGGTTTTCGGGGTCGCTGATTTGGAATTTGATGTCGGAATTTAAAAACTCAAGATGGCGGAACCAATATGGCGACCGAAATTATAAGATTTCATCAAAACAGTATGAAATTTTGTATAGTGAGGTTTTCGGGGTCGCTGATTTCGAATTTGATGTCGGAATTTAAAAATTCAAGATGGCGGAACCAATAAGGCTGCCGAAATTTTAAGATCTCATCAAAACAGTATGAAATTTTGTATAGTGGGGTTTTCGGGGTCGCTGATTTTGAATTTGATGTCGGAATTTAAAAATTCAAGATGGCGGAACCAATATGGCGTCCGAAATTTTAAGATTTCATCAAAACAGTATGAAATTTTGTATAAGGGGCGCTTTGGGGTCGCTGATTTCGAAATTGATGTCGCATTTTTCAAATTCAAGATGGCGGATACAATATGGCCCAGTAGGTGTATGGCCCGACTGAAACTTACTCACTTGTTTTTCTGTAATTTTGGGTAAAATCAGTTTTATTAGAATTATTATTTTCGAAGAGTTTCGATACCACAGAGAGTAAACTTATGGGGCGGTATGAAGTCACATTGTTGGGATTTTTTCCAGGTTCGGGAATCATTGTAACTTGAGAAAGTTTCCAATCATCTGGGTAGTGACATGCTCTAAGGATTGCGTTAAATATGTGCAATAATTGGGTTATTGCAACTTTTGGTAGTTCTCTTATCAAGTCTGTGCGTTATCAAGTCTGGTCCTGGTGCTTTTTTCGGATCCAAGCTTTTGCTTATTGCCTCCATAAGTTCTTTTTTTTTAATAGCGACTGTATTGCAAGTATTGTGTGGAATTGGTGTGGATAATGGGATATCACCAGTTGTCGCGTTCGGGGTGAACACGGTTTTTAGGTGGTTGGCAAAAGCTGCACCTTTTTCTGCATCGCTTCTAGCCCAGTTTCCATTAGGCAGCCGAATGGGAGGTTCTGCCAGTACCGGTTTTTGCATATTTTTAGCAGCTCGCCAGAGAGTGTAGTTTGTTGATTTTGTAGGCGCGAGATGCTCAACAAATTGCTGAAAGTCTCTTTCGGATTTCCACTTTAGCTCCTTTTGTAGAGTTTGAGTGATGTTATTGAGTTGTTTTTTCAGATTTCGGGATCTGTTGTTTTGCCATTCGCGACGTATTTTCCTCTTATTTTGTAATAAATGCTCTATGTCCTTTGGAGTACACTTTGCATAGCTGTGAGTTGAGCTATTTGTAATTGGGGCGGGAGTGGCCGCTGTAGCCGCTTGAGAAAGCAAGAGTGTGAATTTACTTACAGCAGTGTTTATTTCGTCTTTCGTTTGGGATAAAATGAGAGCTTATATACTTCCGATATTTGAGCCAGTTTGTGAGTTTATTGGTCAATTTATTTGGTGTATTCACCTCCGAGCTTGGCGTGTACTTTATTGTGATTATACTAGGCGTGTGGTCTGATGAAAGATCTAGAGAAGATTCAATGGTAAATTGGCTCGGTTTTACAGTTTTAAATACTGCAAAGTCGATGACGTCTGGAGTTTTTCGCTGGCCAGTAAGTTGGCGTGCCAGAGGAGATCACGTCAAGGCCGAGTCTGTTGACTGTGTTCAACAGGAGCCTGCCCTTTTGTGATATTAGGCGAGAGCCCCAATATGTATGTTTGGAATTGAAGTCGCCGGCAACGAGATACTTTTGTCCAAGGGAATGGAAGAAAGTCTAGAATTGTTGCTCAGTTATTTTGTGTCTGGGCGGGCAGTATATCGCTGTTAATGTTAGGCCTATTAAGTATTCGTAGAGAGAAATACTTGTCGCTTGAATATATTCTGTGCAATAATTCTGGAGAGCATAATGTTTTATCCGGGTTTTTGTGAGAATAGCGGATCCGCCTCTAGCATTTCCACTTGGATGCTTTGCGTCATAGAGTCTATACCCTGGTAAATTGAAATAGTGTTTTTCAGTGAAGTGGGTTTCAGAAATTAGCATAACGTCTATGCTTGACTCTTTCAAGAACTCGAGAAGTTCTAGTTTGTGTAGACACAGGCCGTTTGCATTCCAGAATAATATTCTTAAACCATTCATGTTTTAGACGTGAGATGTTGTAGTAGAAGACTTTGATTTTTAATCATTTCTTGCATCATATTTTGCATACTAGACATAAATTGGGACATGTTTTGCATGAACATTTGTAGAGTTTGTTCAAGGCTAATACTAGGAGGAGCAGTTTGAATATTTACAGGGACAGAGGCACCGCTTTTTAAGGCGTTGGCGTAGGAAACACCTTGTTGTCTAGTGGTGTTTACAAAAGGTTGACCATCGGGTTTGTGTTTTTCCTTGTTTCCTGTTTTTGAGTCGAGTTTACTGTCTTATTTAAAAAACTTAGATAAACTGCGCAGCCTCTATAGTTGGCAGTGTGATTGCCCCCACAATTACAACATTTTTTAACAGTCGAACAGTCGACAGTCGAAACCTGTTCCGTGAACGTCTCCACAAATTGCGCACACTCTGGGAAGTGAGCAGTATGACTTTGTGTGGCCATATTCTTGATAGTTATGACACTTAATCGGTCCACGGCGCTTGTGGGGTTCTTCAATTGTAATTCTGTGGTGCAAGAGATATCGCATAGAGTATATTGGGTGAGGTTCACCTTTTTTAAGAGTTTTTGAGTCGAACTCTAGTTCCACACGAAAGATTGGTTGTGGGACTTTGTTTCGATTTTGTATAGTTTTCCGTATATTTTAGAAATCCAGCTCCCTCAAACCATAACTTATTGTTGAGAATTTAATTTGCAAACAGTCCCTTTGATATTAAATCTGCTGGATTTTCCTTTGTTTTTACATGGTTACAGTTTCTAACATCACTGTTTGATTGAACAAAACTGACTCTATTTGATTCAAATATTTTAAGTGTTGCAGGATACAACTTGAGCCAACTTAATACAATTTCGGAATATGAGTAATAAAATACATTATTGATTTTTAAACAGTTAAGTATAATTTTCATCAAATCAAGTAGTAAAACTGCTGCACACACAGAAAAAAAAAAAGATAGGTTAATCTAACCAAAAAACGTTGTAAAAAAACAATTTTTTATTTTATATGGAAAACACAAACAACAATTACAATTGTTGTGGTTAATCTAATCGTCAAAAAATTGTTAAATGATTTGCCAGCATGGTCGTATTTCGGCATATGATTCGCAATGTCATCGCTCGATGCAGAAATGCAACCATGCCGCAAATATTTCATAATTCTGAAACAGCATGACATTTAATACAAGAGAGAAAAATTATTATATATGGCTGTCTCGTTTTCGCTCTCAAAGCAACAAGTGCTGCATAATATATGAATAATTTATATTCGACACTTGACTCATGAAGTACTTGGTTCCATTAGTATGCGATACTATTATTGGTATTTTAGGGAAGTTTGTATGAAAATTGTTGGGTCGTAATAATAAAAACGTCTTAGAGCAATTGCTACGTGCATTTACTTTACTCAGAGATTTTATTTCAAATCAAAATTGAATGAAAATTATCGTAAAAATTATTAAGTATTCACAAGAAAGTATCCGGTTGTATCGAATACAAAAAATCGAATTTTCGCAGCACTAGAAGATGGCGTCCAATTTGTTTACATTTTACATTTTTGATATTTCGAAAACAATTTTTAAAATCAAATTATGACTATGTTATAATTCATTATTAACAAATATTGTGATATTACGATTTTAAAAATTGTGCAGAATGTTTTTCAGCTCGTTTTTTCCAGGGAAAACATTAATTTCAATATTACAATATTATTGTAAACTTAATGAAATATTAAAATATTGCGTTTTGTGGAAGCGCGTTAGTTCTAAGTAATGAATATTATATATATTCGCAGTAGAAATGATGTTGCCCGACAAATTTGTGTACGAAACGTAAATTATCTCGTTTTTAAAGTCTTGGGCTTACATTAAATTAATTTAAGCTTCATAAATATATTTCAATACAACACATCTACAGAAATACCAAGCACATCAGCTATCTTTTTTTTGCATTCTTTTTCTAATATGTATCTATTTATTTTTTCGCTCAATTGGATAATTGCTTTCTCTGTCTTCCATAAAGTAATATACGAACAATTTTTAATTGTACGCCAACAAAATTTGATTGTACGCCAACAACTTTGAGCCGGTTCCATTTACAACGTTTCTTGGTTGCTGCATTTTTAATCGTCTTTTTTGGTTAGATTTACTTACTTTTTTTTTGTGTGCACAGCCCCAGTCGTGGCACTGTTTCGATCCTAACCGGCGCTACACGAGATTTTGCCGCTGCAATATTTATGTAACTATCACCTGCATTGTTTACTGATTTAACATATACGACTGCCCCATAAGCTTCCATTGAAGCATCGCAAAATCCATGTAACTCAATATTTACAGGGGTTTTTAATAACCAGTGTCCTTTTAATTTTTAAACCACTCAGCTGTGGTAATTTGTTTTTTATTATATTCCAAATTTCTAAAAGCTCATTGGGAACCTTCATATCCCAAGCAATTTTTAGCTTCCATAACTTTTGCAACAACATTTTTGCCTTCGCCGTCACGGGACTAACAATGCCCAGTGGATCAAACAGTTTTTAAATATCTGACAACATACTTCTTTTAGTAATTTTCTCATAATCAACCCAATTACACATAATCCCCAACACGTCACTAGACGGATTCCATACCACACCTAATGCTTTAACCGTGCTTGCATTATCCAAATCAAGATCTCCTTAATGGAAATCCGTATTTATTTAGCATATAATTTACCGTTTTTTGTATGTGCATAAGTTTTTCAAGGCAATCCCCACCGGCCATCAAATCATCCATGTAGAAATCTCTACGTATAACTTCAGCAGATTCCTCGCAGTTTCCTTGTTCAATATTTGCTATCATTTGCAAACATTTAACGGCAAGATATGGAGCAACTAATGTTCCATATGTAACTGTCTTAAGTGCATAAGTTTCAAATTCATCTTTTGGGTTCCAACGCCAATATATCAGCTGATATTTTTTTTTTGTTCATCCTCCTTAACCCATATTTGCCTATACGGTGGGGTGCAATAAAGCCGAGTGAAATAAGGTCGTACGGCTCTATTTCACTTTCAAAAGGGAAATAAAGCTGTATTTTTCATTCGGCCTTATTTCCATTTCGAAAGTGAAATAA
Source organism: Heteromyza rotundicornis (assembly GCA_951394025.1). NCBI lineage: Eukaryota > Metazoa > Arthropoda > Insecta > Diptera > Heleomyzidae > Heteromyza > Heteromyza rotundicornis. The sequence continues at coordinate 51,052,935 of OX596011.1, read as the reverse complement.
AGCCCATCCATTTTTGGAAATAAAGACGTACTGCCTTGTGATGTCGTCTTCCGATGAAAACATCTAGGTTTCGGTTTTATCGAAGGCTGAGGTAAGAACTCAGGGCAATCCAGGATTTACCGAAGAACCAAATAACTTCGGCAGGAAAAGAATGGGAGCTTCGTTTTAATATAATATGTATATATCTTTATTCAATATTATTTTCCTTACACTAACTAGCTCTAAATATCTTATCTATGACTTTGGCTTTGCTCGGAGGATTATTCGGTGGTACGATCGTTGCGTCAGGGAAGTGCGGTTGTTCTTCGTATCGGTGTTTACTTAGTGGATGGATTCGTTGATTTTGCGTCGGCGATGGTAGCTTCGGCGATGGCGGGTGCTTTCGGTGTTTTGGCCTCGGGGTGTGTAATATTCGTAGATTTACTGTGTCGGTTATGGTTTCGGTGGTTTCGGATTTCTTCGGTGTTCTAGCCTCGGGGATAAAGTATTCGTAGATTAGCTTCGGCGGTTATGGCTTCGGCGATTTAGCCTCGGGGATAAAGTATTCGTAGATTCGCTTCGGCGGTTTTGGCTTCGGTTATTTAGCCTCGGGGATGAAGTATTTTTCTTTCTGCTATCGGCTGACGATATTCAACTGCTGTCGGTTTTCTGCCTTCGGGTGACTATATTCGGCTTTCTGCTATCGGCTGACGATATTCGGCTGGTGTCGGGTTTCTGCCTTCGGGTGACTATATTCGGTTTTCTGCAATTGGCTGACGATATTCAACTGCTGTCGGTTTTCTGCTTCGGGTTACTATATTCGGCTTTCTGCAATCGGCTGACGATATTCAACTTCTGTCGGTTTTCTGCCTTCGGGTGACTATATCAGATTTATTTTCCCCGACTCCTTCAATATTGATATGTTCTTTTTCTCCTTTAATACCCAATTGTCTTTTAAATTTACTTGAGAGCCATTGTCCAATAAAACTCGGCCTTGTATAAATTCACCCTTACTATTTTTTACTTTAAGGACTACAGTTGATAGCAGAATTTATTTATTCCGTTTTTCTGTTATTTTCTTTTCACCATATTTTACTATTACCCTTTTAGCGAATTTTTGTTGTTTATTTTTATGCAACAATCCGTGACGATTTCCGTTGCAATCTTTACAGTTAGAAAAGGTACAATTCATTCTGAATTAAAACATTTGTGACGCGATAGAAAATGTTATTTCCACATCCCATGACACATTTAACCCCACCCTGGTTAGGGAACTTTTTTACAGGTAACTCCAAACCTTCATCCTCATATTTATATGTGAACTGTCTCTTACTTGCCTCTAGTGCAAAAAACTCTTGTTCCGAAAATTTTGTAAAAAATACTACTTTTGGGAGTTCTTTAGAATTCTTTAAAAAAGTCTCAAAATTCGTACGTAAGTTTTCATCCATTTTCCTGGTCAGCATAAAACACATAAAGGCTTGAAGCAATTCAACAGCACCTAACCCCGTTGCATCTAATGCCTGTAAGGACTCTTGAATTAAATCCTGAAATTTCTTTACATTAGCCGACGGTAGATGGTACAAATGGAGCGTCCAGTAAAGTTTTAAAATGAATTGCTGTTATAGCGCGTTGATTTGTGTATTTTTCATCAAGTAAATCCAACGCAAGCGCATAATTTGAATCGGTCGCTGGTAAATTCGCTATTGTACTAGCAGCCGATCCTTGGACATACACATTTTTTGAGTATTTGAAATGTCCTTTGAATGTATAAGTTGAACATACAGTTCTTTAAATGAATTCCATTGTGCATAATCGCCATAAAAATTCGGAATTTCAATTGACGGCATTTTGAAATGCAAATTTCCATTGCTAGATTCTTTTATCGTAGCTTCTTTCGACATATTATTATATTCATCTTGCAATGAATAATATTTTTCTGTCAGTTCGTCGTCATCGACATATTTTTCGATATATTGGAAATATACCTGTTCCACCATATTAGCATAGTCCCGAAGATGTTGCAATTCAATAAAACCCTCCATCTTTATTAGAAAGGTTCTTAAAACGTACTGGAATTTTCGTACTACCCCGGAACGCTCTACTTCCTTTTTTGTTGATGTATTAGAAACATCGGAAATACTGGCTTTATTTTTTATCTTTTGCCTTAACTAAATCTACTAATTATTTCAGTTTAGTCCTACAAAAATGGTACTTGGTAGTAATGTCGGCGCTTATTTTGTGTTTAAAATAATCTTGATTTTTTAACTCCTCCTCAAACTTTTCCAAATAAACACTGTTTTCTGAAAACCTTACGAAAGTGACTCGCAAATTCTTTGCCAGGTTTTTGAGTTCCTCAATGGTATTTGGCTTTTAGCCCTTATTAATCTTCTCCCACCACGACAGGATGGAAGCATACAGACTTTTTTGGACCTAGATCAACTCGTTAGCTTTAACTAGAGTTAATTTTTCAATTGTTACTGGTTTTTAGAAATACGACAAATGTTTCAGCAACAATATTATAAATATTTTTGTTACCGAATTCTTCTTGTATCTGATTTTTAAAATACAAAACAGTTTTATTTGTATTTTTAAAAAAAATGTTTTAATTTTGAAATTCGAATATTAATATTTTTAATTGAGACTTCTTAAAACTGACTTTAAAACCGTTTTCAAGCAAAGAGTTAAATTTTTACCGCAATTTTCTACAAACCGAAATGGCCGAAATTTTTTATTTTTTTTTTCGGCCGAAACCGAAATGGCCGAATTTTTATTTTTTTAATTTGGCCGAAACCGAAGCCGAAACCGAAAAAATAAAAGAAACAATTGTGAGTTTTAATGTAATAAAGTGGTACATAATTAAGCTTATCAGTAGGCTGAAATCGATGGCGCATATTCATAGTCAAATTTAGTAGCTGCTAAACTTTAGATCCAGCTTAGTAGCTGCCAGTTCAGTGTATTATCTGTCAACTTAGTAGATTACTAAAGTTAAGTTGGAGCTTAATTTGACTATGAATATGGGCCGATCATTTTAAGTTCAGATCATGAATTAGATGAATTTAGAAGCAAACTATCAAATGCGTGGAAATCAAGAGTAGTAGAAATTACTTTCAGGGTAGTAGATTTCAATAGAGGGGTTTATGCGTAGAGTACTAGAAATTCTACGAGAGTAGTAGAAATTTCTGTCGGGGAAGCAGATTTGTAGAAAGAATAGTACTTTTGCATTGTATGAAACTCACATAATATTTTGAGGAGTAGATTTCTTACAATAGTAGTAGAAAATATCTTGAGGGAAGTAGAAAGTACAGGTCTGGGGCATTTTGAGTTTCATAGAATGCCTTTCGGGTACATGGATGCACCGGCAACGTTCCAAAGGATTATGAACCATATCCTTTAAAACGCTTTCCAAAATGCGTTTGATTGTCTAAAATAAGCTATTGTATCTCCTCCGGTTTTAATTTATCCCGATTTTTTGAGGTCATTTGGGCTTACGACCGACGCTAGCGGGGAGGCAATTTGGGCAATTTTGCGCATATTTATTATTTAAATCCAATCAAAACTGTGTTTTTGAAGATTTATTATGTACATGAGAAAAATGCAAAATGCATAATTGCGATTTAAATGGTTTTAAGAATTGATCTAGAAAAACTGGGAGACACTGGTACTTTTTTTTAGCCCCTCTAACAGAATCTGTCGGTCCCGATCATGTGCGTTACCAAATTTTTTTTTTTGTCGAACGGTGTTTTATATATAAGTTTAAAAAAGAACTATAGGTAACAATTATTTGCAAAATAAAAGTTAATTGAATTTATAATTGTCAAAGCTGTGCAGAATATCGAGTACTAGTAAGTGGGTACTCGTTTATTGTCTAAGTGGGTATGCTCACAACCCTAATATAGTTTGCTTCGAAAATGGCGGTAAGTAAACAAATTTATTTACCGCCGTCAACGGAAGCTATTTCTTCAAATAGTTTGATTAATTTTCTTTTTTCGCTTATTTTAGTCATGTTTTCACTTTAAACAACAGCTGTCAAAAATTCGATGAAGAAGAAGAATCAAAAGAAGTGCAAAAATAATTTTAAAGTTTGATAATCAAAATTTTTTTGTAATCGTACTTAAAATATTTTAAGTTCTTTTGCTATAATTGTAGGGTAAAATGGGGAGGATTCAAAAAAATGTTAAAGAAGAGAAAAAGTAGAATCAATGATTTAAGCTCATCAATTAATTTAAAAAAACCGTTTGGAAAGTTACATTTAACTCGGATCTCATTTACTATAGTAAAAAGGTATACCTTTTTTTACATTTTGTGAAAAATTGTTCCTAAAAAAGTAATTAAGGCATTTGTTTAATGTTTTATTTTAGCTTCTGATATCACTGGTTATGGAATTACCGATACCCTCAAAGTTAGTTTGCTTTCCAAAGATATAGCGGTTTAAAGTTTGCATGTTTAGCTGTATTTTTCAAATTTATTTTTCGCCCACAACTTGCAACTTTTATAAGTGATAACCGTATTGAGCTCCCAGCTGTAGAGGTAACAATGGGTTGATTTAAACCCATTGTTACCTCTATTGTTACATGACAAAAGCTATGTTTTTTATAGAGCTAAAATTAAAATTAAACAGAAATTTTTTTAGTGAACAAAATAAAAAAATTAGAGCTTTCTCAACTTTGGTCACTAAATTGTTAACACGTTATAATTTGTTTGGTATAATTTAATAACATAATCTGTTTATCTGTAAATTACCGACTATTCTGCTGAAAAAGGTAACAAAAAATATTGATTTGAAAAATACAGTAAAGCAAGAAAACTTTGAAAAATCCATTGAGGGTTTTGCTATGAATACATTCGACCCACCTTGACCATTACCAGGTCGGAAAAATGTGTTGCACAGTGTATTCAATACTTAAATAACACATTATATTTACCGAAAAAGTCAACTCGTTTTTAAATTATACCACTTTGCAATTCTACCCCATGGGTGAAGTAGTTTCGCCGTTTTGGCTTTTTTTGAAATTCGTTGAAAAAGTAGTGGAAAGCTTTTAGATATATGCTTTCAGACGTTAAAATATTAAAGTTAATAAATAAAGTTTCGAACTTTAAAAGGATTTGTAAGAAACAATAATTGGGTAAATTTTTTAAAAATCTTAGAAAAAACGTTGCGAATGCGCCACCCTACTCAAAAAGTAATCGTAATCGTACACGCACAGCTCTGGTTTTTTTTTTTTTTTTTTTTTTTATCGACGAATCCCAACGGTCTTACTAACCCGCCCAACCGACCGAGGGGCACATCCGCATGACGCACGGATTTGGTGACCGAACAGCCGTAATCCGGATTACGCTGTGTAACCGATCGCGGGTAAACATATTTGGAAATTCGTTTCAGCTACAGATTAAAATCATCAGCTGATAAAACGCATATTAATAAAACGCGAATTAGGTTATGAATGCAAGAGAGAATTCTTCCAAACATAACATAATATATGATTAACGTGATAATAAACAATAGAATTAAAAGAAAATATTATGAAGCATCAGAATTCATGCGACGAATATGAATTTGATCAAATATGATTTTTGCCTACTTTACGATATTAGACTTAACAAAAATACAAAGACAAAACAATCCAAACAGTTAATTTACGCGACAAAGATTACAAATATTAATTTTAGTATTACATAGAACAGTTAAGTAAACGGAACGAATGTGAATTCAGCTAAAAATTTTGTTTTATTTGTATACAATATACAGTAAAAAACAAAATTCTGCTGAAATATAAACCATATCCTTTAAAACGCTTTCCAAAATGCGTTTGATTGTCTAAAATAAGCTATTGTAACTCCTCCGGTTTTAATTTATCCCGATTTTTTGAGGTCATTTGGGCTTACGACCGACGCTAGCGGGGAGGCAATTTGGGCAATTTTGCGCATATTTATTATTTAAATCCAATCAAAACTGTGTTTTTGAAGATTTATTATGTACATGAGAAAAATGCAAAATGCATAATTGCGATTTAAATGGTTTTAAGAATTGATCTAGAAAAACTGGGAGACACTGGTACTTTTTTTTAGCCCCTCTAACAGAATCTGTCGGTCCCGATCATGTGCGTTACCAAATTTTTTTTTTTGTCGAACGGTGTTTTATATATAAGTTTAAAAAAGAACTATAGGTAACAATTATTTGCAAAATAAAAGTTAATTGAATTTATAATTGTCAAAGCTGTGCAGAATATCGAGTACTAGTAAGTGGGTACTCGTTTATTGTCTAAGTGGGTATGCTCACAACCCTAATATAGTTTGCTTCGAAAATGGCGGTAAGTAAACAAATTTATTTACCGCCGTCAACGGAAGCTATTTCTTCAAATAGTTTGATTAATTTTCTTTTTTCGCTTATTTTAGTCATGTTTTCACTTTAAACAACAGCTGTCAAAAATTCGATGAAGAAGAAGAATCAAAAGAAGTGCAAAAATAATTTTAAAGTTTGATAATCAAAATTTTTTTGTAATCGTACTTAAAATATTTTAAGTTCTTTTGCTATAATTGTAGGGTAAAATGGGGAGGATTCAAAAAAATGTTAAAGAAGAGAAAAAGTAGAATCAATGATTTAAGCTCATCAATTAATTTAAAAAAACCGTTTGGAAAGTTGCATTTAACTCGGATCTCATTTACTATAGTAAAAAGGTATACCTTTTTTTACATTTTGTGAAAAATTGTTCCTAAAAAAGTAATTAAGGCATTTGTTTAATGTTTTATTTTAGCTTCTGATATCACTGGTTATGGAATTACCGATACCCTCAAAGTTAGTTTGCTTTCCAAAGATATAGCGGTTTAAAGTTTGCATGTTTAGCTGTATTTTTCAAATTAATTTTTCGCCCACAACTTGCAACTTTTATAAGTGATAACCGTATTGAGCTCCCAGCTGTAGAGGTAACAATGGGTTGATTTAAACCCATTGTTACCTCTATTGTTACATGACAAAAGCTATGTTTTTTATAGAGCTAAAATTAAAATTAAACAGAAATTTTTTTAGTGAACAAAATAAAAAAATTAGAGCTTTCTCAACTTTGGTCACTAAATTGTTAACACGTTATAATTTGTTTGGTATAATTTAATAACATAATCTGTTTATCTGTAAATTACCGACTATTCTGCTGAAAAAGGTAACAAAAAATATTGATTTGAAAAATACAGTAAAGCAAGAAAACTTTGAAAAATCCATTGAGGGTTTTGCTATGAATACATTCGACCCACCTTGACCATTACCAGGTCGGAAAAATGTGTTGCACAGTGTATTCAATACTTAAATAACACATTATATTTACCGAAAAAGTCAACTCGTTTTTAAATTATACCACTTTGCAATTCTACCCCATGGGTGAAGTAGTTTCGCCGTTTTGGCTTTTTTTGAAATTCGTTGAAAAAGTAGTGGAAAGCTTTTAGATATATGCTTTCAGACGTTAAAATATTAAAGTTAATAAATAAAGTTTCGAACTTTAAAAGGATTTGTAAGAAACAATAATTGGGTAAATTTTTTAAAAATCTTAGAAAAAACGTTGCGAATGCGCCACCCTACTCAAAAAGTAATCGTAATCGTACACGCACAGCTCTGGTTTTTTTTTTTTTTTTTTTTTTATCGACGAATCCCAACGGTCTTACTAACCCGCCCAACCGACCGAGGGGCACATCCGCATGACGCACGGATTTGGTGACCGAACAGCCGTAATCCGGATTACGCTGTGTAACCGATCGCGGGTAAACATATTTGGAAATTCGTTTCAGCTACAGATTAAAATCATCAGCTGATAAAACGCATATTAATAAAACGCGAATTAGGTTATGAATGCAAGAGAGAATTCTTCCAAACATAACATAATATAAGATTAACGTGATAATAAACAATAGAATTAAAAGAAAATATTATGAAGCATCAGAATTCATGCGACGAATATGAATTTGATCAAATATGATTTTTGCCTACTTTACGATATTAGACTTAACAAAAATACAAAGACAAAACAATCCAAACAGTTAATTTACGCGACAAAGATTACAAATATTAATTTTAGTATTACATAGAACAGTTAAGTAAACGGAACGAATGTGAATTCAGCTAAAAATTTTGTTTTATTTGTATACAATATACAGTAAAAAACAAAATTCTGCTGAAATATAAACCATATCCTTTAAAACGCTTTCCAAAATGCGTTTGATTGTCTAAAATAAGCTATTGTAACTCCTCCGGTTTTAATTTATCCCGATTTTTTGAGGTCATTTGGGCTTACGACCGACGCTAGCGGGGAGGCAATTTGGGCAATTTTGCGCATATTTATTATTTAAATCCAATCAAAACTGTGTTTTTGAAGATTTATTATGTACATGAGAAAAATGCAAAATGCATAATTGCGATTTAAATGGTTTTAAGAATTGATCTAGAAAAACTGGGAGACACTGGTACTTTTTTTTAGCCCCTCTAACAGAATCTGTCGGTCCCGATCATGTGCGTTACCAAATTTTTTTTTTTGTCGAACGGTGTTTTATATATAAGTTTAAAAAAGAACTATAGGTAACAATTATTTGCAAAATAAAAGTTAATTGAATTTATAATTGTCAAAGCTGTGCAGAATATCGAGTACTAGTAAGTGGGTACTCGTTTATTGTCTAAGTGGGTATGCTCACAACCCTAATATAGTTTGCTTCGAAAATGGCGGTAAGTAAACAAATTTATTTACCGCCGTCAACGAAAGCTATTTCTTCAAATAGTTTGATTAATTTTCTTTTTTCGCTTATTTTAGTCATGTTTTCACTTTAAACAACAGCTGTCAAAAATTCGATGAAGAAGAAGAATCAAAAGAAGTGCAAAAATAATTTTAAAGTTTGATAATCAAAATTTTTTTGTAATCGTACTTAAAATATTTTAAGTTCTTTTGCTATAATTGTAGGGTAAAATGGGGAGGATTCAAAAAAATGTTAAAGAAGAGAAAAAGTAGAATCAATGATTTAAGCTCATCAATTAATTTAAAAAAACCGTTTGGAAAGTTGCATTTAACTCGGATCTCATTTACTATAGTAAAAAGGTATACCTTTTTTTACATTTTGTGAAAAATTGTTCCTAAAAAAGTAATTAAGGCATTTGTTTAATGTTTTATTTTAAAATCAAATACAAATAGAACAGTTAAGTAAACGGAACGAATGTGAATTCAGCTAAAAATTTTGTTTTATTTGTATACAATATACAGTAAAAAACAAAATTCTGCTGAAATATAAATATAAAATACAACAAAAATACAACACTTTCAAAAAATCGACAATGCCGATCTTTGTGGAGTTTCGCAACTCTGTCATTTCGTCAGACCCTAAGCGGTCCAAAAACTCAAAGAGCAACAAAGGCTTAAGTGTGATCAAGTGCATTTAAAATAAAAGTTTTAGTTTTATTAAGTGAATCTGACAGGTCAAAGACAGAATACAGGCTATTAAAATCGCTACAAATACAACGAAAAGGTTCATTCTGTGCGTAATTAGAGCGGCACATACTTAATATCAAAGAAATGAAAGATCTGGAACGATGGGTTGGGATATTAAAATCAATTTCTTGAAGCAAAAATGTAGAATTCAGAGAGCCATTTATCAATTTAATCAAAAATGTTACATTAAGCATCGTTCTTCTATTTTTTAGAGTAGGGATGTCCAAGAGTTTTAAACGATTTTCGTATGGAGGTAGGTTCTGATTCGGATTCCAGCGAAGGTTTCTTAAAGCAAATAATAAAAATTGTTTTTGAACCGATTCAATTCTATCAGAGTGGCAGTTGTATTGTGGATTCCACAAGACTGATGCATATTCCAAAATTGGTCTTACAAGTGATATGTAAAGACTTTTGGTAACGAATGGGTCATTAAATTCTTTTGACCATCTTTTAATGAAACCTAGAACACCCCTCGCCTTATTCACACATAAGTCAATATGTAGATGAAAGCGAAGTTTTGGATCCATAGTAACACCCAGGTCCACGAAAGTAAAAACCTTTTCTAGATTACAGTTATTTATATGATACAGCGATGAAAGTTGCTGTCTTCTAGCAAATGTCATAAATTTACATTTTTTCAGGTTCAGTTCCATTAAGTTATTATCACACCAGATAGCTACACTGGTCAGATCTGATTGTAACAACTTATGTTGATCTAAGATGTCATAGGATAGAAACAATTTAACGTCATCAGCATACAACAGTACATTCGAATGTTTAATGACAGAAGGAAGGTCATTTATAAAAAGATTAAACAGAATAGGACCTAAGTGACTTCCTTGAGGAACTCCAGAGGTGACATCTATAGTTTTTGATGTTGATGATTCGAATAACACCTGTTGCTTCCGATTTGTCAGATACGATTCTACCCATTTTAAAAGAAGATCTGGGAATCCGTATCTTTTAAGCTTTTCAATCAACAAATAATGATTAACTTTATCAAAAGCTTTACTAAAATCAGTATATATGACATTTGTTTGAAGATTCTTTGAAAATCCCTTTATTGTTAATGAAGAAAATTCCAATAAATTTGTAGATGTTGATCTACCTCTCAGAAAACCATGCTGTGAATTAGATATTAAAGTTGTGACCGAGTGAACCAATTGCTTTGTGACAACTTGTTCAAATAACTTTGGTATTGTGCTAAGTTTAGCAATACCTCTATAGTTAGATACGAATGATTTGGTTCCACTTTTATAAAGAGGAATAATGTATGACTCTTTCCATGAATTCGGAAAATAACCTCTTTCAATAGAGGCATTAAATATATTTGAAAGTGGAATGTATAAATTTTCTGCACAAACTTTCAAAATACAGCTAGGAATATTATCTGGACCAGTACTATATGAATATTTCAACGATTTTAGTTGTTGTAAGACATCATCAGATTCTATAACAGGATTGAGAATGGAATTATAAGTGGGGATGTTATATGGATACGATGTGTTACCATAAGTATTATCAGAATATGTCGTTTTGAAGAAGTCAGCAAACATATTGGAAATCTCAGTAGGATTGTTGGACTCACGATCATTCCATTTCATTGTAGTTGGAAAACCAGTGTTTTTCCTTTTTGAATTTACAAAGTTATAAAAAGTTTTAGAATCGTATTTGATTTTGGATTTCAAATCGTTCAAATATTCATCATAGCATTTTTTATTAAGTACTTGATATTTATGTCTCAGAAGCGAATATTTTGAATAATCTTGAAGGTTTAAAGTTCTTTTATATGTTTTAAATGCCCGAGTTTTCGAAGTTTTTAGTTTCCTCAATTCTTTTGTAAACCATACAGCACCAAGTTCATTCGAATTCTTTTTAATGTTCTTTGGAACACATATCTCGAAGATTTTGCTGAGCGTACAATTGAAAATTGATACACAGTCGTCAACATCTTCAAAGTTCATGTCCCAACTAGTTTCAGATAAGAGTTGGTTCATTTTAACAAAATTTGTATTCTTGAAGCAAAAAAATGACTTCAACGGTGTAGAAACTGGTTCTAAGTTGTTTTGAACAAATTCGAAAGATAATTCAAGTGTTGGGTGATGGTTATCTTCTGGACATGCAAAAGCATCACAGCGTTGCACTGAAAACTTCGAAGAGTCATCAACATAAATTAAATCCAAAATTCTACTATTCTTATTTTCAATCCCGTTTACTTGTTGTAAACTCATATCTGAAAATGAATCCAGAAGAAACTGGTTTGAAGAAACTGGTTTGAATCGCCACAAAAATTCCAAGATATATTCGGTAAATTAAAGTCTCCAAAAACAACAATGGAATCGGCAGGTTTAACATTTGAGTAAACCAATGATATAAGCGACACATGTCTTAGATAAACGGTAATATCGGAATTCGGTGGGATATACGAGCAAGTAACGAAAATATCGATACTAAAAACTCGAATTCGTACACAAATAAATTCCAAGTCAGAGACATCTGAAAGTATGACTTCCTCAGATGAAAAAAGGTTTTTTACTGCAATGAGGACTCCACCACCAGTCCTGCATTTACGATCCCTCCGAAAAATTTGATACCCAGCACACAGAATTTCTGAATCAAAAATATTTGGTTTAAGCCAAGTTTCGGTAAATACCAAGACATTATGACTACAATCGAAACTTTTAATATAAATATCGTTCAACTTTGTATTTAGCCCTCGAACATTTTGGTACAGAAGACAAACAACATTATTCGGGATTTTATTTAGTTTTTTTGATTAGAATTTAATTTTCTTTGAGGAAGTTGAACTGGATTTACTAGATTTGATTTCTCTTTATAAACAAATTCACGAACTAAAGTTTTATCCGGCCAAAAATTTTTATTTACAATCTCATCAAACAATTCTGCTGGAACAGATAATTTGAAAGATGAAATGTTTCTAGCGTATGAAAAGTTGAATTTAAAAGCATTTATATTATTACCGGTTTTATTGAGTTTAGAATCGATATAAAATATAATATCTTCAGTTAATGTGTCTGGTGCAAATCTGGACACGAAAATAGATTTTTTAGGTTGCACAACAACAAGCCTTTTTGGGGTTCTCGTTTCTTGTACTTCCCGCAAACAATCCTTTGGAGAAATAATATTTATGGAAGGACAAACATTTTTATCAATATTTGAGATTCCATTCATATTTTTCTCAGGAGCGTCATCTACCCTCGTTTCGAAAACCGCAGGATCAGGAGAATAAAATGTAACTGGTGAAGCAAACATATCGGAAAAGGATGGAGTTGTCGGAGTTGAAATTGGCTTTGGGGTAGGTGGTAAAAGCCCAACAGAAGTATTTTGTTTCGGAGCTGTTTCATCCAAACATTTATACTTCTGAAAGTTAATTTCGTACTCCTTCAGTTTAGACTGGGCAGCTGCTAAGTCCTTTGATACATCATTAAATCCCTTTCGGGCTTGACGTACCAATTTACAGATGTCCAGCTCTGTATCGCGGCAATCTTCGCAGGACCAACGAAGACCTTTTTTACCCTCGATCAGATCGACTACTCTACCAGTAAGGGATGCACATTTGACGTGATAAAAGATATCACATAGCCAACAGGAGACCATGCGTTCATTATCGACTTTAATGGCACACTTACGGAAAGAGCAAGTCATATTTAAATGCAAAAATTTATAAAAAATAAAATACAAAAAGTGTAAAAAAGTGTAAATTGTAACGAGACAAAATGTTGACTGGGAAAAGGCACTTTCAAATTATATTAAAACAAGTGCCTGAAAGTATGCTCTGAAAATATGATCAGACTGCGAATGTGGAATCTATATAAAGCTGGTGACACCAGAAATGTCAAAGTGGACAGTATAAGCAAAAACAAAAAAAATTTGCAATTTTTGTTGTAGTGATACTTAGCTGACAGGAATTCACGGAAATATAGCACAAAACTTTGTTATTTGCACAAAACTTATTGCACTTAGCCAGAATTTAATTTATTTAATTTATTTAAAAGGTTTTTAAAATAATTAACACTGTATAACTATTTAAAAATATTTATTAAAATCGCAGCAAAAATTCACTTATGATCAAGTTGAACAGGGTTGCCAAAACTTTGAACTCTAAAATGTCGATGTTGCTGAATATCTACGTAATGCGTAACTTGATATTGGGAAATAATTTAATAATAACGAAATAATGTGTATTATTTGCATTAAATCCAGACGAAGTATTTCAAAATCAATATTTTTTTTTTGCTGAAAATTTTATGATTTTGTACTAATATATATTTAGGGCCAATTTCATGTGCACTCTGAAATTAAGTTGGGTTTAATTTACATTTCATTCAGACGTTTTCCCATAGTAAATTGGAATTAAAATGGCGGATTTTCTTCATTTAAGTTGCAATTAAGCAATGTGAAATTGGCCCTTAAAGGTATTTTTTTACTTGGGAATTTACAGCTTAAGCCGACTTGGCACTTCCTAATAAAAGGTAAAATTCCATACAAATTATGCTCAAGAAATTAAGTTAAGTTTTTATACAATTTTTTTCTTAAGAGGGTTCAAATCGGCTTTATTTGTTAAAAAAATGTTACTTTATTTTGGCTGTTGTAAGGTGCCTTTGCAGCATCAATTTAATTTTTTCAATGATTCCCCTAAATTTGGGGATTTTTTTAAATTTAGTTTTTGGCAAATTTTTGTAAAAATTATAAAATTTAGAAATTTTTAGCCCAAAATTCAACAAAAAAATTTACTAAAACTAAAAACTGATGTTAACATTTTCGAAATTCACCAATTTGTTGCAAATCTCCAACTTCACAATAGTTTTTATTGTTATTTTTACTTACATTTTCTTTATATTTGTCACAATTTAATTTTTTGTAGATTTATTTCCCTATGTTTTTGGCAATAAATTTCTATTACACAAAAATTCATGAGAACAAGTCCAGTTTTATGACCAAGTTACTCATAAATTACTCTTCAAGATTAATAAAATAAATCATGAAATTCATAAACCTTAATCATAAAGTATTCAAAATCCATATGCATAGTTTATGTGCGAAATTGAATTATTTGTGGTTAATATTCATTATTAAAGATTATAGTTCGTAATTAAGAAACCACAATTTTATGGTAAATCATGAGCCAACATTTCTCTCCGTGTAATAATAAGAAAAAAAATCCTAATGGGGGAATCAGGGGAAAAACAATTAAAACTCTACCTGAAATTTAATTATATGGTCAAGAAAACACTAACAATGGCGCAACATTAATTTTATGAAAAGTACACAACAAGTTTAGAACATTAACATTGGGCGAATTCAGCGGAGACAACAGTTGTGTGTGAATAATCGAATAGCACTAATTTGGTAGCGCTACTATGTCTGTTGAGTCCCCGCCCTAACTTGGAAACAAATTGTCAAATGTTGTAAGAATTAAGCTTGACTCACAATTGCTATGCAACAATAAATGTTTGTATTCCCAGCAGAAGTCAACGACCAGACGCCTGACTCACCATATATGCTGTATTTGGGTAACGCGTGCCAATCCAAGCTGCATAATGTTTTTTGCATAGCAATTGTCATTGCAAATATTAATGTTGTTATCAGCAATATTGTTCTATATAATTAAATAAAGAACGGCGAGTTAAATCAGATAATTGAAACCAAGCAGTCATTGTTTTAATTCGACATTCAATTTAGTCTTGAAGTACCGTGCAACACCGTACTTCAAGAATACAACAATTGACACTGTGTAACACAGTGTTCGATTTAATAGAGTGGAACTTACTATACGAGCAACTCGTATAGTAAGCGAAACATTTTGGTGACCCCGACAATTCAACACGCACCTACAATTCGACAAGCGCTAACAATTCGATACGCGCCGCGAGAATACAGTACGAAAGTGTTACAAATCATCATCACGAGAACCACAGCGCTTTGAAGTGATGGCAGATTTCGAGACGTTGATTGCATATCAGCAACAAAACGGAGAAGTGATCGCGCAGATAATCCGCAACTTTAACAAAGATGCGGAATCCAGGAAGCAGTCGGCAGGTTATTTTGAAGAACGAATTCGTCGCCTGGATGAGGGATGGACTCGGTTCGAGACTACCGACAATCAAATAAGAACTCTACCGGTGCTACCGATGGAGCACAAGTATTTTGTTAAGGAATATTACAACGAAATCAGGAACTTAGTCAGCGAGAACCAGGAGAAATTCGAAGTATCCAAATTGGCCATCGAAGCAAGGGTCAACACGGAATCTAAGGAGGCACCGCCAAACCCACCTACAAGGAAGTTGGCGACCAATCAACCAACAACGAGGGAATGTCAAACTACAACGGTGGGAATCATACGGAAGCAGCAAGCCGCATTAGCGTCTGTACGCCGAATCAGCAGTGGACTGTTGACCGACGGCGAGCATCCGATTCAATTTTACGAAATCAAAATAAAAACGTTGAATCGGATGTTGCAACAAATTGAGGAGCTCAATCTTGTAATTTGGGAGCAGTACGAGGATCCCGCAGCCGTCGGATACGACGAATCACTGTACAACAGCACAGAAGACATGGTCCAGGAGCTGTTGGTTGACTTAGCAGTAAAGGTCAGCATAACAACCAGTACGGAACACCGGGGACCGATGACTGGAGACAACTACGGCGCTACCAGATGTTTACAGTTGCCTAAGGTGACCATTCCTAATTTTGACGGAGATTACCTGAAGTGGCGGCAATTTTTTGATATCTTTAATCAAATGATCCAAACCCAGGCAATACCAAGGATTCAAAAGATGTGGTATCTAAAAACCAACTTATCCGGAGAAGCAGAGCTACTAATTCGTCATCTTACACTAACTGATGACAATTACGAGACAGCATGGAAAACTTTACAAAATCGGTACAACAACTTACGAGTGCTAACGTCTACACTAATACAGAAATTGTTGGCACAATCAGCCACCACATCAACTGCAGCATCAATCAAGGGATTACACGATACCACAAACGAGTGTCTTCAAGCTTTGGAAAATTTAGGAGTTGCAACCACTTCATGGGACCCACTTTTACTACACATTTTGGTAAAAAAGTTGGATCGATCAACGCATATGCTATATGAGCAGTCAATTAAGCATCCGAAGGATTTACCAACAATAAGATGCTTCTTATCATTTTTGGAAGGCCAGTTCCAGTCTCTTGAAGCAATTGGCTACAAGGATAAGCAAGGTGGCCAAGGGCAAAAACTTTCGTATCATGCAGCAGATCCATGCGTTCTAACAGGGCAAAAGGATGGAAAGATGGAGTGCCCGCATTGCAAACTAAAGCATGCAATATATCACTGCGAGAATTTTTTGGCACTCAACACAAGCCAAAAATATTCAAGAGCCAAGGAGTTGAATTTATGCCTCAATTGCTTAAGAAAAGGGCATGGATTCAAGGATTGCAATTCCCGCAGTTGTTCAAGATGTAACAAAAAACACAACACATTGTTGCATCAGGAATCAATCATCAAGACGGCACCCGAGTCGGCATCTAGCTCAGCATTCGGGTCAATATGCAGCGCCACATCCGAGTCAGCAAACAAGGCACCAAAATCCGGTGCTACTACATCAATAACAAATCTGAGAGCAGAACATGTTGACCAAGGATCTGGTTACGTATTTTTAGCAACAGCGACCGTCCATATACTTGACAAAGATGGACAACAGATTCCATGCAGAATTCTTCTCGATTCGGGCGCCCAGATGAATTTAATCACGGATCGACTTCGCAGGAGATTAAGACTGCCATATACAGACTTCTCGAAATCTATTAACGGTGTCGGAAATACTGAAGTCAAAATAGATCCGAACGTTAACATCATAACAATTACATCTCGAATCAACAATTTTTCAACACAAGTTGAGGTGAACACCATCAAGGAAATTGCTTCTCACCATCCTCAAATACACGTGAACATCGACGATCGGACGATACCAGCAAATATGGTCTTGGCAGACCCCAGCTTCAATACCCCACAGGAATGTGACCTATTATTGGGAGCAGCATATTATGGCGAACTAACTCGGAGCGGCCGCTATAAGCTCCATGAACAACTTCCAATGCTTCAGAACACGGTGTTTGGATGGGTTGTAATTGGAAAAGTGTCTTCGGCGTACAATGATCAGCGATTCTGCGGATTGACGAATGCTGATCTTGACAAACAACTTCAACATTTTTGGGAGATAGAAGAGTATCCGTCAGCAAGACCTTTAATTCATCAGATGTGAAATGCGAAGAATTTTTTATATCAACAACTTTCCGCAACAATAACGGACGGTATGTTGTCAACCTACCGATGCTGAGATCCACTGTTACTGAGTGATCCACAGTTACTCGGCCACAGTTACTCATGTGGAGGGAACAGCCGTCTGACCCTGTTAAATATTATCAACTCAAGACGGTGACATACGGCACCAAATCCGCACCATATCTCGCTATAAGATGTCTTCAACAACTTGCGGGAGATGGCGAGAAGCAGTATCCATTGGGAGCAGCCGCAATAAAAGACTTTTACGTTGATGATGTAATGTCAAGGAGCAATAATTTCGAAGAAGCAGTTGAAAAGCAGAAACAGCTTAAATCACTCTTATGTCAGCAGGATTCGATTTACGCAAATGGTGCGGCAATCACCCGAGGCTGGTGGCCGATATACCAAAACAATATTTGGAGATACAACTCAACTTCTCCGAGCTAGACGATGAGCACGTGAAAACACTTGGATTGGTTTGGCATCCAGTTACTGACATCTTTTCTGTCACCTCAACAGTGCGGACCTTCAAGAACGTCACAAAATGAACAATTCTTGCAGAAGCCTCTCAGATATTCGATCCATTAGGACTAGTAAATCCGGTAATCGTCATGAGTAAAATATTCATGCAACAACTGTGGAAACAAAAATTTGACTGGGATGACGAATTGCCCGTCGAACTACAGTCATCATGGCTAAGGTTTAGAAAGGAATTCGACAAATTAAGCGAAATCAAAATTACGAGATACATGTTCAGCAATTCCAATACAACTAACATTCAACTTCAAGCATTCGCAGATGCCAGCGAATGGGCGTATGGATGCGCGTTATACCTACGTTCAACAGATCGCTCTGGTGCTGTCGTTGTGAGACTGCTATGTGCTAAATCTCGTGTAGCTCCTGTTAAGCCAACAACGATTCCGAGATTGGAACTCTGCGC
Source organism: Heteromyza rotundicornis (assembly GCA_951394025.1). Classification (NCBI taxonomy): domain Eukaryota; kingdom Metazoa; phylum Arthropoda; class Insecta; order Diptera; family Heleomyzidae; genus Heteromyza; species Heteromyza rotundicornis. Next base: position 51,034,268 of record OX596011.1, on the reverse strand, counting down.
TGCTGCACTGGCGGCTCAGACTGTCGATCGCATTAAGGACATCCTAACCGTTGAGCTCGACGAAATATTCTATTGGACTGACTCTCAAATCGTCATTTCATGGATTCAAGGAGATTCGGCGCTACTAAAAACGTTCGTCGCGAATACAATTGCAAATATACAAGAACTAACTACAAAGGGTTCATGGCGCTATGTTAGTACAACACAAAATCAGGCAGATCTTGTTTCACGAGGACTATATCCAGAACAATTAATAGCATCACAACTGTGGTTTGAAGGGCACAGCTTCCTTAAACATTCAAGATCAGGCTGGCCACAAAATCCAGAACACACGGTGCGACTGGAAGTTGAGGAAAAACATCTAAAATGCATACTATCCGTGACGAACTCTGGGCTTACTGGGCTACATTGGATACAATTGACAGCATCTTACGGCACATCAGGAAATTATCAACGGGTATTAACTACAAAGGCCATTTATTGGAAATCATAGAGCAGTATTCTCACCAATCGAGCGAGTTACGTAATACAGGACTCAACAAGGTCACTTCCAAGACGCAGCAAACGAGCACCCTTGGACATCGTAGGTAACATCGCCAGATCATTGTTTTGAACTCTGGACAGTGAGTACGAAACTCAGATGACCAAGATAATCCAGAAGATAAAAAACAATGAAGATCATATGTACGGACTGACACCAGATATCGGTGCTCGAAACAACGACAAACATTTTACGAAAAACTGAAGCAGAAAGAGGAAATCAACAAGGAGTTAGACATTGTGTATGAGAAACTACGAAACTTGAGCATGGAATCAAGGCAACAAAAATCAATCCAAAATGTTCATACACTGTCATTTTTACGTCACTAATACAAGAATGTAAATTTACTCCAGGAGCTATTCAAGATATAATCACGGATACTCATAATAACCGAGCCAACACTCTCGTCATCGCTCCCTCCCAGATTCAGAGTGAATTAGCGTATATAAAGGAACATCTTCCTCCGAACACGGTACTTCCTACAAACAACGGACTCATTGAAATAACACTCATTTACAGATTAATGAAAATCCATTATCGAGTGGTGAACAATTTCATTATATTCGGAATAACGCTACCGCTATTGCAGTCAACGGACTTTGACATATATAAGCTGGTTCCACTACCATCAATAGTTAAAACTTCCGTTATTGCCATTACCAGTCACTTCGAAGTGTTACTTACGAACTTATACCGAGATCAATTTTACTTAATGACCTCACTCGAATTCAGTCATTGCGATCAAGTTAACGATGAGCACTACTTTTGTAAACAACAACATCCAATTAAGATTAAAAATCCGCAGTCAACCACCTGTGAAATTGAGCTATTCCTCCAGCACCCAGCTCGGACAACATGCTTGATAAACAGTATGCCAGCACACAATTCATGGATACAGTTACAAACGCCAAATCAGTGGTTGTTTTCATTATACAAGCAGCAACTCGTTACCTTCATTTACTTACTCTTCTGATGTGGTCGCAAAATTTTCCGCTCCACACAAAAGAAAAAATAAACTCGAAAGTGTTTCCCAAATCAAATACAAACTCCGCGAAAAAAGAAAATAAAGTGATCGCCACTTTTTACACGCAGTCGGCATCGTCGGAGCCGCTGCAAAACAATTATAAATATAAATTATTTCTGCAAAAAATGGGAATAAAGCATTCCCCGAAAAAATCGAGCGCGTCTCTCACGCCGTTTTTTGCTTCCCGCTCAGACGAAAGCGAAACAGAAGAAAGTGCGACACAATTAAAACAACAACAAGAAAGTGCGAGAACGGCGAAAATTCATGTGTCCCCGCTTGCCCCCAATAGCGATGACGCGCTTCGTCCATCATTGCAGAATGCAACGCTCTCTAAGCATTCTGTATCGCTAATGTTACCAACTACTCCCGTTCAATATCCCGCATTGATGACATCACACGCTGAATCTCTCACGCCTGCTCTAACATGGAGTCAAGAGTGTGTTACTCCAAACACACACACAGGTAACTCTGTTTCGCCTTTTGTTCTAGAAATCCCATTTCATCACAGCATGCAAATTCCCTTTTGCGTTACTCCCGCTCAGAACTTAAATGAGCAAAAAAAATTTGTCGATAAGTTAAAAACAACAAAACTTCAAAGTAGCTCTATCTCTAGAGAGCAAAATATAAAGGCAACGGCAGCGCAGACAGGCATTGACGCCTACTTCAAACGAAGAGGTTCTCCTCCTGGAAATGTGAAATCTTCTAAAATGCAAAAGACTAATCCCAAAAAGTCTATTGAGTTAGGGCACAACCGATTTGCCATTCTGGCCGAATCCACAAGTTCGGAACCGATTCCGAAATTCCAAAAACCCCCACCAATTTACTTACGTGAAAAAAACTCAAATTCCCTAATAAAAACAATTTCTCAAATAATTGGTGATCACACATTTCATGTAATCCCTATTCTTAAGGGAAGAATCCATGAGACTAAAATTCAAATCTATAACGAGGCAAATTATAGAAAAATTATCGAATCCCTCGATAAATCAAAAAAGAGCTATTACACATATCAGCTCAAAAGCTCTAAAGGTCTCTCCGTTGTCATAAAAGGCATTGACTCGTTTGTTGAATGCAATGAAATCAAAAGCGCTTTAATCGAAGAGCGCTTCCACGTTAAATCCGTTTTTAACATACAAAATCGAGGTAAAATTCCCCAACCACTATTCCGAGTGGAACTGGAATTTGATCCGAAGTCCCTAAAAAAGGGGGAATCTCACCCAATTTACTCACTGCGGTATCTCCTCCATCGCAAAATTACAGTGGAAGAGCCTCATAAGCGCCGAGGACCAATTCAGTGCCAAAATTGCCAAGAATACGGCCACACAAAATCGTATTGCACACTTCCCAGCGTGTGCGTAATATGTGGCGATCTCCACCCCACAAACTTGTGCAAAAAAACTAAAGAGGATGCAAATGTTAAAAAATGCAGCAACTGCGGTGGCAACCATACAGCAAACTATAGAGGCTGTCCAATCTACAAATCCTTCAAAAGCAATGCTATTCCCAAAGCTGATGTTTTCCCTCCAAAACAGGATTTAAGAAAAATCCCAACAAATCCCTCACAATCCATTGTCCCTACTTATGTAAATCCCAATATAAATCAAGGCGTTTCCTACGCCAGTGCTTTAAAAGGACAAAACTCTGTCCCCAAGTTCACGCAACCTGCTCCTCCTAGCAGTTCTCTCGAACAAACTCTGCAAGTGTTTATACAAAATATGTCACAATTTATGTCTGGTATGCAAAATATGATGCAAGAAATGATTAAAAATCAAAGTCTTTTACTGCAACATCTCATGTCTAAACCATGAATGGTTTAAAAATATCATTTTGGAATGCAAACGGCCTGTGTCTTCACAAACTAGAACTTCTCGAGTTCTTGAAAGAGTCCAGCATTGACGTTATGCTAATTTCTGAAACTCACTTCACCGAAAAACACTTTTTCAATCTTCCGGGATATAGACTCTATGACACAAAGCATCCAAGCGGAAACGCTAGAGGTGGTTCCGCTATTCTCATAAAAAGCCGAATAAAGCATTATGCTCTACAGAATTATTGCACAGAATACATTCAAGCGACAAGTATTTCTCTCGATGAATACTTAAAAGGCCTAACATTAACAGCTATATACTGCCCGCCCAGACACAAAATAACTGAGCAACAATTCCAGACTTTTTTCAATTCTCTTGGATCAAAGTTTCTCGTTGCCGGCGACTTCAACGCCAAACATACATACTGGGGCTCTCGGCTTATATCACCAAAGGGCAGGCTCCTGTTGAACACTGTCAACAGCCTCGGCCTTGACGTTGTCTCCTCTGGCACTCCAACTTACTGGCCAACTGACAGCGAAAAACTCCCGACGTCATTGACTTTGCAGTATTTAAAACTGTAAGAAGGAGCCAATTGACTATAGAATCTTCTCTAGATCTCTCATCAGACCATACGCCTACTATTATCACAATAAAGTACATCCCAAGCTCTGAGGTCAACCCACCAGATAAATTGACTAGTAAACTCACAAACTGGCTCAAATATCGGAAGTATATAAGCTCTCACATTAACCCTAAAGTGTCACTAAAAACGAAAAACGAAATAAACACAGCTGTTAGTAAATTCACACTTTTGCTTTCCAAAGCAGCTGCAGCGGCCACTCCCTCCCAAATCCAAAATTGCTCAACCCGAAGCTATACAAAATGTACTCCAAAACATATAGAGCAGCTTCTAAAAAATAAAGGAAAAATACGTCATGAATGGCAAAATCACAGATCGCCCACCTTGAAAAAACAGTTAAAAGATATCACTCGAAATCTACAAAAACAGCTTAAATGGAAATCCGAAAGAGACTTTCAACAACTCGTTGAACATCTCGCACCCACAAAATCAACAAATTACTCTCTCTGGCGAGCTGCTAAAAATATGAAAAAACCGGTACTGGCAGAACCTCCCATACGGCTGCCAAACGGAAATTGGGCCAGAAGCGATTCAGAAAAAGGTGCTGCTTTTGCCAACCACCTAAAAACCGTATTCACCCCGAACGAAACAACTGGTGATATCCCATTACCAACAGTAATCCGACTCAATAACACCTGTACAGTCGCGATGAAAAAAAATGAACTAATGGAGGCAATAAATAAATGCCTGAACCAAAAAAAAGCACCAGGACCGGACTTGATAACGCCCACAATGATAAAAGAACTGCCATCAGTTGCAATAACCCATTTATTGCACATATTTAATGCAATCCTTAGAACATGTCACTACCCAGATGATTGGAAACTTTCTCAAGTTACAATGATTCCCAAACCTGGAAAAAATCCCAACAATGTGACCTCATACCGCCCCATAAGTTTGCTCTCTGTGTTATCGAAACTCTTCGAAAAACTACTAATAAAATTGATTTTACCCAAAATTACAGAAAAACAAGTGATTCCCGATCACCAATTTGGCTTCCGCGAAAAGCATGGCACTATCGAACAAGTACACCGTATTGCAGACTCAATAAAAAGCACTTTCGAAAAGAATCAGTACTGCTCCGCTGTTTTTCTCGATATTACCCAGGCCTTCGATAAAGTCTGGCACGAAGGACTTATTTTCAAATTACAGCATATTCTCCCCGCTAATATGCACTGCCTACTTAAAAACTATCTCACGAATAGAAAATTTGTAGTAAAATATAAAAGCTTTGTCTCCCAAAAATACGATATACTGGCCGGAGTACCACAAGCTAGTGTCCTCGCGCCCCTGCTTTATATTATATATACTGCAGATATGCCCAAAAGCGACAGAACTCTTTTATCGACTTTTGCTGACGACACTGCTATCCTGTGCTCCCACTCAAACCCAGACATGGCAACTCTTTACGTGCAAAAACATTTGGACTCTCTAAGCAATTGGCTATCACGATGGAAAATCAAAGTCAACGAATCCAAAAGCTGCCACTTAACCTACACCCTAAGAAGGGACACGTGTCCTGCTCTGAAGATAAACGGCCAAGTTGTGCCCGAAAGCACCGAAACAAAGTACCTTGGAATGCATCTTGATCGCCGTCTCACATGGCACAAGCACATCCAATCTAAAATCACTCAGATTAAGTTAAAACAGTTGGAGCTAAATTGGCTAATCGCAAGGGCATCAAAGCTTAATCTCACATATAAAGTCCAAATATACAAAAGTATAATAAAACCCATATGGACATATGGAATTGAACTCTGGGGTACAGCCTCTCCCTCTAATGTGGAAAAACTCCAGAGAGTCCAATCTAAAATCCTGCGACAAATTACCAGAGCCCCTTGGTTTATAAGAAATGCAAACATCCACAATGATTTGAATATCCCTGCAGTAAAAGACGAAATTCCGAAACTTACCTCGAAGTACAAGCAGAAGCTTATGTTTCATCCAAACATTCTAGCTAGAAATTTACTGAGACCTCTGAATCCCTCACGTCTTAAACGAAGCTAATATATATCTCATATATTAGATACGCTAACTCCACATTGCCTAAATCAATGGATGTAGGGCAATTTTTACATCTCATAGCATAGTTTAAGCCGAATTTTTCTTTTTTTTTAGAATTTAGTAGAATTATTGAATAATCATTGTTAGACCTAAGTTAATTGGTGATTCAAATGAATAAATGTACATTATAAAAAAAAAAAAAAATTACCTTCATTTGCAACAACACTGCGGTTCCCACTAACTTAAATGGCATCGGACTTGTAACCTTGGCAGCTGGATGCGAAATGAAGAATTATGATGTCATCATAAAATCTGGAAGGCCTGTACACTCCGAGGTGTTAAGTCAATCATTTCATCCAAAAATCAACCTTACATTCGGAAGTGAATTGATACACCACGAGGCAACTGTATTCACTCACCTTCGCATCATCAATCACGAAGGGCAACTGGAGAATGTGACCAACGAGATACGAGACATCAAATCAGCTCAAACGCAATTACAAGATCTCCAATCATCCAACACACATATCGTCATCGTTGGCTATACAAGCATGGGCCTTATACTATCAGTCATTGTTTATTTAGGACTCAAATGTATCAGAAGAAGACATACATTTCAACCAACACCAAGACGTCCTCAACCTGCACAAGGAATACTTCACAAGAACTCCAGAACACCATGTAGCGAGGACTTTAGTTTCGAAGTTGAAGACTTCAAAAGGGGCCAGAATGTTGAGTCCCCTCCCTAACTTGGAAACAAATTGTCAAATGTTGTAAGAATTAAGCTTGACTCACAATTGCTATGCAACAATAAATGTTTGTATTCCCAGCAGAAGTCAACGACCAGACGCCTGACTCATCATATATGCTGTATTTGAGTCACGCGTGCCAATCCAAGCTGCATAATGTTTTTTGCATAGCAATTGTCATTGCAAATATTAATGTTGTTATCAGCAATATTGTTCTATATAAGCAACCAATTAAATAAAGAACGGTGAGTTAAATCAGATAATTGAAACCAAGCAGTCATTGTTTTAATTCGACATTCAAGTTAGTCTTGAAGTACCGTGCACCGCCGTACTTCAAGAATACAACAATTGACACTGTGTAACACAGTTTTCGATTTAATAGAGTGGAACTTACTATACGAGCAACTCGTATAGTAAGCGAAACAATGTCAATTTATGCTAATGCCTTTGTTTTCAATATTATGAAAAAACAATTTCAAATCAAATTTTAGTCAGTTAAAAAATAAATAAACAATTGAGCAAGGAAGCTTCACTTCGAAATATTGCTCGTTTCGAGGTTGCTCCCTACTCATCTGACCATTGACAAGTCCCGCTATATGGCCAAGTATGACCATACCTAGTTCATAAATAAATCAATTACTGAAATTGCCATTTCCAATACAAAATATTATTTTTAATTTTGAGTTGTTGTTCTGAATATTGAAGTAGGAACGCATTTAGAATTTTTCTAAATGCGCTGAGAGAGGTAGCGCTTCCACAACTGTTGTCTCTGCTGAATGCGCCCATTGTTTTTAAATGCTAATGCCTTTATTTTCAATATTGAGAAAAAACAATTTCGTATAGTCGGGTTCAAGCTCAAGTGCAGCTTAAATCAAATTAAGACTGCGATTTTTATACAACAACAAATTTTAGTACCATCAGGTAGTTACTCATATGCGCATTTCATTCCCACTAAGGAACTCATCAGTGAGCTTTCCTGGTACAATACTATTGCTTAAAACAACTATATAAGTTATTTTTAACCTTCCTTCTTCGCTCATGAAGTTAAACTGATTTTTATTTCCCATAGTAAACTTAAACAGACTACAAAGTCAGTAAAGTGCTGACTTAACATAATAGAAATACATAAGCGTGCAGGTGCGAACTTAAACAAACTACAAAGTTAGCTAAGTGATGACTTAACATAATAGATACAAATATATAAGAGAGCAGGTAGTAACAGACGATCGTGGGAACTGCTGTGTCAGCTATTTCCCTTAATTCGTCCTTTCCTTAAATTTTAACGTCCTCGTTCATAATCTGTCAGTTTTATCGGTATTTCTTCTGTATTAATTTTCACCACGTTAGGCTTAAGTTTGACGTATAAAATTAGAATGATAGTCAGCGAAAGTATCGCTATGACACTGTACCAGATCCATCTACTAGTTTCCAATGTTACTTTGACCTCTTCTATTTTTTGCATGTTGCTGATATGTAGCTTGCGTAAGTGTGGCAATGATATTTCATCAGAAAACTCAGTTTCTATTAGGCTTGTTTTCTTTGGAGCTGACAGCTGGATGATATCGGAAAGTTGATTTATTTGGTATTTTTGTCCATTAATGATGATTGAATTTGTGTAAGTTATGAGGTAGGAGCCATTTAAATGAAAAATTTGCCAATCATCTTCTACCGTTGCATTCCCATCTCATAGCACGATCGGGCCATCTCTTAGTTGTTCTATCTCCGATGCTTGATATGCTGAAGTTGTTGGACAGTTCTCTGTGTGGTTATTTAGCAGTTCGAGCAGGCATTTATCGTCTCTATTTATGTTGCAGTAATCATATTTATTAGCTTTTTTACAATTTTTCAATGCAAAATAATTTTCATTACAATTTGCTGTTATGTTGTTTTTTAATTTTAACATTCTGTTGTTTCGGATGATTGTCCCAATTTCATTAAGTTTACAAATTTGCTTTACTATAGGTATTAATGAGATAAATAAGTGAGTCTTTTTGATAATATAATTTAACATCAGCAATACTAACTAAATCGCTCATATAAGTTACAATGTTTTCTGTTTTTTCAACTAATCTTATTTCCTCTGGGTCTAGTACCAGTGGATTTACTATATTTAATTTAGCGAGCATTTTGCTGTATAAATTGTTTTTTAAATTATCAATGACAATTTTATTCTTACGTGCTATTAACAATGTTAGTATTTCGGAATTTATGGTTTTTTGCTTGCCTACATTATTAATTTGGTCCGTAAGTTCGTTAATTTTGAATTCAATTTCTTTATTGATTTCAATTTGCCTATTGTTTGCTCTAATGAGCTCATTTTCCATTGCTTGTAGAATTTCAAAATCTTGGTGATCAGGCACACCTGCAATAAATTTGATTGCCGATTGCCGACTGGCACTTTCAATATGCGTACTATTCGTTCTATTTCATCTACGTCCTGCTGTAATAGTTGCACTTCCTTCTCATTTTCTAGTAGCGCCATTAAATTTATTATTATTATTATTATTATGAATTTATTAGCATATAAGAATTATCTTTTAAATGCAACAGGTAAAATAAATAATCAACAGAAAAAAGTGGAAGAAAAATTAATTAATTAAATAGATGACTTCAAATTAACAGTGAATAGAAAATAAATTAAATTGGGAAACTAAGAGTAATACTGCACACACAGAATCCACACGTTTCCAGTAGTTACTTTATACCCCTGGCCAGCAAGAGAGCAATTACAGGAAACATTTGGATTTAACAAACAGATATGCAACATTACTTTACATACATATAAGAACAAAAAAACAATAAAATATAAGTAAAAGTAAAATCGAAATATGAAAAATATTTAGAAATAGTCAAGAAGATATAGTAGATAAAGTAAAAAGACGAGAAGAAAGTATAGTCTGAAGAGAGAAGAAAACTAAATTGTTTTAAGAAAAGTATTGGAGTGTTAAAAGCTTAAAGTCTACTATGCTTGTTACGCTCCTAATGTGAATAGGTAACGAATTCCACAGACGAACAGCACTAATGAAAAACAAACGCGTAGAAGCAGTGTAATTAAATTTAGGTGTTATAAGAACCAAACTACGAGTTGATTTACTAAATTGTAGTTTATGATACAGATAAAGAGGGGATCTTGTATGAATCAACCTATGCAAAAATATGCAATTTCTAGACTTAAGATATTCGGAAATACTACAACCAAGAATACGAGTATTGAAAGATGATATATGATCATACCTCCCAATCCCATAAACATACCTTGTTGCGTTGTTAAAGACAACTTCTATCTTATGAATAGCAAGCGAGTCCACACACAAAAAAAAAAGTAGGTAAATCTAACCAAAAAAGACGATTAAAAATGCAGCAACCAAGAAACGTTGTAAATGGAACCGACTCAAAGTTGTTGGCGTACAATCAAATTTTGTTGGCGTACAATTAAAAATTGTTCGTATATTACTTTATGGAAGACAGAGAAAGCAATTATACAATTGAGCGAAAAAATAAATAGATACATATTAGAAAAAGAATGCAAAAAAAAGATAGCTGATGTGTTTCGTATTTCTGTAGATGTGTTGTATTGAAATATATTTATGAAGCTTAAATTAATTTAATGTAAGCCCAAGACTTTAAAAACGAGATAATTTACATTTCGTACACAAATTTGTCGGGCAACATCATTTCTACTGCGAATATATATAATATTCATTACTTAGAACTAACGCGCTTCCACAAAACGCAATATTTTAATATTTCATTAAGTTTACAATTATATTGTAATATTGAAATTAATGTTTTCCCGGGAAAAAACGATTTGAAAAACATTCTGCACAATTTATAAAATCGTAAAATCACAATATTTGTTAATAATGAATTATAACATAGTTATAATTTGATTTTAAAAATTGTTTTCGAAATATCAAAAATGTAAAATGTAAACAAATTGGACGCCATCTTCTAGTGCTGCGAAAATTCGATTTTTTTGTATTCGATACAACCGGATACTTTCTTGTGAATACTTAATAATTTTTACGATAATTTTCATTCAATTTTGATTTGAAATAAAATCTCTGAGTAAAGTAAATGCACGTAGCAATTGCTCTAAGACGTTTTTATTATTACGACCCAACAATTTTCATACAAACTTCCCTAAAATACCAATAATAGTATCGCATACTAATGGAACCAAGTACTTCATGAGTCAAGTGTCGAATATAAATTATTCATATATTATGCAGCACTTGTTGCTTTGAGAGCGAAAACGAGACAGCCATATATAATAATTTTTCTCTCTTGTATTAAATGTCATGCTGTTTCAGAATTATGAAATATTTGCGGCATGGTTGCATTTCTGCATCGAGCGATGACATTGCGAATCATATGCCGAAATACGACCATGCTGGCAAATCATTTAACAATTTTTTGACGATTAGATTAACCACAACAATTGTAATTGTTGTTTGTGTTTTCCATATAAAATAAAAAATTGTTTTTTTACAACGTTTTTTGGTTAGATTAACCTATCTTTTTTTTTTCTGTGCAGGGACTATTAACTGCGTCGAGTTTTAATAGGCATAAATGCTGAAGTCATACGAAGATTTCTCAAGGTATAGTAAACTTTACTCACTGCAGAGTTGATGTGATCAACACAAGTAAGTGAGGAATTAATTTTAAACCCAAGGTTCGTTACTTTGTCAGTAACCAACAACTTAGTGGCATTAAGCAATATCGGAGGAACGTCAAGAAGAGGATAATTAGTTCTAGCTATAGGCAGGACATATGATTTTGATGGATTCAAAAATAGTTTATTGCATATGGCCCACATACCAATAGACTCTAAGTCTTCATTTACTCTGGCACACAAATCTTCAATAAGACCAATAGGACGAGACAAGTAGAGTTGAAGATCATCACCATAGGCATGCATAGTAACATATCTACAAACTTTGAAAATATCATTTAAAAACAAAATAAATAAAAGCGGGCCAAGTACAGACCCTTGAGGCACTCCACTGCTTATAGTTTTATATTGTGAATAACAACTACCAACTCTGACTCGTTGAGATCTACCTTCAAGATAGCTTTTTATCAGGTTAACCGCAGTTATAGAAAAACCAAAAAATTGTGTTAATTTCAAACAAAGCAGAGAGTGATTCACACTGTCGAAAGCTTTAGAAAAGTCTAAAATGCAGATCAAAGTCAAGCATTCATGATCATAAAACAATCTAATATCATCCAATATTTTAACTACTGCAGTAATGCAACTGTGCCCAGGACGGAAACCAGACTGGAGAGGTGACAAAAGACTATTGGCAGTAACATAATTGGATATTTGTTCCGCCACGAGGGACTCACAAACTTTGGAGATGGAAGATAAAATACTTATAGGACGGAAATCACTGGGTACAGAGGCCGAAGGTTTTTTGGCTACAGGAACGATAGTAGCCACTGTAGGGGTAGCAAGAGCTAGTAAAACAATGGTTAATAATGTGTGTAAGAGGATTCAGTATATAGGGCAATATTAACTTAATGAACTTAATAGCTACCCCATCTTCACCAATAGTATTCGATTTAATTTTCATTACACATTTGGCAACATCGAGTTCACCTACAGCGGAAAATTCAAACTTATTAATGATATTTGGAGAAACTACACCTTCCAAATTAAATTGTGATTCATCAACATTATTAACAATAAAGTAATCATTTAATATATCAGGATCAATATTACACTCAGTTACTGCGCACACCAATCTCTCTCAAATTTATCCACAAATGCTTAGTGTAATGGTTGATTTCGAATCGAAATGAATTGTCCCAAAATCCGAAAAATAATTTGTCCAAAATAACTTGAAACACCCTGCGATTAGAATTCATTGCTGTTGGTATTGGTAATTTAGGAGTAATAAGGCCTATATGAATTCAATCTTTTTGTGTGAGTAACTTACATCAAGTTAATGCGTTGGTATAAGGAATTTTAAGATCTCTCGGTTTGATGCTTGATATTGAGAAATGCCGTATACCCTTGTATTTCGTATTTGTTAAAATAGCTCGAAAACACCTTGTTTCGACAATTTCCACGAGGTTCATACCATTTTTCAATTTGAGAGGCCCAGACCTTGTACTAGTTATATTCATTCGGCCATTTCAATTAATCATTCAACGAAGGCAGACGTGAGCCAAAAATAGTGCTCCACTTGATTCTTACTTGGAAGGAATAGTCATTTAGACTCCAATTATCTGGCAGCGTTTTCTAACACCAGGTAACAAAATTGTTAATTATTTTGTTACTCCTAAATTCCTAAATTGTACACAAATTTACAGAAATTAAATAAAATTTAATTTTGGAGATTCCCCGGTGGATTCCGATCCTTTAAGGAGAGGAGGTCGTTAAGCGTCACTCCTCTATTTTATTCCCGAATTGGAGCTTGAAGGTCATATCAAGGACATTTCAGTTACACCAAGGTACAAATACTTGACATGGTTGTTCTTTGAAATCGGATCAGAAAAGGTAAAAAAATTCGATAAACTGAATTTTTCTATAATCTCCCCCCTAAGACGATTATGTTCTTCTTATTTCTATTATAAAGATGTCCCATCGAAGCCGCCTTGTTCGATATTGGCGCGAGCCAAAGCATTGCTACGGGTTCTCCTCTCTTCTTCTTTCCTCCTTTTCTTGGCCACCTGCACCCCCAGATGCTTAGTTCTCCCACTGAATCTTCAACTTTCTACCTGCAATGAGCAGTATCGTCGTAGCCGATACAGTGATTAGTGTAAAAAGTGAAGCCAAAGTCCCAAGATTAAAGGGCCTGTAAATTGCAATTAAATTGCAAGTCAATTGCAAAAAGTCACGAATTCAAAGATGGTAGTGAAATACTGATTAAAGAAATCATAATTTTATGTCTAAAAGGCAATTCCATAGTGTGTGATGTATGAAAGAACCAAACAAAAAAAAAACAAGAAAGAAAAACATTTTAGAATGTAGAAATTGAATAAAATAAGTTAAAGAAAAAAAATATGGAAGAAATTAGTTTTAAAAGTGATCTTAAAGAAAACTAAAAGATTAAAAATAAATAAATATAGAGTAAAGAGAATTAAATATTTGGTAAATGGTGAAATAAAGTTGTGAAAGAACATAATTGAAACAATCTAAATGTAACCAAGGTTAAAAGAAAAGAGAAAAAAAACAATTTCCCCCCCCCCCCCTACCCATAACAACAGTAATTCTCTTGTCACCCGACGACTGGCCAGCAGACGGAGTTTTGAACATGTAAGTGTTTCTATTCTTTCTTTATTATAATTTTATTATACCACATTTAATTTTCGTGATCAATCCTAATGTTAAATAAAAATGACAGAAATGAAAAGAATTTTACTTTGATATAAAAGGAACTAAACAAAAAATTTAATTTCTTCGATATTAAAATGATTAAGACCATGTAATAATGTGAAATCAAATTATTGCTTTAAATCTAATTTCGTGAATTAAATTTTAGTACATTAAAATTTTTGTTTGAAAGAAATCAGAATTAAACTAAATAAAACCTTTTGTCTTTAAGCCTAATGTAAAATATTAATACACGCACATACACACACTTATGGAATCGCCTTCAAATACGATTTCGGGGAGCCATATTAATTAGCTCACTTATACATTTACATAGCTGAACTTCGTTCTTTAATGATCACTATGTTAATTTAACATGATACGTTTAGCGAGTAATTTTGCCAGCTAGTTAATATCGTATGTACTCTATTGTTTACAGTAACGCTTTGTTTTGCTAGAATTTTTACGAGATTGAAATGATGTTTACATAGTTATTATGCTAAGAGGTTAACATTGAATGCTTAGGCGGTTAAGCGATTTAACATTTAATTTGGCAATGTTGTCAGAATAATTAACCTTTTGTATAATATGCTCTGTTAATAAAATTTGTTTTGAAACTCAACTCTCTACTAATGAGAATATCAATGGAAATTTAACATCAGCATAATTATGATAATGTTAGCATTATGGAAGACATTTGAATTAATAAAAGAAACATTGTAGAATTCAATATGAAACTTTAAGAATTTATTGAATTGACCTAGTAGCCGTTCATTAGTATTAGGGTATTCTCGCATATGGACACTTCGGGTTTCGAGAATACATGGTTGGGTGGGCATAAGGGATCGTAACATCTGATCCAAGGGCGACCTATTCTGTTGTTGTTGTAGCTGTAGGTTCAGCTTACATTCTATAAGGGGTTTAATATATTTGGTTTGGTTTTTTTTTAGAGTTCATTTTGCAGAGCACGTAGATTTTTTGTTAACGATGTTTGGTAGTGGAGTAGCAAAAACTCACTCCCAATGCCGGCGAGCTAGACCCATACCAGTACGTGCGAAAGGCTACCACCCACTATTGAGTTTAAAACATCCTGTCGTTACAAATGGCGCCCAACGTGGGGCTATAATTAAGGCTTATAGACGCATTATCTATTTTCATCTTTGCTAATAGATCCCACAAATTTATATTTTTTCTTGTAATTTTGGTCTGATTTTTATGCGATATTTTTGGAATTGCTAGAGTAATTGTACAGACATATTACTTAGACCGATCCTTAGTATGGATTTCAGCTAACTTTATTACAACTTCATGCGGTTTTTACTTAATTTTCTGTTGAGTATTTCGAGGGTCGTGGGTCGATGCAAATATATTTAATTTTTCCTGGAATTACGATTTGTGATCTATTCTGTTGCTTTTCGTCCGATTTATTAAGTTATTTTTGCGATTACGTACCAACAGAAATAAAATACGACTTATCGAATACTCAACCCATTTCATTTTCTACAACAACAACAAAGAATTAAACCCATTATTATTGCATATGTGTTCGGTTACACATTAGGTCTGATATTATACCAAATCTTTTAAATTTTTCTTCTTATTGTTTTTTCCCCTCAATTTTGTATGATTTTTATCAATGGCGGTGAGACATAGTAGTGACAATTTACCATTATCAAATCAAATGGATTTTGGAATTTGTACGGTCTGTAGCCAACAAATTGAACAAACTTCAATTGTGGCTATTACGCGTTGTATGCACTATTATCATCGCAATTGCATTCTCGATTGGATTAAGACATCCACAACTTGTCCTCAATGTCGTAAACGTTGTACTGTTAACAATTTAACTGACGTTATGACACAGCCAAATTCAAATACTGAAAGATCACAAGGTGCGATTCCAAGACGTATTACTAGAGCTAACACAATAACTCAAAATCCCATTGATTGGTCCATTGCTGGTCCTAATTTGAATTTTTCTTCTAGAAACTTATCATTGCCCTTAGGTGCTAATGAAATTAGGCAACCTCCAATATCATCTGCTCCCATACGCGATGATGTTAATCTCAACAATAGAATTTTGAATTTAGAAACGAAGTTTAACTCTGATCTATCGGCTTTACAAAGTACCATCCTTAATCTTTCTCAGCAAATTAGTCAGTTGTCTATGCGTCGTACAGTAGAACCTGATTGGCCGCGGGAAGCATTCCCTCCAATAAATAATAGCACTTCGAATTTAGCTTCAAGCCAAAATCGTCCTTCTGTAGGAAATAATACTTCCGCACCCCACTTGACTTCCGCTTCAAATTTACATTTTGCTCCAAATGTTGCATCTGGGGAACCGCACTCGGATACTTTCCATACGAATGTTTTCCGTACTCAGAGTTTTCATCCAAATTATCCACCTCCAAATAATTTTCCGGTTCACAATAATACTCAAAGACTTTCTTCAGCATCCACGGTTGTGCATACTAGCGGTAGAACTGCTCAACTTATACAAAGTTGGAATATCACGTTTAATGGTAGTTTGGCTAAAATGCCAGTAGAAAAATTCATATATATGAGAAATTCGTTGACTAACGACAGTTTAGGTGGCGACTTTACTACCTTGAGGGATCACTCTCATATTCTCTTTAAAGAGAAAGGCCTTGACTGGTATTGGAGATATCGTAGGTCCGTTGAAAGGGTTAACTGGGAAAATCTTTGCACATCCGGATAGCGATGTTAGAGAATTAATTCATGATAGGAAATAAAAAGAAAACGAAAGCTTCGACGAGTATTACAATGCCATTCTTTTCCTTTGTGATCGATTGCATTATGCTATGCAGGATCCCGAACTATTAGAAATTTTGCGTAGGAATTTGCGTCCTAAAATTAGGAATGAGTTATTTTATCAAAATATTACTTCTGTGGCTCAACTAAGATTCTTAATTCTTTATTAGATAACGTTGAAAAGCCTAATATTCGTCCTAGTCGTCGACAAGTTAGCTAAATAGAAACTGACACTAATGACTTAAATTGTGAGGAAATTTGTGAATTGGTTAAACTGACTTGTTGGAATTGTCGCCAAGAAGGACACCGTTTTTCAGATTGTCTTGAGGACAGATCAGAAAATATTCTAAAGCCTAATTGTACACAGAAAAAAAAAAGATAGGTTAATCTAACCAAAAAACGTTGTAAAAAAACAATTTTTTATTTTATATGGAAAACACAAACAACAATTACAATTGTTGTGGTTAATCGTCAAAAAATTGTTAAATGATTTGCCAGCATGGTAGTATTTCGGTATATGATTCGCAATGTCATCGCTCGATGCAGAAATGCAACCATGCCGCAAATATTTCATAATTCTGAAACAGCATGACATTTAATACAAGAGAGAAAAATTATTATATATGGCTGTCTCGTTTACGCTCTCAAAGCAACAAGTGCTGCATAATATATGAATAATTTATATTCGACACTTGACTCATGAAGTACTTGGTTCCATTAGTATGCGATACTATTATTGGTATTTTAGGGAAGTTTGTATGAAAATTGTTGGGTCGTAATAATAAAAACGTCTTAGAGCAATTGCTACGTGCATTTACTTTACTCAGAGATTTTACTTCAAATCAAAATTGAATGAAAATTATCGTAAAAAGTATTAAGTATTCACAAGAAAGTATCCGGTTGTATCGAATACAAAAAAATCGAATTTTCGCAGCACTAGAAGATGGCGTCCAATTTGTTTACATTTTACATTTTTGATATTTCGAAAACAATTTTTAAAATCAAATTATGACTATGTTATAATTCATTATTAACAAATATTGTGATATTACGATTTTAAAAATTGTGCAGAATGTTTTTCAGCTCGTTTTTTCCAGGGAAAACATTAATTTCAATATTACAATATTATTGTAAACTTAATGAAATATTAAAATATTGCGTTTTGTGGAAGCGCGTTAGTTCTAAGTAATGAATATTATATATATTCGCAGTAGAAATGATGTTGCCCGACAAATTTGTGTACGAAATGTAAATTATCTCGTTTTTAAAGTCTTGGGCTTACATTAAATTAATTTAAGCTTCATAAATATATTTCAATACAACACATCTACAGAAATACCAAACACATCAGCTATCTTTTTTTTGCATTCTTTTTCTAATATGTATCTATATATTTTTTCGCTCAATTGGATAATTGCTTTCTCTGTCTTCCATAAAGTAATATACGAACAATTTTTAATTGTACGCCAACAAAATTTGATTGTACGCCAACAACTTTGAGTCGGTTCCATTTACAACGTTTCTTGGTTGCTGCATTTTTAATCGTCTTTTTTGGTTAGATTTACCTACTTTTTTTTTTGTGTGTAATAACTGCCAAAATCAGAAAAACTTGAGGTCGAGCGTACACAACAACAACCGTCTACGCTCCAATCCAAATTAAATAACGACCCTGGTGAAACTAAAATCAATACCTCTGTGGGTACACAGACACTTAAAGTTCTACAACACATCAATGCAATCCCTTCCTCGAATTTACATTCAAAGTATACCCCAAGTCTACATCCAATTGTCCCATTTCATAAAAGATTAGAAAATTATGAATCTGTCCGTTGTCTAGAGCCCGACCGATAAGCATTTTCTGGCCGAAGCCGATGCCGAAGGTCAATTGGCAGCCTATTACTTCGGCCGACGCCGAAGGCCTATACCGAAGCCGAAGCCAAAACCGATACTTAAATAAAAACCCTTTAAATCTTGTTTTTTCATGTATTTTCATTCAAATTCGAGTATATAAATTCACATTTAGTTTTTTAAGGAACTAAAAATTTATTTAAACAAATAATAAAAGTAACCAAAAGAAATCACAAACAAATTTGGGCCTCCTAGGTCAAAACTGCAAGAACAATTGGATTTTTTTAAAATCACTTTTAAAAATTTGGAGTAAAGCTTAAAATAATGGGAATTTAGAAGAAATGGTAGAGAATTCTTCAAAGAATAAATCCATCTAAGTAGCTGTTTTTTAAGGACTCCCCAAATCCGTCAGATGATGGACAAAGGATGTTCCTGTTGATGGTAAAAACCACCTTTAAATGTCAGCACAAGAACTACTTTTCATATATGTTGGCGCAGCAATTTGGGCTACATTTCTAAAAGGTAAAATCCTTCCGTGAGCCTCCTACCGCTATATTTGAAATTTCATACAGTTTACCAGGACTCCTTTTAACATAGACATCAGGGCAAGTAGTAAGCTTCTAAATCTATACTTAAAATTCAGTAATCCACCCAGAAAATGTCCAAGGATGTACTTTGTGGCAGCTGTAACCCCGTGCCACGCAATTTGAGGCGAGATTCACTCAATATTCGATGATTACTAATTTCAATTTTAATCATATTTTTTGTTTTGTGGGCCTCTTATGTCCCATTGGAAATTCCATCAATTACACAATTTTACATTCAAGTCTCAAGAAAATCAGTAAGACCGTTTAGATGCGATGTGGGCTAGAAAATCGTATCGTAAAAAATTAGTTTTGGTTTTCGGTGTCGCAAAAAAAAGGAAAAAAATTGAAAAGCTTCGGCCAAAACTTCGGCCATTTTTCAGAAAAACCGAAGCCGAAGCCGAATGTGTTTTTACGGCCGATAACGGCCGAAGCCGATGCCGAAGCTGATTATTCGGTCGGGCTCTACCGTTGTCGTCTGTTTTGCGAAAATTTAAGCTTAAAACCCAAATTAAAATTTAATAAGAAGTCTGTCCGTTCAAATTATCGAATGCGTTCCTTTTGGAAAAACATCCAGAAAAAGCGAAATAATTGTTTGAATTTTCTTTCTGCTATTGAAGTATCGGAAAATGACGTTAGGCCGTATATTAAAGTAAGTTTATTCAATATGAAATTATTAGCTCTGTTAAATTCAGGTGCGTCTATAACCTGCTTAAGTGGCAACGCTGCCGAACAATTTTTAAAAAATTATATTCCCTTTAAGTCGCTTCACGAATATGTTGAAACTGCAGGCGGACGGAAATATAAAATTGTTGGATGCGTTAATGCACAAATAACTTTTAAAAATAACACTCAGAATTTGGAAATATATATTATTCCTGAATTACGTCAAGATGTATATCTGGGTGCAGACTTTTTCCACAAATTTGGTTTGATTAATAAAATTTTGGAATCGTTTTCGCTCGAGTCAGAAATCACTAAAACGCCTATGCACGAATTAGACCCATGCGAGCGAAATCGTTTGCAAAGCGTAATATCTTTATTTTCGTCATTTGAAAATGAAGGTTTGGGGAAAACAACTCTCCTTAAACATACCATTGAAATTGTTAAAGACTCGAAACCGATTAAGCAGCGTTATTTTTCAGTATCGCCTGCGGTCGAAAAGAAAATTCATTTTGAAATAGATCGTATGTTGGAACTTGGTGTCATTGAACCAGCTCCACAAAATTGTCCATGGAGTAGTCCGGTTGCGATAGTAGAAAGAGAAGGTAAAGTTCGGTTATGTCTCGATTCGTGCAAATTAAATAGCGTTACGGTTAAGGATGCGTTTCCTTTGCCGAAAATAAATGGAATTTTTAGTCGTTTGCCCAAAGCTAGGTACATTACGTCCCTAGATTTGAAACACGCTTTCCGTGTAATGCCATACGGGCTATGTAATGCGCCAATGACCATGAGCCGCCTCATGGATTTTATTATTCCAGCTCATTTAAAAGACAGAGTGTTCGTGTATTTAGACGATCTCCTTTTGCTTTCGGAAAATTTTGATATCCACCTTAAATTGTTAATTGAAGTAGCTCAACTTTTGCGAGAAGCAGGGTTGACGGTAAATATCGCTAAATGTAAATTCTGTATGCGTGAAGTACGATACTTGGGTTATGTTATTGGTGACGGCGTTATGAAGCCAGACCCAGGCAAAGTTTCTGCCATTATAGATTTACAACCACCACGAAATGTGCGTGAATTGCGCCTTTTTCTAGGCTTAACTGGTTGGTATCGACGATTTATTGGAAATTATGCTGCCTTAACTTCTCGATTGACTGACTTAACGTCAAAATCACGTGCATACGAATGGAATGCAGACGCTCAAGCTGCCTTTGACGAGCTCAAAGAAAGGTTGACTTCTGCACCGCTTTTAATTACGCCTGATTTTGGTCGTCCTTTTATAATACAATGTGATGCTTCTATATCTGGTGTAGGAGGAGTTCTTGCGCAAGAAGATGAAGAAGGGGTTGAAAGACCGATTGCATTCTTCTCTCATAAGTTAAATCGTGCTCAAAAGAACTACTCCATCACAGAATTAGAGTGTCTAGCCGCGTTATTAAGCATCCAAAAGTTCCGTGAATACGTTGAAGGGCACAATTTCAAGGTCATCACTGATCATGCAAGTTTGCAATGGTTGATGCGTCAAGCCGTTCTAAACGGTCGACTTGCGCTTTGGTCTTTGAAATTGCAGGGGTTCGACTTTTCTATAGAGCACAGAAGAGGTAGCTTGAACGTTGTTCCAGACGCGTTGTCGCGACTTGAAGAGGTTAATAAAGTTGATTGTGATGCTATTGTTGTTGACCTAAAATCAGGACATTTTAACTCAGACGAGTATGGTTAATTGCGACACAATATTAAAGAAAATCAAGCCACATTACCCGATGTGAAAATTATTGACCAATACATCTACAAACGAACAAATTTTGCCGATGGTGATGCCATTTCAGAAGCGTCCACATGGAAATTATGGATTCCCCGAGCTCTCACTACGGACGTAATCACAAGCGCTCACTGTCCGCCGACAGCTGGTCATTGTGGCATTACAAAAACGTTAGAGAAAATCCGTAGAAATTTGTATTGGTCAAAATTGGCAATTGAAGTGCGTAACTTTATTTCCAGATGTGATATTTGCCAGCAATCGAAAGCACCAAATATGATTCTCCGTCCTCCGATGGGTTCGCAGTCCAAATCTTCTCGTCCTTTTCAAAGAATTTATATGGACTTGCTGGGACCTTATCCACACTAGAGAAATGGTAATACCGCGATTTTCATTGTTCTTGACCATATGTCAAAATTTCCAATTCTAAAACCTTTACGAAAATCTACTTCGACGAAAATTTGTGAGTTTTTGGAAAATGATGTGTTCACTCTGTTTGGCGTTCCTGAAGTCGTTATAACCGACAATGGTTCCCAATTCAAATCTAACATCTTTGAATCCTTCTTGTCTAAGTATGGTGTTTCTCATGTTTGTACTGCGATTTACTCTCCGCAATCGAATGCGTCCGAAAGAGTTAACAGGTCAGTCATTGCCGCAATCCGTTCTTATCTCGGTGAGAATCAGCGTAACTGGGACACAAATTTGAGTAAAATTTGTGCCGCACTACGTTGTTCTGTTTATAGCTCTCTAGGCTATTCGCCATATTTTGTGTTGTTCGGACAACAAATGGTCACTCATGGCGAAACCTATGAATTGCTAAGAAAACTTGACAATCTTGAAGTCGGTGAGGATATCGATCGTCAGGATAAGTTGCAGTCTGCTCCTCTACGTCTATTGCCAGGACAAGAAGTTTATAGACGCAATTTTGCCCAAAGCAACAAAGCCAAACATTTTAACGCCAAGTTAGCTCCGAAATTTTTAAAATGAAGAGTTTTAAAAAAGTTAGGAAATTGCTACTATGAATTGCAGGATTTGAAAGGGCGAAGTGTAGGTATTTTCCATGGGAAAGACATACAGCGCTTAGTACCTAACAAAGCTTAGACTGTAGTGTAACTCAACCTCTTTCAGCTACTTTTAAATACGTTAAAATTATCTGCTTTGTAATGGTTGATTTCGAATCGAAATGAATTGTCCCAAAATCCGAAAAATAATTTGTCCAAAATAACTTGAAACACCCTGCGATTAGAATTCATTGCTGTTGGTATTGGTAATTTAGGAGTAATAAGGCCTATATGAATTCAATCTTTTTGTGTGAGTAACTTACATCAAGTTAATGCGTCGGTATAAGGAATTTTAAGATCTCTCGGTTTGATGCTTGATATTGAGAAATGCCGTATACCCTTGTATTTCGTATTTGTTAAAATAGCTCGAAAACACCTTGTTTCGACAATTTCCACGAGGTTCATACCATTTTTCAATTTGAGAGGCCCAGACCTTGTACTAGTAATATTCATTTGGCCATTTCAATTAATCATTCAACGAAGGCAGACGTGAGCCAAAAATAGTGCTCCACTTGATTCTTACTTGGAAGGAATAGTCATTTAGACTCCAATTATCTAGCAGCGTTTTCTAACACCAGGTAACAAAATTGTTAATTATTTTGTTACTCCTAAATTCCTAAATTGTACACAAATTTACAGAAATTAAATAAAATTTAATTTTGGAGATTCCCCGGTGGATTCCGATCCTTTAAGGAGAGGAGGTCGTTAAGCGTCACTCCTCTATTTTATTCCCGAATTGGAGCTTGAAGTTCATATCAAGGACATTTCAGTTACACCAAGGTACAAATACTTGACATGGTTGTTCTTTGAAATCGGATCAGAAAAGGTAAAAACATTCGATAAACTGAATTTTTCTATAATCTCCCCCCTAAGACGATTATGTTCTTCTTATTTCTATTATAAAGATGTCCCATCGAAGCCGCCTTGTTCGATATTGGCGCGAGCCAAAGCATTGCTACGGGTTCTCCTCTCTTCTTCTTTCCTCCTTTTCTTGGCCACCTGCACCCCCAGATGCTTAGTTCTCCCACTGAATCTTCAACTTTCTACCTGCAATGAGCAGTATCGTCGTAGCCGATACAGTGATTAGTGTAAAAAGTGAAGCCAAAGTCCCAAGATTAAAGGGCCTGTAAATTGCAATTAAATTGCAAGTCAATTGCAAAAAGTCACGAATTCAAAGATGGTAGTGAAATACTGATTAAAGAAATCATAATTTTATGTCTAAAAGGCAATTCCATAGTGTGTGATGTATGAAAGAACCAAACAAAAAAAAAACAAGAAAGAAAAACATTTTAGAATGTAGAAATTGAATAAAATAAGTTAAAGAAAAAAAATATGGAAGAAATTAGTTTTAAAAGTGATCTTAAAGAAAACTAAAAGATTAAAAATAAATAAATATAGAGTAAAGAGAATTAAATATTTGGTAAATGGTGAAATAAAGTTGTGAAAGAACATAATTGAAACAATCTAAATGTAACCAAGGTTAAAAGAAAAGAGAAAAAAAACAATTTCCCCCCCCCCCCCCCTACCCATAACAACAGTAATTCTCTTGTCACCCGACGACTGGCCAGCAGACGGAGTTTTGAACATGTAAGTGTTTCTATTCTTTCTTTATTATAATTTTATTATACCACATTTAATTTTCGTGATCAATCCTAATGTTAAATAAAAATGACAGAAATGAAAAGAATTTTACTTTGATATAAAAGGAACTAAACAAAAAATTTAATTTCTTCGATATTAAAATGATTAAGACCATGTAATAATGTGAAATCAAATTATTGCTTTAAATCTAATTTCGTGAATTAAATTTTAGTACATTAAAATTTTTGTTTGAAAGAAATCAGAATTAAACTAAATAAAACCTTTTGTCTTTAAGCCTAATGTAAAATATTAATACACGCACATACACACACTTATGGAATCGCCTTCAAATACGATTTCGGGGAGCCATATTAATTAGCTCACTTATACATTTACATAGCTGAACTTCGTTCTTTAATGATCACTATGTTAATTTAACATGATACGTTTAGCGAGTAATTTTGCCAGCTAGTTAATATCGTATGTACTCTAATGTTTACAGTAACGCTTTGTTTTGCTAGAATTTTTACGAGATTGAAATGATGTTTACATAGTTATTATGCTAAGAGGTTAACATTGAATGCTTAGGCGGTTAAGCGATTTAACATTTAATTTGGCAATGTTGTCAGAATAATTAACCTTTTGTATAATATGCTCTGTTAATAAAATTTGTTTTGAAACTCAACTCTCTACTAATGAGAATATCAATGGAAATTTAACATCAGCATAATTATGATAATGTTAGCATTATGGAAGACATTTGAATTAATAAAAGAAACATTGTAGAATTCAATATGAAACTTTAAGAATTTATTGAATTGACCTAGTAGCCGTTCATTAGTATTAGGGTATTCTCGCATATGGACACTTCGGATTTCGAGAATACATGGTTGGGTGGGCATAAGGGATCTGATCCAAGGGCGAACTATTCTGTTGTTGTTGTAGCTGTAGGTTCAGCTTACATTCTATAAGGGGTTTAATTTCACAGATATTTGGTTTGGTTTTTTTTTAGAGTTCATTTTGCAGAGCACGTAGATTTTTTGTTAACGATGTTTGGTAGTAGAGTAGCAAAAACTCACCCCCAATGTCGGCGAGCTAGACCCATACCAGTACGTGCGAAAGGCTACCACCCACTATTGAGTTTAAAACATCCTGTCGTTACATTAGATGGTAATGCTGTACTTAGTTTCGACTGATATAACTGTTTTTTCGACAACCTGACAGCAGAAGTAGCTTCATTACGCGCGAGCTTGTGTTCTTCCCAATTTTTAGCAGAAGGATTCCTTTTCCATCTCGTATAGGTTTTATTACGCATTTTTATAGTTTGATTTACCAAACTAGTGAACCATGGACAAGAGTTATTGATAACTCGTGCTGTACGAAGTGGCACATGAACGTCAAAAATATTGCACATATTATTTAACAAAAAATGTAACTTTTCATCAGCTGAGCCAAGGTACCAGCAGTCCGTACAGTCAATGAGGGTCAAGTCATTAGTCAAGGAGTCAAAATTTATTGATTTATAGTCACGATATGAAAAACGAAAACGATACGTCACGATACGAAAAACTATTGGCAGTAGCAGCAGGACTAAGACAAATATTAAGAGTACAAAATATGAGGTCATGGTCAGAAATAAAAGATAATTGGTCAAAAATTAAAACAGCATGCTTATCAGATACAATAAAATAGTCAAGTAAACTGGGACAGGCATTGGAAGCAAATCGTGTAGGCATCACAGAGTTAACAATTGACAATCCTACTTCATTCAAATTATCATCATAAAGACTGCTGACTGAGGAATCTTTTGAAAGAAGATTAATATTAAAATCACCACATATAACAAAATGATCGTAGTCAATTAGACAATTAGACAGAGAAGACAGAAATGGATCCAAACTAAAATTTCTATTAGAATTGTACACACACGATAAAAAAAAACTTTTGTCGTATTGTCATAGATAACAACATTCAGAAACTCTACATCAGAGTCAGTTGACTTACATAGAAATTTTACATTAATATTATTCTTACAATAAATTGCAACACCCCCTCCATTTCTGCCAATTCTATCAGAACGAAAAAGTTTAAAATTTTGTATATTGAAATACGCATCATCAACATCATCATTAAACCACGTCTCAGATACACATAATACATCAACTGAGGAGTCCTCAAAGAGAAACTTCACATAATCTAGTTTAAAATCATTCAGACTTCTGTCATTAAAGTGGGCAACTTTAAGGCCAGTATGTTCATCTGATGCTGTTGACACGTTACTCTAGATGCTGGAGGTGTCATCTGCTCAGGAGAAACGACGAGAGCGAGATGAGACAATGTCGGATTAGGCACCACAGAACCGGGTTTGAGTGAACAGACAAAGTTAAAGTGTTTATTTATTTATTTGTTTTTAATTTGTTTTTTAAAAACGCCAGCACTCAATTGCAAGTTTAATTTGCCACGGCGTAAACTATTAGCAACAAAACTATTAATTAATTATTGCGCTAGCCGCGAATTACAAATGCAGCAAGAAATTGATTATTTTAATTTAAATTTGGCGGAGCTTAAAAAAAAGACATCCATACACGACTTGAGTTGTTCTTATGTGGGAATTACTAAAAGGACAAGAAGCGGGCGACTATTTTAAAGTTAGAGGACAACACTAAACGGACAAGAAGTGGACGGACATTTTTATAACCGAAGGCAGCACTGATCGCAAAACGAATCAGTTCTGCACACACCCTTGACGCGAACGGTAGCCATTAAGCTGCAAAATCTATTTAATTATATCAACTTATTTGTAACTTTTATTAATAACATTGTAATGTTAAAACCGAATAAATATTAAAGAAAACTCTGGATCATTATATCCTACATTTATATTGTCAACAATGACCTTTTCTATCTTTGAAAAGTTAGTTACAGGTTTTAAATAAACAAAATTTTCGAAAATCGCAGTTTCGCCTACGGGGAACTGAATGTAAAGGGCTGAAGAGTAGTCCATTATCTTTGCTGACCCTAGTGTGCCAAAAAGCAGTCTGTAATTGTAGAATTATTTCAAATTATTTTTGTGAACATGTTTTCCATCAAACACTACAGCCAGATCTGCCTGAACAGTTTTTTCGTTATACAGTTTTCCCAATTTATTTTCCAATCTCTTATTTGTTTTCACATATACTTTATCGCCCCGTTGCAATTCTTTTGGTTGTGTTCCTTTATTATGGTAGTTTAGGTCTCGTTCCTGTTTATCTTTTAATTTCTGTTCGATTTCTATTTTTATTTTTTCAGTTACGTTGTGAAGCAGTTCTATTGGTTTGTACCCAGTTACAGAATGAATAGCGTTATTGTATTTGTATGTTGATAATAAAATTAGTTCAACTATGTCAGTAGTGCTACCCTTGGTACATCTTGCTATTTCTGCCAGTGTTGAATGAAATCGTTCCACTTGCCCATTACTTTGACTATGAAGGGCTGGCACCATAAATAATGAAATGTTGAATTGATTTCTCAACAATGACTGAATTACATTGGATGTAAATGCACCTTCATTGTCAATAACGATTTGTTTGATATTGCTGAATTGGGATATGGTTTCTATTAGTGCGTTTTTTGCATCAGCTGTGTTTCTAGACAAGATATTTTTCACCACAGCATATTTAGAAAATTTGTCAACTCATGTTAGGAAATACTTTCCAGCAGTAAAATATATGTCAACATGCAATATTTCCCCTGTAGCTTTAGGTATTGGTGTTTTTCCTACCAGGTGCCTGGTTGGTCTACGCATGTATTTGTTTTCTCGACAAATTTTACAGTTACTGATGAAGTGTTTCAACATTTTCTTCATGTCGGGGAAATAGTACTCGGAAATTATCTGCTTGAAATTTTCGTTGATTTCCCTATGTGCCCTATTATGTTCATTAGCTATAATTTCTGCTTGATCGTCTTTGTTTACTACATCTTGTACAAATTTGCTAGTGTACTTAAATTTAATGTTCGGGAAAACTGTAATTAAGTCATCTTGTATCTTGCCTAATGTTTCTATATTGCAATGAATTCCGTTATTAATGTCTTAACTGTATGTCGCATTTTGTTTTAGAAAAGAGTTTTAATTTTTTTTTTACTATTTTCAGAAGCTGACTCAATAAGAATTGGATTTCTAAAACTATTAATTGGGCACGGTGTAGTAAACCAGGTGAGGCAAGTACGAAGAATGCTCTCATTTAGATTGCTGTCATCTCACTGATTTTCATTGTCTTCGTTTTCAATGACTTTCTTTCAAATTATCAGCGTTGTTTTTTTTAGAAAAATAGTAATTTTTCAGTACATTTTCGTTTTAAAAACGTTCTCCTACTTTTGTGTTTAGTTATCAAATTTGTAGGTATTAGAATTCGAATGGCGATATTTTCGATTTTTCCCGACAATAAAAATCTGCTAATAAAAACGTTTGATTCCTGACTACTCATACATTTTTATTGAATAATGTAAGTATAGAATAAGGGAATTCAACAATAATGTTTGTATTTTTAAAATTTTTCTACTACGTTAAATACACAATATTTATTGGAAAGTACTTTTTGACTTTTGACATTTGTATTCAATGACTTATGAAAAAAAACGTTTTTTCCATTCAATTCAAATTGTGAAAACTTAATGGTAAAAAATTTCGATATAAAATAAAATAAAAATGCCTAAAGATGCAAGATGCTGTATTTGCAACGATTTGTGCCAAAAAGAAAATCGCAAATATTTCTGCGCACCGAAGGAACTTTTAAAAAGGAAACTTTGGAGCGATTTGTGTGGTGTTCGAATGACCGATTCCTCAAAGATTTGTGAAATGCATTTCCAGGAAACGGATTTCATAGAACCTCCAGGATCGAAGCGCGCACGTTTAATGCCAAGTGCGGTGCCTTGCTTCAATCGCGGGTCATCGATTACTGTCACCTCTATTGCTCCCTCCTTAATCGATTCACCAGTGTTGAAACTCTATGCCACAGCGCCATGTACAAGCTCGCGATCGACGTCGGCCACTGCGCCATGTACAAGGTCGCCATCGAATGTTCCCACATTGGTCACTGGGCCAGGAATGAAGTTTTTGTCGATTGCTTCGACGTCGGCCACTGCGCCATGTACAAGCTCGCGATCGACGTCGGCCACTGCGCCATGTACAAGCTCACCATCGAATGTTCCCAATGAACGATTTACCAATTGCGGTACTCAAACTGAGTACGTCTAATATATTTAATATGGTGGCACTTATTTTTTGTTTTATTTTTTTTTATTGCGCTCCTGCTAATGGTAAGGGTTGTCCTTGAGACCATATTCTCAAGATTTGAAGTGGCTTAAAACGAAATGATTAATTTGGTAAATGTGATTGCGAAGAAATCCCCAATAAAATAAGTGTCACCGTAATATTTAACCAACATTAGAATTTATGAAATTCCCCGTTTTTTTATAGCGACGAAGTTATATTGTGTGGAACTGTTTTGCATAATATGGATTTAACGAAAAAAATTAAAGAGTTAGAAGCTGTCAACTCTAAACTTCAAAAAGAAATCGACGGATTGAACTGTGTTCAGAAGAATTTGGACAAAATATTTACAAATGGGCAAATTAAGAAGTGGAAGTTTCCTGGTAAGAATATACACTGGGCATGGGAAGACATTGCGGCTGCGATTAGCTTGCAGGCTGCTGGTGCAAGAGCTTACAACCATTTGTACAATAAGGGATTTCCTTTGCCATGCGTACGAACTTTATCGAACTGGTCGCAGAAGATAAAATTTGAGGAAGGCATTCAATATTTCCTGGTTGAAATAATGAAACAGGCAAATGATTTCGCTGATGACGAAAAGTTGTGTATATTATCATTTGATGAAATGAAAATTGCACGCGTCTACGAGCATGACCCATTGACAAATATGGTCAAGAAGCCCCACAATTACGTCCAAGTGGCTATAGTTCGTGGCTTAAAGGGTTCATGGAAGCAACCGATTTTTTTTGATTATGATTGCAAAATGACGAAATTGATTTTAGACCGAGTAGTGAGAACACTCTACGAAGCAACATATCGGGTCGTCGGAGTCGTATCTGATATGGGATCCACCAATCAGGGATTGTGGAAAGAACTGGGTATTTCGATAGGTCGGTGCAAACCTATGATTTAGTAAATTTATTAATTAACGTAATTAACGTCATTCCTTCAGATAAGAATTGCAAAAGTTAAAGGTTGGTGGTCGGTAAAGATATGGATTTTGGGTACACCGTATAAGTAATTTTTCAAAGTTTGCAATGCCCATACTATCGCTAACATTTCCCTTTCATTCGTCACGACCCTAAAATTTAGAGTCCCCACATTCTTTCTGTCACCTTTCTTTTCCTCTATATATTCATACATAAAAAGAAATATTGTTTAAAAACACTATGTAAATCCGTGCAATCCTGCCGAAAAAATATTTTTTTTTGCAGACGCTCCACATCTTCTTAAGTTAATAAGAAACCACTTCCTTGATACTGGTTTCTTTATAAATAACACTATGGTTACCGCTCGAACCGTCAAGGAAGTGATGCAGTATGCTTCGGCAACAGATGCATCAATTGTTTATAAGCTAACCGATGAACACCTAACTACACACCATGCGGGTCGGCAGAAGGTGAAGCTAGCGGCGCAATTGTTTTCCAACACTACAGCGTCTGCAATACGACGATGTTATTCGATTGGCAAGGATGTGTACAACGCGACTGCAACTGCGGATTTCATCCAAGAAGTCAATGATTGGTTTGATCTACTAAATTCGAAATTAAACACGTACCGAATTTCAAGCAAGAACCCATACGGTATTCATTTAGCATACCAAGCTAAAGTATTGAATAAAATGACCGCCATTATGAACAAACCGATAATTCCAAATAAAAAATCGTTGGCGCCATTCCAAAAAGGAATAATTATAACCAATACTTCACTTGGTATGTTATATGAATATGTGAAGGAAAAGTTCGGTATGAGATACTTGCTCACGTATCGACTGAATCAAGACATATTGGAACACTTCTTCGGAGGGATGCGCAGTAAAGGTGGTCTTCACGACCATCCCAGTCCGGTACAATTTAAGCACAGATTACGTAAATACCTGTTAGGTAATAATTTACATGGTAACGGTTAAGATGGGTAGAAAGCAATTATTTAGAATAGCAAAACCCTTGGTGTGCAAAGCATGCAAACTTTAAACAGCTATATATTTTGAAAGGAAACTAACTTATTAAACCTCAGTTAGGGCTTTTTTACTCTATATGGATACTTTCGACCTATCTTGGCCGTTACCAGGCAGATTCCATAACCTTCAAATTGTCGCACTGTTTAATTAAACTAAAATAAATGCATATTTTAGCTAAAAACACAGAAATTTTGAATGGCACTGGAAATGTTGAAATTGATGAAACGACATGGTTTGGCGCTAATACCAATGAGCCAAAAGAAAAGCAATCACAGTGTTTCGCCCCCATGCCTCACGAATTGGAGAAGGTCG
Source organism: Heteromyza rotundicornis (assembly GCA_951394025.1). Classification (NCBI taxonomy): domain Eukaryota; kingdom Metazoa; phylum Arthropoda; class Insecta; order Diptera; family Heleomyzidae; genus Heteromyza; species Heteromyza rotundicornis. Next base: position 51,002,396 of record OX596011.1, on the reverse strand, counting down.
AACCAGAAATTCTGGAAACGCAGTGTTTGGCTGAAATCATGGAAACGGAGTGGTTGGCCTCTAGCACTGAGGAGATATACGAAAACAACGCCAACGAAATCGAAATTTCCGAGGAACAGAAAGATGAATCCCACGATATCGATGCGGTACACATTCGCCAAGACGAAGAATTCGACGATTTGCACGAAGATGCCATTGAGTATATAGCTGGATATATAATTCACAAACTAAAATTAGAAGACTTAAACACAGCAAACAATAACAACTGGACATAGGTAGACCAAGTTTCAAGAGGGGGACTAATAAAGCCTTCTAAACAATTTTTAAAAAAAATTAAAGCTTTGGAAACCATATTTTTGTCAGTTAACAAAAATTGTATATCGACTGAAAAAGCTCTCTGCAATAACTTAGTGGATCTAAGTGAGCACATCGAATTGCCGCAGAAAACCAAATTTTTCTTTTTTAAATGCAGAATGCATTTAAGAATAAAATATCTAAATAAAAAACTTAAATTACAATCTAAAAAATCAGAACTAAAAAACAATAAAAAACTTTTGACAACTTGCTTATAAAATATATACATATGTATTTAATTTACCAAATTTAAAGAAAAACATCAGGGTATCCGACATCGAAGATATAATACGAGATCTCAGGTTGAGAAACATGTCAAGAAATATATTTGTTTTAATTTATTTTTGTCTTCAAGCGTAGGCTTAGATAAGTATCTCAGAATAGCGCACTAAATTTGAAAAAATCTCACGTGAGACAACATCTTACAGTTAATCTTAAAAATTCACACAAAAAATCTCTCAACAGATAAAAAATCTCACAAAAATCTCACATCTCTCAAGGCATAAAAATCTCAATTTGAGATAAATCTCACAACTCTGGCAACCGTGGGTGTCTAGAAAACAAGTACTACCATTTTTTATGGAATTCTTTGCAAAAAATCATCTTATAAATCATCTTACAAATTAGTGCAATAACTCCGAAAATTACTTTAAAATTTCAAAGAGCTAAATGGCAGTACAGTTTTTTTTATCAATTTCAGGAATTATATTTTGTGCGAAAACCTATACAGGCATTTTTTTATTAAAATATATCAGCATTTTAGCATTCATAATATCACTAGCTTCAACGAAAAAGTATTTATTTATTTGGTAACAAATATACCTAAAACGGCAACCCTGAATCATTTCAATTCCTCTTTCAATGACGTACGGCGGGGGAGAAAATCTGACGTCTGGCGGGGGAAAATGCTACTTGCCTCACCTGGTTTACTACACCGTGTAATTGGGTTAATAACTGAGGGGAAAACGTTTGTTAGTGACTCTTCACTATGAATGGTTCCTCCTGAATTTGTCACAACATTAATATACTGCCGAAATAACGCATCTGCAACCTTGTTCTCCTTGCCAGGTTTGTAATGAAATGTTGAGGAGTATATTTGGATGAATGCTGCCCATCTTTTTAATTTCATGTTTGGATTTTTATCCGACATTGCAAAAGTTAAAGGTTGGTGGTCGGTAAAGATATGGATTTTGGGTACACCGTATAAGTAATTTTTCAAAGTTTGCAATGCCCATACTATCGCTAACATTTCCCTTTCATTCGTCACGACCCTAAAATTTAGAGTCCCCACATTCTTTCTGTCACCTTTCTTTTCCTCTATATATTCATACATAAAAAGAAATATTGTTTAAAAACACTATGTAAATAATTTATAATATCTATAAGCCAATGTAAACGAAACATGAAATAGTAGTCAATACATTTTTTAATAGGGGCGAACAGTGGCCAACGGCCACCCAGGTTCAACAACAAAGGGTTGAATGTTCAACAACGCACGACATACGGCAGAAGCCGGGAGTGGGACAGAGACGGCAATACAACGCGAGGAGAGCAATATTGGTAACACGGCAACAATTCACCACGTGAACCGACCAAAATAGCGCTACAATACACCAATGGTTATTGGTGAAGAAAACACGTTTAAAAGAGGCACGCAAAGCCTGATTCGGTCTCTTTTGATTTTCCGAATCAGGTAAGCAACATCTTCATATATTATTGTAGGTTATTTAGGATAAATTGTATTGTATGGGACGATGATTCCAATGCACGGTGCGCCTCCCACAAGCGGAATGCCCATCTGCAATGGAATCCTCGTGCGCAAGCTCTCCATTATAGGAAAAGTGTAAAATATTGCCAGGGCGATGACTCCAATGCACGGTGCGCCTCCCACAAACGGAATGCCCATCTTCAATGAAGTACTCGTGCTCAAGCATTCTCATTATAGCAAGGAATTGTAAAATATTGCCAGGGCGATGACTCCAATGCACGGTGCGCCTCCCACAAGCGGAATGCCCATCTGCAATGAAGTACTCGTGCTCAAGCATTTCATTATAGCAAGAAATTGTAAATATTGTTCAGGACGATGATACCAAGCCGGGTGATCCTCCCACAAGCGGAAGTCCCATCTGCCATGGTATACTCGTGACTCACGTTTTCTCATAAAAATAATCCACCTCTCCTTTACAGATTTATTTATAATCCATACCACTTTGTAAACTAATAAAGAGAATTTATTTCAGGGTTTATAAATAAATTGTAAATAAATTTCTAATTAGATCTTTTGATTTTCCGAATCAGAATTTCCTATTGAATCTTGAGTCGGAAAATATATTTCCAGGCGCAGCAGCAAGGCAGTGGTTAGCAGCGAGCGAGTGAACCAACGAGGTGACATTACAACAAGGTCAAAGTCACAGTCACGTCGAAGTCAATAAGTCGAAGTCATCATAGTCGTGGTTTTGCGATACGTCGAGTCACGGAGAGCTATAGATTTCACCCCGCTTCCTGATCTGCGAGTATCCTTACGAGAACCCATCGAAGTCGTAGTTTTGCGACACGTCGAGCCACGAAGAACGGTAGATTGCAGCCCGTTTCCTGGTCTGCGAGTGTCCTCACACTGCCCCATTGAAATCGTAGTCTTGCGATACGTCGAGTCACGGAGAGCGGTAGATTACAGCCCGCTTCCTGATCTGCGAGTATCCTCTCGAGAATCCAACTATCACGCCGAATCGATTCCACGGAAAGCGGTTGAAGTGTGCCCTCTGGTGGTCTGCGATTCCCTCATATCCATGTCACACGTCTCAGCAACGTTCAAGTTGTCACCCGTTCACGCTCTGCTACACCCACGTTTACGCCTTGCTACGCCTGCGTCGTATTAGCCTCGTCCACGCCTATTTTCTCGCATCGAATACATTTTCATTTCGCCCACAACGAGTACATATTTACACATCGTTCGTCGCAAGCCTATCGTCCACGTCCACGTGTACACCGATCACCATATCCAAACGCCCACCACGCTCTACGATACGTAACATCGTGATATAACCAACGCTACGCAGCCATCAAGTACCAGTCTACATCCTCCAAGTCGCACACATCGCCGAGAAGCTCATCGCCAATCATCGACGACCAAACGCCACTGTTCGCCCTACATATATATACAAATATAATAACTGTAACACTCTCTTTGAAATTTGTTGAAAATAAAGATCTGTTTTAATATAAAAATCTCTGCGAATTATAAATTTTCTGTCTACAAAGCCCTGGACATCCGACGAGTTCATACCCCAGCCTTTGCGACGTTACACATTTGTGGCATACTCTTCCTCTGTTTTACTAAGAGTTCGGGAAATCATTGTAATGGGACGACCTTGCTGTGCTAGTACGGCGCCAATTGCTTTAGAAGAAGCGTCTCTTTGTTAATTCAAAAGGTTTTAGATAGTCCGGATATAGAAGCAAAACGTCTTCCGAAGCTAAAATATTTTTAATTTTATTAAAAGCCTCAACAAGCAAATAAATCGGTACATTTTTTGATTGTCTAGAGCTGATATCGCCATTATCTCTCAGAAATTTGGTTAAGGGTTTCGTTATCAATGCGTAATCTTTAATAAACCTTCGATAATACCCAGATAGTCCCAGGAATGACCTTAGACCTCGCAGTGATTTTGGAGTTTCAAAGTTTACAATATCCCTTACTTTCCCAGGACAAGTTTTAATATCGTCACAGGATACCCTAAAACCTAAATATTCTACGTCTTGTTTAAAGAATTTACATTTTTCTGAAGCAACCCGCATATTGGCTTCGTAGAGCTTGGATAATATTTTGGCGATGTCTCGTAAATGTTGTTGTTCGTTCTTAGAGAAAATTATAACATCGTCCATGTAGACATGGAAACAATTACCAATTTCTGATCGCAGCACATCATCTATGGCCCGTTGAAATATGCTTGGCGCATTTTTCAGACCGAATGGCAGTCTGCAAAATTCGTATTTTCCATTATTTACAGAGAAAGCTGTTTTTTCCCTGTCTTTTTCATCCAGTAGGATTTGATGGAAGCCTGCCTTCAAGTCTATTGTGGTGTAAAATTTGTCTTGACCTAAATTTGATAAAATCATTGAAATTTACGGAATTGGATAGCAATCCGCAGTTGTTTTTTCATTCAACTTTCTGTAGTCAAAAACTAACCGATATTTCAGGGTGCCGTCATCGTTTGAAACTTTTTTCCCACGACGAGTATAGGAGTGTTGTAGGGTGATCGCGACGGTCTAATAATTCCCTCATCTAACATTCTCTTTACTTCTTTATTAACAAATGGCATTGCTGCCATATTGTAAGGTCTTGGTTTACTATAAATCGGTTCTGAGTTTTTTGTTTTAATATATGCTTTTATTTGTGTGGCGTATGGAAGTTTTTGATTTTCGTTCGCGAATACCTTTATATTTTTGTTGATTAATTCTTGAAATTCACTTTGGAATTTTTTTGGAACCGATTCGTTTTTGATTTGAATATTATTTACATCTTCGCATGTGATGAATTTTAAAGGTTCAGTGCCCGATTTATGAATAAGTATTGCTTTGTTTGTATCAATTTTAGCTTTAATTGTTTTTAGAAAATCATAACCTACTATTGCGTCAAAAGTTTTGAGTTGAGGGAGTACAATTTTTTTGAAATTTTATTTTCCCCGTTCAGAGTTTTTGCTATGAAATCATGATATTCCTCAAGTGTGGCAAATTTTTTATGTAGTTCTTGGCGGTACCGGTGTCAATTAAAATTCTTAACGTAGCATTTTCGTTAAGTCTCTAAGGCAAAAATTCTGAAATTGACATTCGTCCCTGGCAAAGAATGCTCATTTGGTTCTCCAATATGTGTAAAGGTCTATGGTCTGAATAAGTATGATCTAGCATGGCTATTATCGCTTCAAAATTCAAAAGGATAAGGTCCGCGGCTCCTACTATTTTATTTCTAATTATGGCTACTGCTCGATAGAAACGTTCTGTCCCGTCATAGTTTTTGTAGAGGGTAATGGCAGTATTCGCCGCCTGTCGCCATGAAACATACCTAGCTGTTTCCCCTGAAAATTCTGGAAGCGATTTAACTAGGTCCAGCGATATAGGACATGTTACAACGGACCGCACTGCAATTGGTGCGTAAGTCACAATAGAGGGAGACACTTGAATCGCTTGAACCTGGCGAGACAATTCCTCAATTTTCGCTTGAGCCGCTTCGTTAATTTTCTTATTTTCCTCAATTAATGCTGCCATTCTAGTCACTATTGTTCCACAAGCAGTTTCGACTGCAATCTCTACAGTTGGTCCTACAAATTTTACGAACTCCTCCATTTTTTTAGTATATGTCACTTAGTTTAATTTCTAAATTAATGTTAATTTAATTACTTATTTCAATAATTTAAGTAAATGAACTCGAAAATTATTATTATCCTTCGCTTACAGTATAGCTGAATACATGATGTTTTTTTAATGTTCTTGTTGATGGCCTTGCTGCCAGGCTGCACTGCGTTGTCGCTAACTTGTGTCCAACTATGAAGACGTATCCAGCAAGTTAGTCCAGGCGATGCTCCTATTTTTTTTTGGGTGTAGGCTGCACTTCGTTGTCCTTAACTTGTGTCCGTATGAGGACGTGTTAAACAAGTTAGTCCGGACGGTGCTCCTGTGAACTTTTTTTTATTTTTATTGTGGGTTTTCCACGTTTGGGCGCCAGTTATTTTTAACCTTCCTTCTTCGCTCCTGAAAATAAACTGATTTTTATTTCCCATAGTAAACTTAAACAAACTAGAAAGTCAGCTAAGTGCTGACTTAACATAATAGATACAAATATATAAGAGTGCAGGTAGTAACAGACGATCGTGGGAACTGCTGTGTCAGCTATTTCCCTTAACTTATATACTTACAACAATTCGAAACCTTCGCTCAGAACTGTGGTGTGTACATATTTGTGTGACAACCAATGTGAATATTGACCATTTTTCACTGGCATACAATTTGTTTGTTGTACTAGATTCACTGTATTAGCCAAGTAATTCTTGCTAGGATTCGAATACAATTGCAACTTAAATTGTAACGAGGTATTTTACCGAGGTTAGGCCAGCGGTGTCCAAAGTCCGTTACAAAATATTTGTTTGATGGGACAACTTCAATAAATGGCAAACTCGTATAAATTTTAGTAATTTCCGATGTTTTATTTTCTTTTTTTTTCACTTTGTAGATTTTTAGTAACTAGGATTCAATTTACATATCAATTACAATCTCTGCATTCCTGCTTCTCTTGTGCTCCAAATCTCAGCCAGATGTCCACCACGTAATTTCAAACCGATCGATAACGTCCCTCCCGAAATCCAATTTTCCCAACCAGATTCATGAAACTATGCCATTACGAATTTCATTTCGTTAATACACGAGTAAATTCTCCAAACTAAAACCAAATTCGTGAAACTATGCTATTTCGAATTTATTTTCGCTTATACGCGAGTAAATTCTCCAAACTAAGATAAATTGGTAAAAATAAGTAAACTTTAAGAAACTATGCTATTTCGAATTTATTTTCGCTCATACGCGAGTAAATTCTCCAAACTAAGACCGAAGTTACGAAACTATGCTCTTCAAAATTATTTTCGCTCATACGCGAGTAAATTCTCCAAACTAAAACGAATTTGTAAAAATAAGTAAAGTTTAAGGAACTATGCTATTCCGAATTTATTTTCGCTCATACGCGAGTAAATTCTCCAAACTAAGAAACTATGATTTTCAAATTTATTTTCGCTCATACGCGAGTAAATTCTCCCAACTAAAATTAATTTTGTGAAAATAAGTAAATTTTAAGAAACGATGCTATTTCAATCTATTTTCGGTCAAACGCGAGTAAATTCTTCAAAATAAAACGAAATTGGCTAAACTATGCTATTTCGAATTTGTTTTCGGTCATACGCGAGTAAATTCTCCAATTTCAAATTTATTTCCGCCAAACTAAAACCAGATTTGTAAAACCTTTGTACTTAAACTTCGTCTTCGCTAATACGCGAGTAAATATATAAATTTTAACTTTATTTTCGCTAATACGCGAATAACTTCTGCAGAGAAAAAAAAGGAAAGCAAAAACAAAACCAACTAGTACCGTACGAACTACTTAGACCCTCGCTTCAATTGTCCCGTATGTCGGTTTGGCGCACCCACTTCTACCTGCCTGCTTCCGAATGCTTTGCTGGAATTCGCTTCGCTTAACCACTAGTGAATTCCACCGAATAATCTGTTTATTCTAACTAAGGAGAAAAGGCCAAACTAGATGACTTACTTGTTCGGCGGCCACAGCAAAAGTACCCAACCCGAAAACTCAAACTCTCATCCTTGCCTCCCTTTTACTAGTGGAACCTAAATCGCACATCAGCTGTTTCCACTCATCTTGCAAACAGTGGTGCCTATGCGCAATTCCCAAACTTACAACCTTTTATTAAAACGGAGTTGTTACTTTCAATTACTTTATTGAAAGATGTGGGTGAAAATGAAAATGAAATTAGACATTTGAAATTATGTCTAAGACAATTTGTATTTGAAAGGGGTGTGCCCGCTTTTTTAAATGAATTTTATGTTTAACCCTTTCGCGAATTTGTTACCATATGGCAACATCACACTTTAAGACTACGTGGACCAGCCTCGGTACAATTTACAAAAAAAAGTTAATGCCATTTTTTTCTTTGGTTTATTAGAAGTATTTCTGTATAAACATTTTTTTTTCGGTTTGTTGAATAGCAATAATTTCCGTTTTTTATTGCACCATATTGACGCGAGAAATTTTTTACCGAAAACATCACTTAAGAAATTTAAATTTAATTGTTTAAAAAAAATATGCAATAATGTAAAGAAATAGTCATACTACATGTTTGCATTTTTAAAAATTCAAAAATTTAATTCTCGTAGCTGTGGCGATTTTTTAAAATGCATGTGTTGCCATTTGGCAACAATGCCATTTAATGGTATATTTTTTTGTACGTGTCTAAATTGGAATTTTGCGACAGTTGCTACACGTTTAATGAAAATATACCTATAATTTTGTCCTTCTTATTTTTTTTTCATCATTTTTATATTATATAACTATTGTATGCATTATATTATATGTATTTTATGTAAAAAAAGTTTATGTTAAAAAAAATGTGTTTTGAACTGTCATGAATAAAATTTATGTAAATAAATGCAGACTTACAATGAATTTGACTTTGATTAACTTTAATATATAAGTAAATGTATTTATTGTATTTCTTAGGAAAAAATTTTTTTTGTTAAAAAAATGCATTTTTAAATGTAATACATAAACTTATATAAATTTAAGCACATATGCAATGAATTTGATATTGAAAATTTCTAGACCGTTAAGTAAATTTGTTGCCATATGGCAACATTCCAAAAAACTACTTTCAAATAACTTTTTTTTTCAAATTTTGATTTTTTATCACTATTAGCATCAGTAATAGGGTTAGTGACGCGAATATATATAAAGCCTATCCTAATCAAATGTCAACCTCACCTTCACGTTGGTATGCCCTGTTATGACAGACGAGGCTCTGGCGACCGGTTCTGGGCGGGATAACCCCTGACATCCCTGTGCGCGTCTGTTTTCTCCATGTTAGGAGCGGCGTACCCTACCTATCACTTCCTAAATCCCTTCCCTTGTCCCATATCCTTGTCCCATATCCTCTGCAGCGTCTGTTTTCATCAGTAGATGCGGCTGCGCTCCGTGCGCGTCTGTCTACCCCATGTTAGGGGCGGCGTACAACGACGTCTGTTCCCTTAGTTAGGGCGGTCGAAACTATGGTAGTCTTTTCGGATGATGGACCAGACATAAAAGAAATCATCTGGGGGATGGATCACCTCCTCAAAAAAGCCAATGTGTGTTGTTTTTCTATGGAGTCCAGAAAAGAAGAAACGTTTACGGTGCAGGTGGTCGGATCCCCAGTACCGGCGGTAAGTGACGAGCGAACAGGTCACTTGGCGTCGTCATCCAGCGACTGTTCAGGTGGTACAGTGGGACATCAGGCTGTACTATCTACTGAAGTGACTAGAGCTCCACTTTGTCGACAATCGGCAAGTGACTCTGAAGCGGCCTCCTGTAGCATTGGTTCTCGACTTCAGGACCTTTGCATTGACAACGCTACCAGGTTCTCTCTCAGGCAAGCCACAGCTGTGCAATCGACTCCGACACAGAGGCCCAATTGTTGCAGGAGGTTCCTCGGACGGTAGACGCACACCTTGAGGCGGAGACATCCGCATCGAAGGCAAAAACAGCCGAACAGAAGGCCCAAGGGGGTTATAGGCGCTCCCTACAATACCTGAAGTCAATGGGCAAGAAAGACCAGTCAACGCTGTCGATTAGGGACAAGAAGCTGGTCGAGAAGCATAGGAAGAGCGTGAAAAAATACGAACAAACACGCTCCAAATCCGAAGATGCCTCGACCACGCCTGCCGTCCGCTCTAATCCCGCTACCGCCGTCAGAAAAGACGACCACAAGCGCCCCCTATCAGAGCTGTTAAAAAGGGGGGACAGTAAGGTAGATTAGCCAAGCTGTTCTAAACGGCAGCTAGGATCTAGCGAGGCCAAGACGAAGAGGGCTAGATCTGGCGAAGAGGCACCGCGCACGTCGAAAAAAGCGAAACCCGCCACAAAAACGACGCCAGTGGAGTTGCAGATTGCAATCATCGATCGATCAGACCTGGACGGGAAGATTTCCCAGGCTAACTGGTTGATCGTTGAAGCGAAAATACTGCAGGCCATGATTGCGGGTGATGGAGACAATGACGAGCTCGACTTCAATGGGGCTGGCTGGTCAAAAGGCGTAAAGGTAGTTGACTGCGGAAACAGAAAGTCACTAGAATTTCTGTCTCGCGTAGTCAACGGCCTGGGCGCCATTTGGCCAGAGGCCCAATTGGAGATCGTGAGCAGAGCGGTGCTGCCACTGAGGAAACTCGTTTCCATATGGGTTCCCCCACCAGTGCCGGATAGTGACGATTCGATCCTGAGGCTCATCAAAGCTGGAGAATTATCTCCTCAGCCACGAGCAAAAACGGGCCGGGCAAGGACTACCAGATCACTGTTGATCCCCAATCCTTCGCCCAGCTGCAGAAGAGCTCAGGAAGCATCAAATTCGGTCAGGGGACGCTGAAGGTAAGGCTCCATCAAAGCGCAGAACCACAGGCGGCTACAGGTAGTGCACCACTGTAAAGTAGCTTCCAACGATCTGATGCTTTTCCTGGAGGATGAGGAGGTGGACGTGGCCCTAATCCAAGAACCCTGGATCGTCAAGAATCAGATTCAAGGATTAAGGTCGACAAGGTACAAAACGTACTGTTCACATAGTGAAGGTAAACTCAGAACCTGCATTGTCACAAGAAAGAATTTTAATAACATTTTTCTTCTCTCACAGTATAGTAATGACGATCTGACGGTGGTAATATGCGAGCAACCGGCCGGGAAAAACATCATCCTGGCATCTGCCTATATGCCATACGAGGAGACGGAACCACCATCGACAGCCATCCGACAACTTGTCAGGTATGCCGGGTCACACGGATTGGCAATGGTAATGGGCTGTGATGCCAATGGGCATCACAGACAATGGGGAAGTACTGACATTAATACAAGAGGTGAGTCAATTTTTGAATTCATATTGAATACTAACCTAATAATTTGCAACTAGGGCGACACGCCAACGTTTCAAAATAGGGTTAGAGAAGAGGTAATAGACATAACACTATTAACAGAAAACAATAATATTGAGGTAGATAACTGGAGAGTGTCCGACAAATGCTCTTTCTCTGATCATAATCGGATTCTCTTCGATATTAATCTTTCCAAAGAGAAACCTAAGCCCTACAGAAACCCTCGAAGGACCGACTGGAACTTGTTCTCAACACTAGTCGCGAACGGATTTTCAAAGCTTCAAGCCTCCTTACAATCCACAGTGACTGGTGTTGACAGCAAAGTCGGAAATCTGACGACCATTCTGGAAAAAGCTTACAAGTCGTCATGTCCCATCAGTCGTCCCAGTTCAAAGCCAGGTAACTCCTGGTGGAGCACAGACCTACGACAACTAAGGGGCATAACAAGGAAACTATTCAATAAAGCCAAATTGAGTAGAAGTGAGGCCGACTGGCAAACGTATAAAGACAGTTTTAATGAATTTAAGAGACAAATAAGAACAGCCAAGAGGGAATCATGGCAACTCTTTTGTAGCTCCTTTGAAGACGTCAATGAGGCAGCTAGACTTCGCAAAGTACTATCCAAAGACCCTAATGTCCCGGGGTACCTAAAGAGGTCGGGCGGCTCATGGACTGAATCTAGTCAGGAGTCACTGGATCTGCTTATGGAAACTCACTTCCCTGACTGCACGGATGCTGGAAATCACAATCTGAACAGGTCACAGATAAGCAACGTGCTCGGAGACGAGTTACCATCAGTAATAACGGAAGAGAAAATAGCCTGGGCAGTAAAATCCTTCAGGCCTTACAATCTGCGGGGCCCGATGGTATTTTCCCAGCCATGCTACACTACTCTTTAGAGCATATAGTACCACTTGTATTAGATATTTTCACGGAATGTCTGCAAGTAGGGTACGTACCGATATTATGGAGGGAGGTTAGGGTAGCTTTCATTCCCAAAGCGGGGAAGGCGAGCCACACCGCTGCGAAAGATTTCAGACCGATCAGCCTCTCATCGTTCCTATTGAAAACGATGGAGAGACTGATTGATCTTTACCTGAGAGGTTCCATAAACCCACAACTTCTAAGCAAATCACGAAGTTGTCGCTCTCCATGAAGTTGTCGGTCATGTGGAACGTATATTACACATAAAAGAGTACACGTTAGCCGCATTCTTAGATATCGAAGGTGCTTTTAACAACGTAACAACAGAGGCCATTTTAAATGGTCTAGATGACGTATCTGTGCCACGTCCTATCCAACATTGGGTTCACAACATGCTAGAGACTAGAGTTATCAACTCAATATGGGGTACGGGCACCGCCAGAAAATCCGTAACTAGAGGGACCCCACAGGGAGGAGTAATTTCCCCTATCCTGTGGGTTCTTGTAGTAAATGAAATCCTAAAATCATTTAACTCAAAGGGTATTAGAATTACTGCTTACGCTGATGACGTGTGCATACTGATTTCAGGCAAATTTTTGCCCACAATATCAGAACTCATGCAATCGGCCTTAAAAGAGATTTCAGACTGGACGAAACTAAACGGACTTGGAGTTAATCCCTCTAAGACAGAATTAGTACTGTTTACGAGAAAGACGAAAATTCCCTACTTCAGGTTACCACAACTAGAGGGAATTGAACTGAAACTATCTAATGAAGCTAAATACCTCGGCGTAATTCTGGACCACAAACTTACGTGGAAAAGAAACACAGAGGAGAGAATGAGAAAAGGACTCAACGCGTTCTACATTTGTAAAAGGACCTTTGGGAAAAGATGGGGGCTGCAACCACGAATCCTTCACTGGATGTATGCTGCAATAATACGCCCTATCCTCACCTATGGGTCGTTGGTGTGGTGGACCACTACTAATGTTGGAAGCCGCCTCGGACTCCTCACGAAAGTGCAATCGCTAGCCGGTAGATCGATCGCGGGAGCCGCAAGAAGCACACCAAGGGCGGGAATAGATATAATGCTAGGCCTGCCATCGGTAGACCTGTACATACAAAGCTGCGCCGCAAAAGGCGCCCTCCGACTGAGGGAGGCCGGCATGTGGAGACAAGCATCGTATGGACATGCCTCGATAATTAACGAAATCTGTAAGCTAGGAACAGGACACGAATCTGAAAGCCTAAGGGCACCGACAGACTACATCTGCCCTAGTTATGCATTTGATAGGATCCAAAAATTATTCCCGGAAAGGGAAGATTGGGGCAACAGAACGGTGACGAACGTTGACGACACTGTCGTTTTTACGGATGGATCCAAAATGGATATAGGAACAGGTGCGGGTTTTTACTGTGAAGCGCTTGGCCTCCAAAAGTCCTTCAGACTGCCGGACGCAGCGTCTTCCAAGCTGAAATCTACGCGATAGAGAAAGCTGCTAGAGCCTTAGCCGATCAAAACATACGCACACAAAATGTAATGATCTGCATAGACAATAGGGCGGCCATACAAGCAATCACGTCGTACACAGTCAACTCGAAAGCAGTAAAGAGGTGTAGGGAAGCACTGCGAATCGTGCAGGGCCACCATCGGGTTACTCTCTGCTGGGTTCCCGGACATAGCGATATAGAAGGGAATGACAAGGCGGACGAGATGGCCAGGGGTGGCTCTGCTATGGAGATCAGTGCGGCCGACAACTCAATTCTGCAACCGATACGCAACCAATACGGAATAATTGACAGTATGGTAAATAGGGAAATAAACGATAAATGGGCCAATAGACAAGACTGCAAAACGTCTCGACTTCTATGGCCTAAATTGAACTCGAAAAGATCAGAGGAACTGCTATCCCTGGATAGGAAATCTCTTAGCATACTGACGGGGGTTATCACCGCACACTGTGCCATAGGATCCATGCTGGGGAAATGGCACATAGTAACCACAGATATATGTAGGAGCTGCGGAGATGAGTATGAACTAGAAACCATACAACATTTCCTCTGCCACTGTCCCGCTCTACAAACAAAGCGCCAACGAGCATTGGGCTCCCGGTTCTTTGAGAGCACAACAGAGCTGTCAGAGCATACAGTATCGGACCTTCTAAAGTTCATTCGAAGCACAAAATGGATCCTTGATGGACCAAACGTGCGCTGACACTATAGGAGGGAAATTGAGAAAGGGTCTCACATATAAGCACACAAAATGTTAAAAAAAAAAATTAAAAGGAATTCACAATGGGCCACAGATGGCCTCCGAGTGGAAATGGTACTCTTTTGTACCACACATCCTTATAACCTAACCTAACCTAATAGCAATAATTAACGGATAATAGATTTTTAAGGCTCGAAATGAAAAACATGTAGCAAAAGGGTTAACGAGCTCATTTTTGTTACTAATAATTTTGCATAGTCAGGTGACTTGAACATTGCCATGTTCTGGGCACAAGTCAATTCGACCCCTAATCACGAAATGCATGTATGTGCCAAAAAGCAAATTGTGCAGGAGAGAGTTTTTTGTAATTATTGTAATTATCGTTTTCGGTGCATACATTACTTTCGCTGTCATGAATTCAAGCTGCTGCAGCTCATGAGTGTCATTTACATTAAAATGAATTTTCAGCAAGAGAAACACTTTTACGCACTTTAACAGTTGCTAATGGATAATACATGAAATTCAAATACAGATGCTGTTCCAGTGTTTATTTCAATGATTTATTGCATTAATACAGTTTTTTCAGCACGCTACATTTTTCCGCAAACGCCAAAATTCCTCTTTTTGCGGTTATTATACTGTAATTTTTGAACAGATACAGAAATTTAAAAGTCTTTTTTGAAGATAAATGCCCTACAACCTAGTCAAATATCATTTTCTTGTATCTCTTTTCGTTTTTAAGATACAGGAGCTCAAAGCAAAAAATATTTAAATTTTTGCACTTTTAAAGTTACGGAATTTCCTTTCCAATGGAAATTAAGTTTGTTAAATGAGAAACTACAACTTTTTCTTATTTTTTTTTTACGCTGAATCCGAATATAATATTTATATATTAGTACCACTCATAGGCTTAAAGTTTTTCGCAGTTATTTTTTTTACCTTTATTACAAATAATGTTGTTTGAAATTGGATGTCTTTAGTGCTCAATAGCGAAGCTTTTTATATTTTAAATATATAGTTATGTCTCCTATCATGACAACCCATGGCATCAAAATAATGGTAATTAACAAGCAATAATTCTATTTACAAACAACTGAGTGAACTATCTTCGCGGAAATACCCCCACACTTCCAATACAACAATAAAGAAATTTGAAAAAGATTTGGAAAATTTGATCTTGGTCTCAGTTTTGAAGAGAAAAACGTGTACCCAACATTTCAACTCGATTTCTCTTAAAATGTTACCGCAATAGTGCGGACAGACAGTCATAGCTAAATCAGTTTTTTATGCTGATCAAGAATATATATACTTTTCAATACCGGACACGAATTCTTATAGGCGTTACAAACGTTGTTTCAAAGTTAATATACCATGCCACTGTAGTGTGTGGGGGTATAATAAACTAGTGTTAATATGATGAAATTAGGAGAAAAAATATAAGAAGAAAACTGTATATCTACCCTGTCGGAAATCGGTCTAGTCTAGGAGTAGTCCATGGACTACTCCACTTGCAATTGAAACTGGTCCAAAAACCAGCCCACCCCCATACAAAAAACTGGTTACAATTCGCATTGCGTGTCATTGGAGCAGGTTAATTGTCTCCTAGTCACTGAATTGGATGTGCTCCAACAACTGCATCGGAGGGAAATGTCCAAAAATGCTCCAATTGAAACTAATCCCGCAACTACATCGAAGGAAAACATCTAAAAATGATCCAATTGAAAGTAGTCCACAATTATACCGAAAGAAAGTAGTTAAAAATTTATTGAAACTAATCCGAAGTTTGGTTTCATTTCCAGTAGTTATATACCTAATCCATTGAAACTACTTTAGAGTAAAGATTAATGAAATTTAAATTTTCTTATTTTTTAAAGAGTAAGTAGTAGGTAACAAATTTAAGTTATGAAATAATGTAGTGTAAGTATTGTGTAGTAATATAAGGAATCTAATTTAAGTATTTAAGTAAAAAGTAAGTAAGTAGTAGGTAACAAATTTAAGTTATGAAATAATGTAGTGTAAGTAATGTGTAGTAATATAAGGAATCTAATTTAAGTATTTAAGTAAAAAGTAAGTAATTTAAGTAATGAAATTAATGTAATTCATAACATTCGTTTAATAATTGTAATTAATGTTTGGAAATTAATCAATGTAATAATAATTGTTTTAATCTTGGGTTTTAGTACGACTTTTTCGTAGCACTTTTTGCGGAAGTGCTTCTTCTTAAAATACTGAAAGCCCTTACAAATTTCTTTGTCTGCGTCATCGATTGTGTCATCTTTTAAAATCGTTTCTAAAAAAAAATTTAATTTAAATTTATTGATTTTGAAAAAATTTTATTTCATATAATTGATTTTGATGAAATTTAAATTTTTTATTTAAACAAAAAAGTTGTGATTTTTCAGGCCAACAATTGCTGAAGTTTAGGAGGATGTGCGTTGTTGTGGAATGGAATAACAAAAGAAACCATATTACAGAAAATACATTTCCCCTAAATTATTTTCAGCAATTTCGATTTAAAATTAAGGGTTTTTGGTCACTTCATAATCTGCAATGACATTAGGTACAAACTAGCCAAAGACCCTTAATTTTAAATCGAAATTCTGAAATTAATTTAGGGGAAATGTATTTTCTGCTTTTTAGTCGGTTTAAGGGTAATACATAAGAAAACTTAATTTATATTATTTTCTCCCCTTTTTATACCCTACACCTCATGAGGTATGGGTATATTCACTTTGGTCTGATGTTTGTAACACCAAGAAGGAGAAGTGTCCGGTATGGAAAAGTATATATATTCTTGATCAGCGTCACCTCCTGAGTTGATTTAGCACTATCCGGACAGACGGTCTGTCCATCTGTCCGTCCTCTTTTCTTGTAAACACGATTGCAGGAGCTAGAAGAAAGCTAGGGATCCCAAATTTTGTATTTATCCTTCTTAGGCCCCAGAAGGAGTTGGTATTGAAAATGGGTGGAATCGGTCGACTGCCACGTCTACCTCCCATATAAGTGAAACTTGTGTTTTTACCGACATTTTAAGATTTCATCAAAACAGTATGGCGGGACCAATATGGCGGCCGAAATTTTAAGATTTCATCAAAACAGTATGAAATTTTGTATAGGGGGTTTTTGGGGTCGCTGATTTCGAATTTGATGTCGCATTTTCAAAATTCAAGATGGCGGATACAATATGGCCCAGTAGGTGTAGGGTATATAAAAGTCGGCTTGCCCGACTGAAACTTACTCACTTGTTTTTTTTTGAATTTTTGCATTTTTTTATTTTTATTTACTTTTAATTTTTCTTTTTTTTAATTTTTTTTTCTCTTTTTTCTGTTTTTTCATTTAATTTTTTCCCTTTTTTTGTCCCTTTTTCCCCTTTTTTTATTCCCTTTTTTACACTTATTTTTTACTTTTTTCTCGAATGCGAACCCAAGTACCAAATTTGGGCGTTGTAGCTTCAAAAATACGAAAGTTACCCTGACTTTAAGAAGCCTCCATCCCCTCCCCTTTAACCCACACCACCCAAAATTTAATATATTTGAGCCCCCATGGCCCCCTACGCCTCTGATGGACCCCAAAATTTAATAGAATGGATTGCCACCGGAGTTCTACCTGTGTAACAAATTTCAGTTCTCTAGCTTATGTGGAAGTGTATGAAAAAATAGAACCCTTAAAACGACTAAAAATCAGAAAATAAACTTCGTTGGATACAAAAAACCTAATACATAATTTGGTATTTAACGACATACCTTTTACCAATTTGTAAAAATTTGACATATTTTTAAGGCATTTCTTGCCATGCGTTCCGTTCAAACTGAAATCCATCAAAAGATCTTCGTCTATGAGCAAATTACAATTTTTCGCAATATTACACCTTAAGCCCAAAATACAATATCGCGTCGACGGCAGCAGTAGCACTAAAACTGTTCGCTTTTTTCTGAATTGTATGTTTTCTATACAAAATAGTGTATTCTAAAATTTGGAAACAGCTACTGCTTCTGTTGACGCGATATTGTATTTCGGGTTTTATAATTAGACGTATGGCATTGACCTACATGTTGAAATGTAGAAAAATTCATTTTTTTTTTGTTCTCCACAGTTGCTATTGGGAATTTAGCTTCAACGGCTGCGGTTTCTGTGGATTGGTTCACCAGTTCCAGGTTCTTTTTATATTTCTTTTACTTGTTCCTTTTCAACATTTTAGATATTTCGAAACACACACGCTTAGAAATTGAAAATAATTATTGTAAATACTCAAAATGAGAAAATCAAAAAAGTAAAACTGACAAGTATCGCAAGATACAAAGATAAAATTATACTTATTCTACATGGTTATTTGCATAACTGCCTATTTACGTGACGAAAAGTTTGACTAAGAGTGGATAAGAACTGGGATAATGAAAACGAAATAGAATATTGACCTCAATAAGGTCACATTTGGACCTATTTTAAAAAATTCACATTTTTAATTCATTGAAACTGGTCCAATTAAACCACAATTAAACCACAATCCGGAAAATTGATCACATTTCCAATTCATTTCCAATTCATTGAGTCTGGTCCAATTTTAAATTACAATTGGACCACAATTCAGCCAATTGGTCTGATTTAACATTTTAATTGGACTAGTCTAAAACCCATTTATTATACAATTTTTCAAACTAGTTTCAAAAAATTTAGTCTCAGGACTACTTTCTTCCAGTCAATTGACTCAATATTTCCGACAGGTTAAATACAGAAAATTTCACTTTAAGACACAGTTGTGCCTGTTAAATGAACGAATGTAAATTGAAGTTAAACACCATTGAAAAGGAAATTTGATTACTTTTTTAATAAACCCCTTTGTATCATGCATGGCCTAAAAGTTATTCACGAAAACCTGATGCTTGCACCAAAAAAGCATGTGGCATATACATCAATTCGCTAATTGCAAAAGAGTAAACAATTTCTTACACTAAATTTGTTTTCTCTTTAACTTCGTAACGGTAAATCTCGATATATAAGATTTTGAGGGTAGTTGCGTGGTACAAAGTTACATTGATTTTGCCAATACATTTTTTGAAATGGCACTTACATACATTTCGCGATTAGGGGTCGAATTGTCCGCTTATGCATATATTTTCAACTACTTAAAAATTATTTGAAATCAAGCTACATTAGAATCAAATTTTTATTAACCACTTTAGCTGCAAGTAGAAATATATTTACATTCTAAGTTACAATATTTTTATTTAACTAATATAAATGTTAGTTGATTTTAAATTACTTAAATTCAGCTCGTTTTGATTTAATTTTTGTTAAATAAGTTTCTGATAAATAAAGAAAAAGAAATAAATGAAGACAAAAAAAAAGAAACAAATAAAAAAAAGTAAAAAATTAGTTTTTTAAAATACAACCCTTTAACCGACTGGCTACTTTCTTGCTAACATCATTGCAGATTTTGAATTCGCCAAAACCCCATAATTTTAAATCGAAATTGCAGAAATTAATTTAAAGGAAATATATATATACTAGCTGTTACATACCCGGCGTTGCACGGGTTGTATAAAATTTTAAAATAAATAGATATAGGAATTTGCGACAACTTCAATGGACGTTGATGGTTAATTCCCCCCGTGAAACTTGGTGTCAGTTGTAATCCCACCCGGCATCATCCTCCCAAAAAATGTCCAAGGACGCACTTGGTGGCAGTTGTAATCCCACCCGGTATGATTTACCCAAAAAAAGTCCAAGGACGCACTTGGTGGCAGCTGTAATCCCACCCGGCATGGTCCACCCAAAAAACGTCCAAGGACGCACTTGGTGGGAGTTATAATCCCACCCGGTATGATTCACCCGAAACAAGTCCAAGGAAGCACTTGGTGTCAGATGTAATCCCACCCGGTATGATTTACCCAAAAAAAGTCCAAGGGCGCACTTGGTGGCAGCTGTAATCCCACCCGGTATGATTCACCCGAAACAAGTCCAAGGAAGCACTTGGTGGCATCTGTAATCCCAACCGGTATGATTCATCCAAAAAATTACCATGGAAGTACTTGGTGGCAGCTGTAATCCAACCCGGTATGATTCACCCAAAAAAAGTCCAAGGACGCACTTGGTGGCAGTTGGAATCCCACCCGGTATGATTCATCCAATAAAAGTCCAAGGAAGCACTTGGTGGCAGCTGTAATCCCACCCGGCATGATTCACTCAAAAAATTTCATAAGACGCACTTGGTGGCAGCTGCAATCCCACCCGGCATTATTCACTCAAAAAATATTCAAGGACACAGTTGGTGGGCTGAATCACTCAATATTCGATAGGTACTGAGTTACATTTTAATTATATTTTTTGTTGTGTGGGAGGTGTCACGCCCCGTCCAAATCCAACTTCTTTTTTCCTATTGCAAATTTCTCTACTTACGCAATTTCACCAACAAATTTCAATAAGGCCAGTAAAGCCGAAAATTGTATGGGCGGTGCCACGCCCCTTGTCCAATCATGGCTAGGGGGTGTCTGTCAGTAGGCTTAAAATGATAGTGGTGGTCCCACGAGGAAAAAACCGAATGGAGTCGGCTAAGGGTCAAACAGGGGCTGCGATGTCAGCCCAAACGTCGGTGGAAGTAGTAGTTGCTACCACCGGCGGGTACGGTGAGTCAGTAATAAACCGTGTCGCCAGGGACTACACCTCTACTGGAACTGGAGCAGGTTCCAGCAGTTGTAAAGATACTGCCAAATTACAAAGACGTGGTGCCGAATTCCATGTAGAATCGGACCACGAAATCGTCGCTAGCGTTAACACCGCTGAAGAAGAAGAGCTTCTGTTCTCTCCGGGTAAAACCGCAGGTTTCACTTCTGACGGCAAGAAGGGACCTCGGAAAAAACCCAGTAAAGAGGGAATGAAAGCCAAAGCGCAGTGCAAGGCGGCGGTGAAAATCTGCGATCGTCTGGAGGGCAAGTCGGACCTATCGAACGATGAAAAAATAGGCTGGCTTGGGCGAAGGAGAATGGCCGTGCGCACTTTGCAACGAATACTTGGTGTCTACCCTCGGATCCGAAGTTTGCCAACAGGATCGAGGAAGGCATTGCGTCCAATCGTCAGCGTTCCACCGAAAGCGAGGACCCCTCTGGTAAGAGGCCAAAGAAAAAGGAGGGAGCTGCCACACGCGAGAGGTCATCAACATCCAAAGCGGCTGCTGCGGCTAACGTAGATGCGCGGGATGGCCCATCGACGTCGTAAGCGGCAGCGGTGGCGAATGTAGTGGCCAAACAACACCTAATAGTGGCGCTCATCGACCGAAGCGATTTGCTTGCAGAAGAACGGTGGAGAGCAATCGAGCTAAAGCTGCTGGAGGCCATGTTCGAAAAAATGAACGCGGAGCCAACGCGCCTATGCCATCCTTTGATGGTGGCGGATGGTTCCAAGGAGTTAAAATACTCAAGTGTCTCGACGATCCGACGCTGTAATGGGTGAAGGGAATTGTGAAGACATTCCAGGACCTATGGGTTGGAGCGTCACTCGAAGTAGTGGAACGCAGTAACATTCCGTCCCTGCCCAAAGCGAAGGTCTTCATACCTCGAGTGGTAGAACCGCAAAATGCACTGCGTCTTCTGCAACGGCAAAATCCAGACGTCCAAACAAGTGACTGGAAGGTGTTGCATGTCGCCAAGCCTGTCGCTAACGGCATGGGGCAGAGCAACATCTTGCAGATCAACAAGGTGGCCGAGGATACTCTGTACGCACGGTTTGGGAAAATGGCATGGGGAGTTGCCAGCGTGCACCTCCGCCTGAAAAAACGCCATCTAGCCGACAACAACGAGAACACGCTAGGGGCAGGAGAAGTTGAGAAGGACCTCGACGAAATCCTTAGCTCCACTCTCAATCTACGCGATGTCGAGGAAAAAGGTGATATGGTGTGCGTACCCATCTCAATGGAGGAGCCAGTAGCAGATGCTAAAGGTCCTTCAGATAAACCACCATCGCAGTAAGATGGTCTCAGTCGAGCTTCTTCTGAACCTAGACGAAGGCGGCTACGATGTGGTTTTAGTCCAGGAACCCTGGATAGCCTCGGTTAACTTGGTATCTGGGCAAAACTTCTACACATATATCCCGAATGTAAGCAACAAGGTACGAACGGCTATACTGGTTAAGAAAAGTATACACTCTTATATTTCAGCTTACTTCTCCACAGACGACCTGACAGTAGTGGCACTGGATGACGGCAACGACGATCCTCTACTCCTTGCGTCATGCTATATGCCACACGACGGTAACGCTCCAACGCTAGAGCTTCATAGACTGGTGGAAACAGCCAGCGAGAGGAAGCAGCCCCTTGTCATCGGCTCTGACATCAATCAAGCGCGGACATCAATGACAGAGGTGAGTCTTTACTGAACAACATCTTGCAAACTGAACTCATAATCGCAAATCGAGGTGAGGATCCAACGTATATTGGACCCACCTCAAGAAACGTTCTTTATATCACTCTATCCACTGCAGAAAATACCTCGATCGTACAATGGAAGGCGCTACGTTCGGGAAATCTTCAAGCTGGCCAATACAGCAGATTGTGAAGAATGCTGGTGCGAATACAAAGATGTACTAAAACAATACAAAAAACAGGTCCGTATCACCAAAAGAAACTCCTGGAAGGAATTTTGCGGGGGCATAGAAAAGACTGTGGAAGTAGCGAGATTGAGAAAACTGCTAGCGAAGCACCCAACTATGCCAAGCCTTGTCAGGAAGGAAAACGGCGAGTGGACGAACAACTGTAACGATTCACTAGAAGAGCTTGCTAGGGTCCACTTCCCAGGATGCACCAACGCGAATAACAGGGAGCCAGTCAGAAGCATGATTGACACTGTACCGCATAATATAATCACACTAACCAGATTAGAGTGGGCAATAAACTCTTTTGCATCATTCAAATCACCGGGACTTGATGGAATATTTCCGGCCATGTTACAAAAGGCAACAGACCTTATAATACCATGGCTAAGAGCTATATTTATAGGATGTCTGAAGTACAACTATGAGCCTGCAGCCTGGAGAATTTTGGCAGCGTATATAGGTGACACAATAGACCCTGGATGTCTGTCAAAGGCACAACACGCATATACAAAAGGCAGAACCACCGAGACTGCGCTCCATTCGTTACTAGTTGGTATAGAGAAGGCACTGGAACATGGGGAATTCGCTCTAGGGGTTTTTCTGGATGTTGCAGGGGCCTTCAACAATGTATCGATGGAAGCTATACTGCAGGGTCTATATAATATTGGAATCGACAATGCTATCTATCTGTGGATAAAAAGCCTATTGAGCTGCAGACAGATAAAAGCAGAATGGAACGGGGCTGTAGTGACAAAGGAAACGTGCAGAGCAACACCGCAAGGAGGCGTTCTATCTCCACTGCTTTGGATACTGGTAGTCAACAAAATTCTCACATACTTCGATGGTAAGGCCCCGAGATTAATAGCCTATGCTGATGACATTGCTGTAATTATAACGGGGAGATGCCCATCAACATTAAATGCACTCATGACGGACACTCTCGACACTATACTCAAGTGGGCGACTGAGGCAGGTCTGAGTGTAAATGCGGAGAAAACGGACATGATACTATTCACTAGAAAGTATAAGGTCCCGGAATGGGCACCACCCATCTAAAATGGTACCAACCTAATACTCAAATCACATACCAAATATCTAGGGGTAGTTGTGGACAACAAGCTGCACTATTAGCTCAATGTTGAAGAGAGGGTGAAGAAGGCCACTAACGCTTTATATGCATGTAAAAGGATGCTTGGAAGCACATGGGGCATATCACCTTCACTAATGCAATGGTGCTACACAGCCATTGTTAGGCCCATACTAATGTATGGTATCCTGGTATGGTGGACCGTCATTAATAAGAAAACATACGTTAAGCCCATGGAGAAAGTTCAGAGACCTGCAGCGCTATGTACGACGGGGGCAATTAGAACCACTCCTACGGCAGCTCTTGAAGCTATCCACAACCTACCTCCGATTGACCTACATGCAGAGAATCGGGCGGCAAAATCCGCATTAAGACTACGAGTAACAGGACAACTTACTTGCAGATCCTTCGGACACAGTTCTATAGGCCGGGATGCTACGGTCGCTTCAGACTATATGATTCCGACAATGTACCATAGAAAAAGGATAAAAACTATTATTAGAAAAGAAGGCAGGCGCGAGGGCATGAAACCAATGCGCAAAAACTTTCAATATATACACAGATGGCTCGAAAATGTCAGCTGGTGTTGGGGCTGGTGTTTACTGTGCTGAACTCAACATCAGCAAGTCTTTTAAACTTCCCGATTACTGTAGCATATTCCAAGCAGAAGTGTTTTCTAGCGAAGCTAGCTTCCGTAGATGAAACAGAGAACTGCCTAATAAACATATATATAGACAGTCAAGCGGCCATAAAAGCACTAACATCGCACTGGTCATCATCCAAGAATGTCCTTCAGTGTAGAGTAGCGATGGACAAACTGGCTACCAAGCGTAAGCTATGTATCTATTGGGTACCGAGTCACAAGGGCATAGAGGGAAACGAAACAGTAGATGATATTGCAAAAAAGGGAACTAGTCTACCAGAGGATCAAATCAGTACTGATGCCTCTGCAGGAAATCAATAGATATCTGGAAGAAAGCATGTGGAGAAGGTCGAATGCAAGGTGGACAAATTTAACTACCTGCAGAATCGCCAAAATCATGTGCAAACCATACAAAGTGGGACACACAAAAAATGTTATATCGTTCGACCGTAAAAATTGTAGAACATTAGTGGGTGTTCTAACTGGTCACTGTATGGTGGCAGCTCACGCGTTTAAGCTAAAACTGACCGACAGTGATGAATGCAGGAAATGTCTAGAAGAGGAAAAGGAGACTCTGGAACATCTCCTCTGCTTCTGTCCCGCTCTCTCGGGAACTCGTTTGAAGTACTTAGGAGCTTCGACGTTTGGGGGACTAGAAGATGTCGCCGGACTTAGTGTGAATTCTCTTATAAGATTTGCAAACAACGCTTGCATGTTAAATGATGTTTACTTTCGCTGAAACAATAAAGACTCCTTTCTGGTATCGCTAGGGACCTTGTAGGTCTATGCGTGGCTTCGGCCAGCCAGTCTAAGCCAACCTAACCTATACCCACAGCTTCGCTCGCAATAATTTTGTAATTTCATGTTAACGTAGAAATGTTATATGTATTATTTAAGCAATTGAAATAAAAATAGATTTTGAAAGTCATCCCTCTGCCCATTCACCTGACAGCACCAAATCCAAAATTTCACCGAAATCCCTTCAATATGACCCGAGTTACAGACCTTTAAAATTTTAGGGCGTGGCAGTGGGCGGAACTTAAATTTCAATAGTCAACCCTCTGCCCATCCACCTCCCAGCACCAAATCCAAAATTTCACCGACATCCCTTGAATTGAACCCGAGTTACAGAGCTTTTAAAATTTTGGGGCGTGGCAGTGGGCGTATCTTAAATGCCCATAGTCAACCCTCAGCCCATTCACCACAGAGCTCCAAATCCCGAGTTACAGAGCTTTAAAAATTTCACGGCGTGGCAGTGGGCGGACTGCAAATTTTCAGAATCAACATGTTACCCGTTCATTACCCAAAACCACATAAAAAATTTCAACAAAATCGGTTAAACACTGCATTTTAAAATAATATTTGCAAAGCCCACCTCGAACGCAAATTACCTACATTTTGATATTATCGCGCTATTTTTATCTAAACTTTAAAATCCAAAAATTCCCACGCGATAATTAAAATCCCTAATTGCCCGCTAGCTCAATCGCGACGAGTGGGATTAAAGTCGACCCTCGCGGAATGGTATCCCCGACCGGACGAAACACTCGAATACGCGAAAACCCGATAACTAACTTTCCAAATCCTACTCTGAAATATATACGTATATGGAAACCGCAAATAACCGAACGCGAAATGAAAACGAAAACTCACTGACACACAAAACGGAAATCTGTCAAACGAGAGTATTTTAGAAAAAAAAAATACTAATGACAAAAATCAAGTTCTTATGTGCACCTGGTTCACGGGACCACTCACTGACACACAAAACGGAAATTTGTCAAACGGGAGCATTTTAGAAAAAAAACACAAATGACAAAAATTATGTTTTTATTTGCACTTGATTTACGGGACCACTCACTGACACACAAAACGGAAATTTGTCAAACGAGAGCAGAAAAAAACACTAATGACAAAAATTATGTTTTTATGTGCACTTGATTTACGGGACCAGACCTGCCTGAAATCCATCGCACGATTCTTTACAGAATCAATTCACCAACTGGACTTCGAAAAAATCGATGTCCAGCAACAACTTGGCTCAGGTGCGGGACGCCACAACCAAAATTGGATGGGAAAGGGGAAACCAGGACCACAAAACCGACGGAGACCAACTCCACTATAAAATCTCGAAACACCAGTGGCCGACTTGCCACAACCGACTTGCCACAACTTGACAAACTCTATTAACATTTTTTCCTTCCTTTTATACCCTTCGAATAAACTAAATGGCCGACTGCCACAGATAAAAAAACACCAAAAACACTATTGCCACCCGCTGGTGGAAATAACACCAGCACGGAAAAATACTCCCTTCGAAAATATCTCCTGTCTCTGCTCCACCATCCGACGAGGTCCTCAGCACCACCAAACCACAATTTAAAAATTAAAAACCACAATCCTTTTTTTAAACACTACTCTAAATTAAAATTTAAAATTAAAAGAGAACGCCAGTCCACTAAATCTGTTCGCACTCTTTTCCCTGCCTAAAAAGAACTAAAGAACCTGTCTATATGATCGCATATATGGCGCTCACTTTCCATTTCTCCAACATCTCCCCCCCCCAACACATGAGTGCGACCTACGCAGAAGCCAGTATTCGCAGTCGGAGCTTTACCCACACCTATATGTGAAAGATCTTCTCAGATTTTTCTAGAGTGTGTTTGGCAAATTTACATATACACCCCCGCACCCACCAAAATGAAAATACTCATTTTGGCGGCACTCATGTGAAAGCATAAATGTCGTCAGATTCCCCTCCGTCAAACAGGTTTAAAGAGTACAAAAAGCTTTAGTCTAGTTTTTTTCATATTATGTCTTCGTCCCGTAAGTATAGTTTCGCGCAATGCCTTCCCCAACAACGGATCGTAAAAGCTCATCAACAAACTTCTAAAACGAAGTCGTGACAAAAGGGAATAAGAGATCTTGACAGCAGTTGTCGATTCTCCGCCCGGCTGCATTCCACCCGCGAGTGTCAAATTTAGTTTAATTAAACCAAAATAATAAAAATAAAAAGAACAATATAATAAAAAAAAAGAATAATGTAATAAAAAGTATCAGTGCGCGCTTTCGGTCTGTGTTTTTTTCCTTCGGTTTTGTTCACCCGTCGCACCGAACAAATGGAAAACACCTCCACCTCCGCGAAAGTTGCTTGGTCTCCTGAGACCAGCCAACTTTCGAATCACCCTGAGTCCCCTTTTCTCGTCTGTCTTCGTCTTCCAAAGCATATGCCCACGGAGACATCCTCTTTTTAACCCTAAAAAGTCCTAAAAAGCTAACTTCACTACAAAATAGTTTGCAGCATTGGACAAAACAGACCTTGGAAATTGATGATAATAAACTAATGGGACGGAAGTCACCAGGCACACTCGCTGTTGATTTTTACGGTATTGGAATAAGCTAGAAGTACTAAAGCAGTGATTTATGGTATGAGTAAGTGGGCTAATCACAAAGGGTAGAATGATTTTTACGAATTTAGTGGGGATTTTATCTTCTTCAATTGCAATCGAATGAATTTTATTTATATTGCGAACAACGTCCAACTCTCTCACCGCCGTAAACTCAAACTTGGCAGAACTGGTAGGGGTATATGTTTTCTCAGTATTAAGATTCGTATCAAATGCAGGGCTAGAGACATAGTGGTCATTGAGTATGTCCACATCAATGTTACATGTTGCAGAACTTTGGTTAGACACTCCGATTCTCTTTAGATTACTCCAAAGAATTTTGGAGGGTAAGGTAGGCCTTAACTTTGACATGAAGGACTTTTTCTTGGATATCCTGACAGCCAAGGTAGCAGCATTTCTTGCCTTTTTAAATTCATCCCAGTTATGTTCTGTGGGATTTCTTTTCCTTATATTGTACTGTTTATTTCGGGATTTTAAAACAGATTTTACATAGAAATTGAACCACGGACACGCACAATTTTTTTTTGCAGTATTTGTACAGAGCGGCACATGAGTATCAAAAATTTTATAAATATTGTCCAGGAGTTTATCATCAACAGTACATAGAAACCAACAAAGGGACCAATTTATTAGGGACAAGTCATTACACATGGAGACATAATCAATTGATTTGTAGTTGCGATATGGTGAAGAGTTTACAGTCTCGACTTGGTCAAAATTAATATTCAAGGTGGAAAAAATAATATCATGGTCAGAGACAAACGATAACTGATCAAAGAGCAATACAGAAGTATAATCGGAGACAATGAAAATGTCAAGCAAACTTGGACAAGCATTATTTGCAAATCGAGTAGGTGTTGATCTATTGACTACCTTGAGCCCAAATTCAGCAATGTTATCAAAAAGTTTATTTGTTAAACAGTCACTGTTAAGAATGTTAATGGTAAAATCACCACATAGCACAAAATGATTGTAATCAATAGCACAATTGGACAAAGAAGTAAACAAAGGATCCAAACTGCAATTGCGATTCGGATTATATACGCAAGATCGAAAAACTTTAGTTGTTTTGTTGTATATCTCAAGATTCAAAAACTCGACCTCTGAGTCATAAGATTGGCCCAAAATCTTTACATTAAGATTAGATTTGCAATATATGGCAACCCCTCCGCCTTTTTTTATCCGATCTGTCATTACGAAAGATTGTAAAACCTTTCAAATTTAGATAAACATCATTCACATCACGATGAAACCACGTTTCAGAAACACAAATAATATGAAAATGTAATTTTTAATATCATTGTAAAAAAACCTGTTTTGTTATGTGTAGAGTCCCTGAAAATGACTTTCAAAAAAAGTCAAAATATTAGACAATAAAAAAAAAAAAAAAAAATACAACAATTAAAAATACAACAAAAGAGTATTTTTTAATTTGGACATATAAACCATCAAAACCATCAAGTTTACTTATTTTTACAAAGCAATTTTAATTTGGAGAATTTACTCGCGTATGAGCGAAAATAAATTTGAAATAGCACAGTTTCTTAAAGTTTACTTATTTTTACGAATTCATTTTAGTTTAAAGAATTTACTCGCGTATGAGCGAAAAAAAATTCGAAATAGCATAGCTTTTGCAAATTTGGCTTTAGTTGGGAAATTGTCTCACAAATTCGGTCTTAGTTTGGAGAATTTACTCGCGTATGAGCGAAAATAAATTCGAAATAGCATAGCTATTGCAAATTTGGCTTTAGTTGGGAAATTGTCTCACAAGTTCGGTCTTAGTTTGGAGAATTTACTCGCGTATGAGCGAAAATAAATTCGAAATAGCATAGCTTTTGCAAATTTGGCTTTAGTTGGAAAATTTACTCGCGTTTGAGCGAAAATAAATTTCAAATAGCATAGTTTCTTAAAGTTTACTTATTTTTACGAATTCATTTTAGTTTTGAGAATTTACTCGCGTATGAGCGAAAATAAATTTGAAATAGCATAGTCTCACCAATTCGGTCTTAGTTTGGAAAATTACCTCGCGTTTGAGCGAAAATAAGTTGAAATAGCATAGTTTCTTAAAGTTTACTTATTTACAAGTTCGTTTTAGTTTGGAGAATTTACTCGCGTATGAGCGAACAAAATTTGAAATAGCATAGTCTCACAAATTCGGTCTTAGTTTGGAGAATTTACTTGCGTTTGTGCGAAAATAAATTCGAAATTCCTTAATTTTACAAATAAACTTTAGTTTGGAGAATTTACCTGCGTATGAGCGAAAAGAAATTCGAAATAGCTTATTTTCACAAATTCGGTTTTAGTTGGGAAATTAATTGTGTATTAACGAAATGAAATCCGAAATGGCATAATTTTATGAATCTGTTGGGAAAACTGGATTTTGGGAGGTTACGTTATCAATCGGTTTGGAACTACGTGGTGGACAACTGGCCGAGATTTGGAACACGAGAGAAGCAGGAATGCATAGATTTCAATTGATATGTAAATTGAATCCTTGTTAGTAAGAATCTAAGAAAAGTGGAAAAACAAATAATAAAACAATTTATACGAGTTTGCCATTTATCGAAGTTGTCCCATCAAACAAATATTTTGTAACGGACTTTGGACACCGCTGGCCTAACCTCGATAAAATACCTCGTGACAATGGCGCCCAAGCAGGGACATCTTCTTAAAAAATGTGTTTGAAATTTATAGAAAGTTTGGCAATCAATGTAAGAGATTATTTAAGTTAACATTTTCCTTTTATACAAAATTAAAAACAAATCCTTATTAATTCTAACTTCGGGAAGAAAAGTGAGTGGTCAAAAGTGTAATCGACCGGGTTACGGGACCGAAACCGTTACCGATACAAAGTTTTAAGAAAACGGGAAAGTGAAAACGAAAAGCAATAAGTTTACTGCATAAAGAGCCGTTGGCGAAACCGGTTGTCAAAGTACAGTTCCATCTGAGTAGTGGAAACTGTGAGGCCCATCGACAGTTAACCTAGTATGGAAAAAAATATATAAGGAAAAAATTTAAAAGTTTTTAACAAAAAAAAAAGAGGGAACCAGAGCCGTCTAAATTGAAAATATCCATAGGCGAACCAGTGTCGTCTAAAGTGAAAATAGCCATAGGCCAATCCAGTGCCATTTAAAGTGAAAAGAGACCTAAGGTCAAACCAGTACCGTCTAAAGTAAAAAAAATCCGTCAAAAGTAGAAAGAGCCTTAGGCCAAATCAGTACCGTTAAAGTGGGGAAAAGCCTTAAGCCCTCGCGTAACTTGTAAGAATTGTTTTGATGGATAACGTAAGAGTTTTCACTAGTTAGGTATATAGTTTGAATCAGGCCGATCTCGTGGCCTATGCGAGCGAGTTTGTATTTGACGCGTCCGGGACAGTTACAGTGTTACGAGAGCGGTTCGCGGCATTTGGTAATCAACAGGGTCACAGCCCCGATAGAGCCAAGCGCCTGATTGAACTGTACGAGAAACACCGACGATTCCAATCGGCATCGCGTATGCCTGGAGAGACCGGTAGGATTCATCACGAAATCAGACGCGTCCGCGAATACAAGTGCGGCTAATGAACGGAAGTTTGCACTCATCCCCGAAGAGTCCAGTGGGACGGACGCGAGTGATACCGCGTGTGAGAACGTAGTCAACGAGTTTCCAGGAGAAAATATCGATATACCGCCACGGGTGGTGCAAACGACGACTCAGCAGGCATCAACGGCTGCCGCGCCTTTAGCAACTGCCCGGTAGCAGTCACAGTCACTATACCTTGGATCCTCGGGTGCAGCCTCCACAGGCCAACCAACGGCGCCTGCCGCCAGTGTTCCGAGGTGGCAAGAGAGTTTTCCATCACAATCAACTGTCGCGAGTTATTTGCCCTGTCCCCACCCTCCAGCTAGCCAGGTGAGACCACCCGTTTCGTATGCTGTGGTAATGGATCAGGTACGTAGATGGTCCTGTAGATTTTATGGGAGACCCGCTCGCATTTATAGAGCGGGTTGAAGAAATGGCGGATATGTATGGGGTAGACACCGCACACCTTCCCCGAGTGATGCCTGAGCTCTTAAGAGAAGAGGCTCTGGTCTGGTTCCGAACGTGTAATCGACAATGGGAAACATGGGCCCTTTTCAAAACCGATTTCTTAAATTTGCCGGCACGCTACTATGAGTGGGTCGACGATACAGTGCGTGCACGCCTACAACGGGTCGGAGAACCTTTCAAGTCCTATGCCTCTATACTCAGGTGCGTTCTCTCAACCGGGGTTCCCACGAGGGGCGGCATTACCAGCCCCATCATCCGGAAATGCCACCCAACATAGAATGATAGCTCAGCAGCCACTCCCGGGGATAACGGCACCCACGATAGATCAAGAGCGTGTTAGCTCCTTCCTGCCGCCGTTGTGGGCAGGAAGGACACTACACGAGGGCATGTCAGAATGCACAAATTATGTTCTGCTGGAAGTGTGGCCAACGGGGTCGCAGAACTATTGAGTGTTGTCGTCAAGCGGGAAACGGGGACGGAGACCATTAAAATCGAGGGGACATGGTCGTTCCGAGGCCACCCCCTCAACAGTAACCTTTTTCTATAACGATGCCCGGAACATTTTCGTCTACGCCACCATCGGCGGACAACAAGTTCAGGCGATTATAGACACAGGTGCGACACGTAGTTTTATTAGCGGGGCTTTTGCGCAACGTATAGGTAAACGGGGTAAGCAGGAAACGTTTAAGGGGGAGGTGACGCTGGCTGACGGATCAGTACGAGTGTTAGACCGGGTGGTGAAGACGTGTGTTTGCTTAGGAGCCAGTCAGTGTCAACTCAAGTTCGTCGTCATGCCCGACGCGCATGAGGCCGTCATCATAGGGCTAGATTATCTGATATATATGAAAGCGACTTTTACCTGTGCGGGGCGACGTTGCAGTTGAAGGGAACCGCACCGGCCACAAAGTGTTTACTGATGGCAGAATGCACAACACACAAACAATAGCGAATCGACGCGTTCCTGGAAACCGCCCTACCCCGGTTCAGCGAGCTACGAGGTACCACGAACATTACAGAACATCGGATCATTATGACCATCAAACAGCGGTATTTCCCACGCAACCCGGCCATGCAGGCAATAATCGACGAAGAAATCAACAAGTTCCAGGAAAAGGATTGCATAGAGCCGTCTCACAGCCCGCACAGCGCTCCCATCGTACTTGTGTGTAAAAAGACGGGTGCCTGGCGCCTGTGCATAGACTACCGACAGTTTAATAGCCATTCGGTTCCCGACGCGTACCCATTACCCCGAATAAACCATATTCTTGACAGATTAAGAAATGCCAGATTCGTTAGTAGCTTAGATTTAAAAGACGGTTACTGGAAAATCCCGATGACGGAGGGGAGTGAACAGTTCACTGGCTTTACGGTACCGGGCCGGGGGTTATAACAAAGGCGAGTGACTTTCCAGCGTGCTGTCGATCAGGTCATTGGACCTGAGCTCGAACCTTTCGCTTTTGCTTATCTTGATGATATAGTGGTCACGGGCGCGACTCTGGAGGAACATTTACGCAATCTTCGGGAAGTTTTTAGACGACTAAGGGCAGCAAATCTTCGTATTAACATAGACAAGTCCGAGTTCTTTCAGACGAAAATCAAGTACTTGGGTCACGTGGTCAGCGGTGAAGGGATTCACACCGATCCGGAAAAGGTGGCCGCCATCAGTGAGCTAGAACCACCTGGTAGTGTGCGGGGAGTACGCAGCTTCTTGGGGGTAGCATCGTGGTATCGGCGGTTTGTGCCCGACTTCGCTGCCATTGTACAGCCACTGACGGCTCTACTGAAGGAAGGCCGGTACTGGAAGTGTAGCGACGAACACTAAAAAGCCTTCGAGATGCTTAAAAAGAAGCTCCCGGAAGCACCAGTATTGGCATGTCTCAACTTTTCTGAAACCTTTACCTTACAGACCGACGCCAGCGATTTGGGGCTTGGGGCTGTATTAACTCAGGTCATCGCGGGCAGTTAGCATGTGATAGCTTACGCCAGCAGACACCTGAATAATGCGGAGAAAAACTATACGCCGACCGAGAAAGAGTGCTTGGCCATTGTGTGGGGAATCCGTAAAATGCGCCCCTACCTCGAAGGATACGAATTCATTGTGGTCACCGATCATCTTTCCCTCAAGTGGTTCAACTCGATAGAAAGCCCATCCGGACGGATTGCGCGATGGAACAGCAGAAGTTCTCGGTTACATATCGGCGAGGGAAGCTCAATGTGG
Source organism: Heteromyza rotundicornis (assembly GCA_951394025.1). Lineage (NCBI taxonomy): Eukaryota > Metazoa > Arthropoda > Insecta > Diptera > Heleomyzidae > Heteromyza > Heteromyza rotundicornis. The sequence continues at coordinate 50,968,280 of OX596011.1, read as the reverse complement.
TCGCTGATGCGTTATCAAGACAACCCCGTGAAGGGTGCCAACAGGCCTTAGTAGATGATGGAAGTGTCGAGTGTACATGGCTACATAAGCGGCGAACTGAAGTACTCGGTCAACCGGAGAAATACCCTGACTACAAGCACCCGCAGGGGAGATGCTGATAACTATCCCGGAAGAACCGTGGATTACTGTGTGTGCAGTCTTTGTTGGACCGCTACCCCGCTCGAAGCACGGCAACACCACGCTTCTCGTATTCGTCGATCGTTTCTCAAAGTGGACCGAGCTGGTTCCCCTCCGAAGTGCCACCGCAGAAGGTTTGAGGTAAGCATTTCGCGAAACAATCCTAGCCAGGTATGGGGTACCGAAAGTATTCTTATCCGGCACGCAGTTTCAAAGCAGAATAATCAAAGCATATATGGAGGAGATCGGCGAGCGACACCAGTTCACCGCGCCCTATACACCTCAGGAAAATCCGACCGAGAGAACCAACCGCACTGTAAAGACAATGATTGCACAATTCACAGGATTAAATCAAAAGACTTGGGACGAGCATTTACCGGAGATAACACTGGCCATTAACACGAGCATATCAGAGAGTACGGGATACAGCCCGGCGTTCCTTACACAAGGTAGGGAACCACGGCTACCAAATGCGTTGTACGATCGGGTGACAGCAGGTACGGGCACCGAACCTATCGAATCCTCGGAACGAGCTACGCATCTGCAGGAGATTTTTAAAATCGTGCGACACAATATTGCCAAAGCCGCCCAGGACCAGGATCGACACTATAACCTCCGCAGAAGCCCTTGGAAGCCAAGGATAGGACAGTTGGTGATGGTCAAGCAACACCTGTTATCGAAGGCAATCGATAGCTTTGCTGCAAAATTGACGGCGAAATACGCTGGACCATACAGGGTTGTGGGTTTTATCTCTTGAGTTATTGTCCAACTAAGACGGGAGGGCGACAAGAAAACGCGTAACGCTCACCTTAGTGAAATTGAAATGTTCCACGGCCCCAGCACCGGGGCTGAGTTAGATAACCGATCTCAAGCAATCCTTACTAATTTTTCGTATTTCTCTCCCACCGCGAACGCAATCTAATATGGACAAAGAGGAGCAACGGAAATTTGAAGCCGCACGACTGCGCTACCGTCAGCGACATGAGGAGGAGGCCCAATGTGGCCGGCGAACTATCCAACTCGGATCTGACACCGCGGAGGTACTAATTGGGCAGCGAGGCCTCAATGGTCAAGGACTCCGTGTCTGCAATCGTCGCAACAATCGGGCCATATCGCCCCTTGATATCGACCCGTCAACGAGCAATGCCGCTGCCAACAGAGGAGGCGTGGCACGTCGTAGCACACCGAGTCAGCAAGGGGGCCGAAAAGGACAAGGTATCACCACGAGATGCCGTCCGACTGGAAGGCCACAGGATCATGCCGACGAGGTTCAGTGAGCGCGAGCCAGCTTTACTGTAGAGTCTGATGATTCCTGGGAAGGTGAGGTCGTTGCGCCGGATACCGAGGACAACGACGTCTGCTCACCAGTTGAGAATGTCGACATAGGGTGGCCAACGAGCGACGAGGAGCGAAGAAGCGAACATATCGCCATCAATCATTACTGGGTCGTGCCACGATGACAGCGAACAAACCGAACAGATCGAGCCAACCGAGGTTCTCGGCGTCGCCAACATAATTGGCCAGGTACCTCTGGCACTCCTGCAGGGTGCAGCGGAGGCGCAACTCGGCGACACCTCAATTGACGCCGAGCCAGAAAACCAGAGTCAGCCGCTGCATACCATACAAACGGAGGATATAACGAGTAGCACACCAGTGGGTGCGCTAACTCCACAGGAGCATAACCAATGTACTGCTCACAAGGTCAGTACACCAGTAGTACCCGGCGATATAGGGCTCACACGTGACCAAACTCCCGACGACGTCGGTCAAGTCAGGGCCGGAATGCGGACTCCGCTCCGGGCGGGTGACGTCATCGACCTCGTGAGTGATGAAAGTCAGGATTCCACTCCCATTACAGGCCAGGAAAACTCCCGACAGAAATTGCGAGGTGGACGTAATATCCTTTCATAGCAGCCCCGGTGGGCCAACCGGTGGTCCGGGCGGCGACAGGAACATATCGCGGACGAAATTTAACATAAATAATCCTGTTGAAGCGGACGGCTACCCGGCTGAGGACTCACCGGGAGACACCGGCACTCAGAACTCCACCTCGGGGGCAACTATCATTGATAGCTAGAGGGCTTCAAGGGACAACGCCGGGGCTCATAATGGAACTCATCACAACGTAATCATGTGGATATGGCCCCCGTGGATAACCGCCAAAATATCGCCAAAACCAAGCAGGACACGTATCAAGAGAGCCGCACGCTAATCGGCGTCTGAGTAACGAACGGCCACCACTAATGCCACCATCGGGATACCGTTCAGTTGTACCCCCCGGGTGTTTTGGATCTCCAAGATTTCAGAGTAGTATCTACACACGCCGAGTTGAAGCCGTGGATGGGGTGTCCCATCCATATTCGCCACCATCAACTCTTAGAGACCGGTCAGAATTACCATACGCACCAACAACTACGCGCGCGGACCCACCCGCCAGTCGACCAGCAACGCCACCGGGAACACAAGGGAGACGCTCGACGATCATTGGCAGCAGATGTACGCCACCGTCTAGCCATTCAGCAACCGGGACAGCAAGTTTCGTTCCTGCACACTATCGGTGGACAGCGATACCGTATCCGGATATACAGATCTGGCAATATACGCCTCATTACCCCTCCACCCCGAAAGTAACCGGGAAATGTGAGGGAGAAAATCTCCATGTTCATTTTCACCCACATCTTTCAATAAAGTAATTGAAAGTAACAACTCCGTTTTAATAAAAGGTTGTCAGCTGGGGAATTGCGCATAGGCACCACTGTTCGCTTGACGAGTGGAAGCAGCTGATGTGCGTTTTAGGTTCCACTAGTACAAGGGAGGCAAGGATGAGAGTTTGAGTTTTCGGGTTGGGTACTTTGGCTGTGGCCGCCGAACAAGTAAGTCATCTAGTTTGGCCTTTTCTCCGTAGTTAGAATAAACAGATTATTCGGTGGAATTCACTAGGGGTTAAGCGAAGCGAATTCCGTCAAAGTATTCGGTAGCAGGCAGGTAGAAGTGGGCGCGACATACGGGACAATTGAAGCGAGGGTCTAAGTACAAATTTTTCTTTAGTTTGGAAAATTCACTCGCGTTTGAGCGAAAATAAAGTGAAATGCACAGTTTCTTAAAACTTACTTATTTTTACAAATTCATTTCAGTTTGGAGAATTAACTCGCGCATGAGCGAAAATAAATTCGAAATAGTATATTTTTACAAATTTGGCCTTAGTTTGGAAAATTTACTAGCGTTTGAGCGAAAATAAATTGAAATAGCATACTTTCTTAAAGTTTCCTTATTTTTACAAAATCATTTTAGTTTGGAGAATTTACTTGCGTATGAGCGAAAATAAATTTGAAATAGCATGGTTTCTTAAAGTTTACTTATTTTTACGAATTCATTTTAGTTTGGAGAATTTACTCGCGTATGAACGAAAATAAATTTTAAATAGCATAGTCTCACTAATTCGGTCTTAGTTTGGAGAATTTACTAGCGTATGAGCGAAAATAAATTCAAAACAGCATAGCTTTTTCATATTTGGCTTTAGTTGGGAAATTTACTCCTGTTTGAGCGAAAAAAAATGGAAATAGCATAGTTTCTTAAAGTTTACTTATTTTTACAAATTCATTTTAGTTTTGAGAATTTACTCGCGTATAAGCGAAAAAAAATTTGAAAAAGTCTCACAAATTTGGTCTTAGTTTGGAGAATTTACTCGCGTATGTGCGAAAAGAAATTCGAAATAGCTTATTTTCACAAATTCGGTTTTAGTTGGGAAATTAATTGTGTATTAACGAACTGGAATTCGAAATGGCATAATTTTATGACTCTGTTGGGAAAATTGGATTTTGGGAGGTTAAGTTATCGATCGGTTTGGAACTACGTGGTGGACATCTGGCCGAGATTTGGAAATTCCTTAATTTTACAAATTAACTTTAGTTTGGAGAATTTACTCGCGTATGAGCGAAAAGAAATTCGAAATAGCTTATTTTCACAAATTTGGTTTTAGTTGGGAAATTAATTGTGTATTAACGAAATGAAATTCGAAATGGCATAATTTTATAAATCTGTTGGAAAAATTGGATTTTGGGAGGTTAAGTTATCGATCGGTTTGGAACTACGTGGTGGACATCTGGCCGAGATTTGGAAATTCCTTAATTTTACAAATTAACTTTAGTTTGGAGAATTTACTCGCGTATGAGCGAAAAGAAATTCGAAATAGCTTATTTTCACAAATTCGGTTTTAGTTGGGAAATTAATTGTGTATTAACGAACTGGAATTCGAAATGGCATAATTTTATGACTCTGTTGGGAAAATTGGATTTTGGGAGGTTAAGTTATCGATCGGTTTGGAACTACGTGGTGGACATCTGGCCGAGATTTGGAAATTCCTTAATTTTACAAATTAACTTTAGTTTGGAGAATTTACTCGCGTATGAGCGAAAAGAAATTCGAAATAGCTTATTTTCACAAATTTGGTTTTAGTTGGGAAATTAATTGTGTATTAACGAAATGAAATTCGAAATGGCATAATTTTATAAATCTGTTGGGAAAATTGGATTTTGGGAGGTTACGTTATCGATCGGTTTGGAACTACGTGGTGGACATCTGGCCGAGATTTGGAACACGAGAGAAGCAGGAATGCATAGATTTCAATTGATATGTAAATTTAATCCTAGTTAGTAAGAATCTAAGAAAAGTGAAAAAACAAATAATAAAACATCTGAAATTACAAAAATTTATACGAGTTTGCCATTTATCGAAGTTGTCCCATCAAACAAATATTTTGTAACGGACTTTGGACACCGCTGGCCTAACCTCGGTGAAATACCTCGTTACAGACATTTGCAAAAAAATGAGTGATGGAAAAATGTTATTATTTTTTTCGGAATTAACGTGGCAAAATACATAAGGAACAACCAAGTGGATAAAAGCGGTATGTAACACAAATTTAAGGACTGATCAATGTTTCGAGAAGACATGTCCCCTAATTGTATTGAAAAAAGAAAAATGAAAAACTTTGAAACTTATTTTCTTGAAAGAGTAGATCAGAGTAAATCTATTACTCTCGCGATGATTTTTAAATTTCTTCTCCTCTACTACGGTAGTATATTTTTCTACTTCCCTCAAGATATTTTCTACTACCATTGTAAGATATGTACTCCTCAAAATAGTATTTGAGTTTCTACAAATCTGCTTCCCCCACAGAAATTTATACTACTCTCGTAAAATTTCTCTTCAAATCTACTACCCTGACAGTAATTTCTACTACTGTCGTAGACTTTTACAACTATACGCAAAAAAAATTAAATCTATTCCCCTTTCTTCAAATATACTCCCCTAAAATTTAATATCTACTACTCTTGTCGTAGCAAAAAGTGAGAACCATGCCCCTTCAAATTAATTGCTTCTAAATTCATCTAATTCATGATCTGAACTTAAAATTACCGATTTCACCCTACTGATACTGTTACGTGAGCCTGAGATGTATATTTTCGTCTGCAACTTCAATTGCGTGCCTCAATTTGGCATTCGATAGTTTAAACTACTGCTAGAGCCCCTTGCTTTAGTTTGGGTGATTAAGAGAGTGCTAGTATATATAGATGTGTGAATGATAAGAGATAAGGTAGGATATGTGATAAGAGAGAATTCATTGGGAATGTTGGGTATGTTGCATGATGAGAGATGATTGTTGTATATTGGGTCGGATCAATTGGTGCTTTGGCAAAATTGCATACAATAAAGAAATGCTTAGAGGAGCTTTTTTGGTAGCAATAGTAAATAACTCCAAAGGAAGGGTGCATACGAAGGAAAGAAAGATAAAGGTTTCGATGTTAATAAAGGTTTTATTTCCTAGATAATTTACAATAATTTAAAGGTTGCAAGTGAATAGAATTGAAGTACAATTGGTACGTTCAAGTTAACTTTATTCACTTGTCGAAAGGGTTGGATCTTACGTTAAAGATCCAAATGAATATGAGGTGGTTGTTGATGCTGAAGATCGGGTTGAAGTGAAGTTCAAGATGATGTTGTCTTCCTTATAGTATATGAGTTGGGATGAAGTTTCGATATATTTCTTCTACTGATGGGTTGAAGTTGCTGATCGTTTGCTTTCTTCCTTCGTTGGTGTTGATTTATTAATAATAGCGCCTTTGCCGAAGGGCCGAGGGTTGATCGTTGACAGCTTTCACTAGCTTTTGTGTTAGTGTGGCTTAAAAATTTAAATTCACCAGTGTCAGTATATAGATAGCTGAGTCTTCAGGTTGCATTGAAAAATTGGCAGAAGTTGCTGAATAATCAGGCCTTGGGCAGTCCATGGCTATTGGTTGACTATCATCACGAAGTTGTGATAGACTACTTGACAAAATTTGGTTTAAATGCCATGGATCTGTAAGGTTTTGAGGTTTTAAGGCAACGAGATTTATCATATAGGCTGCTTTTGCAGAAGTTAAGGTGAACTCAATGATAGAATCCAACCGAACTCGGTCTCCTGTGCCAGGAGCGATCCAAGTACTCTGTGTTTTATACCGCTTTTCAAAATTTTAGGGTAGAGATCACATCCGATCACTAAGTCTATAGGGCGGCTCTGGTGAAATTTGTTGTCTGCTAGCTGCAATTCAGGTATACTCAAGGCCGAATCAAAGGTGAACGAAGGCAGTTCAGTATGAAGGGTTTTCAGCACCAATGCTTTGGTGTGAATTTTCAAATTACTGTTTGTTTGAGAGCTTACTGTAAGCTCACATGCATGTTTAGGTTTGGCAGAAATCTGTTTGTTGAAACCAGTAGCTTGAGCGACGATACTTATCAGTGAAACTTATCAGTGATGAATGTTGCCTCGGATCCAGGATCTATCATCTATCTATCTATATAGCTCGTGCTGAGTGTACAGTACCGTTGACATTGATATCTACCATCGCTGTTCCAAGTATAATTTTTCTAACCTCAGTTGAGTGATTAGTGGACTGTATGTGTGTTGTATGGGCTTTTTGTTTGGCAATAGCTTTGGCACTTGTGCTTGCACTAGTATATAAGGGTTGAGGGTTTTCATGAGAATTGTCGGTAGGACTAAAGGAAGTAGAACATTTATGTAGCAAGGAATGATGCTTGTGTTTGCAATATCTGCAAGTGTACTATGGGACACAGCAAAACAGTTAAGGCAACATCCGACTTTCTTTATTGTTTCTATTCGTTCTTTCACTTTAAGATTAAAAAACAAGTTGCACTCACGAATGTTATGTTTATCTTTGCATATTCTGCAAATCCAGCCGGGAACAGAACCAGCGGTTTTAGGTTTAAGGGCGTCTTCTTTAACATTTGGCTTCGGGTGAGACACGCCGGCATGAAAAGAATTAATTTTTGTTTCACTGCATGGTTTATGATAAGGTGGATTGTTGGTCCTTGTAAAGGGTTGTTTCGCAAAATAGGTGGAAGCTCTAATGTTACCAACAGATTCTAAGGTTTTGAATTTGTGAGTTAAAAACTCATCAAATATTTTCCACTTGGGTAGCACAGAACTATCTTTACGTGAGCGTTCAAACTCAATCAATGTTCTCTTAGATATTTTTGTTGAACAAAGATAAATCAAACTATTAAGAGAATTATCTTCGGTCTGACCGAAGCTATAATACCCTGCACATGCGAGTACGATACATTCTGAGACCATATGTTAGTAATTTTATCGAAAATCGGTATTTTATTGATAGTTTTTCGATATTTTATTCAGAAATTTTCAGAATTTTTCGATTTTATATCGTTAATTTTTCGATTTTTATCGATAACTTTTCGATTTTTTATCGATAATTTTTCGATTTTTTATCGATAATTTTTCGATTTTTTATCGATAGTTTTTCGATAGTTTATCGATAATTTTTCGATAATTTATCGATAATTTTTCGATAATTTATCGATAATTTTAGTTTCCTGATCCATTTAAAAATTTTGTTCCAATTCCATTTTGTTCCGGTCCAATTCCATTTCGTTCCGGTTTCATTTCCATTTCGTTCCCGACCTCATTTCCAACCCAATGCAAAAAACCGCATCCAAATCGGTTCAGTATTTCTCAAGATAAACGAAAATACTATAAAATTGGCGGCCATTTTGTATGGGAGGTAGGCGTGGCTATTATCCGATGTTGCCCATTTTCTATACCATCCAATCATTCGCCAAAATAAGAGGAATCCCAAAATTTGGAGGCGATCGGTTAAGTATTTCTCAAGATAAACGAAAATAATATAAAATTGGCGGCCATTTTGTATGGGAGGAAGTCGTGGCTATTATCCGATGTTGCCCATTTTCTATACTGTCCAATCATTCGCCAAAATAAGAGGAATCCCAAAATTTGGAGGCGATCGGTTAAGTATTTCTCAAAATAAACGAAAATAATATAAAATTGGCGGCCATTTTGTATGGGAGGTAGGCGTGGCTCTTATCCGATGTTGCCCATTTTCAGTACCGTCCAATAATTCGCCAAAATAAGAGGAATCCTAAAATTTGGGGTAGATAGCTCAAAGGCTACGACAGATATCGTGCGAAATGACAGACAGACGGACATGGACTAATCAACTCAGGAGGTGATGCTGATCAAGAATATATATACTTTTCCATACCGGACACGCCTCCTTATGGGCGTTACAAACGGTGTGACAAAAACAATATACCTTGGACACTAGTGTGCAGGGTATAAGAATAGGGTCCCAAGATGATGTCTCTATGTCTAAGGAATTAAGGGTGCTTACGCAATTGTTCACGGTATGCCGAAGTTTATTAATCGAACTGCCAGAATCGGCAGTCGCCTGGGGCAAATTAAAAAGGAGATTTAACTGCTCATTAACCTGCCTTTTTTTGTTGTCGCACCGATCAACAAGGTTTTGCCATGCTATATCAAAGCCTAAGTTTCTAAGGGGGGCGTTATTAGCTATTTCTCTAGCTTCTAAGCCGGCCTTCTGCTGCGGTCTTCTGGAGTTCTCTCACATTGCTGAGAATAAATCCCTAAAGGTGGGTCAAGTAGTATAGTCGCCATTGAAAACTTCGATATCACAAGGAGGTAATAGGATGTATGTCCTTAATTCGGTCTTATGCAGTAAACAGAATTGCAGCTGTTGACGGTTGGGCGGACGACGGCTATGCTACCGTCGTATCAAAATCCGCCCTGAGTGAATAGAATTGTGGCGGTGGCGGCAATCACTTCGCAGATGCAAATCAATGGTGTCCTATGGTAAAAATAATAGAAATGGGTAATTTTTTCGCTGAAAAGGGTAACGTACATTTTTCAGGGCATTTTCAAAAACACAATAGGCCTGTTTTATTTGTGTTGTGTATACAATTACCGGTAGTTGACAAACACAACTCGCATCCACAATTACCTATGTTTTTACCGCCATACACAATTTTAGATACTTGTAAACTTCTGGGGTGCAACCGCGTATCTTGATATCAAAAAAAAGTCGACAGTATTCCATCATTTGAGTTTCGGTTTGGTTTGATATTTGCTCGGAACACTTTCAAAACACACCATATTAGCTGTCGTAGCCAAGTCGAAAAACATGATTGAATTTTTTCTAAACAGATAGAATTTAATTGATTAATTTTTTTCAAAATATAAAAGGCATATTTTTGAAAAAATTGCTCATAAAACTTATCCCGAAAATCCCGGGATTAGTCAGTGCGAATCCCGGGATTTTCGGGACTAACAAAGAAGGGGGATCCTTTTTTTTTACAAAAAAATGCAAAGGAAAGAAAGGTAAAGTTTTTCAATGTTAATAAATGTTTTTTTACGATGAATCCCAATGGTCCTATTGAGGGGCACATCCACATGACGCATATGGTGACCGAACAGCCGTAATCCGGATTACGCTGTGCAACCGATCGCGGGTAAACATATCATAAAATTCGTTTCAGCTACAGATTAAAATCTTCAGCTGATAAAACGCATATTAATAAAACACGAATTAGGTTATGAATGCAAGAGAGAATTCTTCCAAACATAACATAATATAAGACTAACGTGATAATAAACAATAGAATTAAAAGAAAATATTATGAAGCATCAGAATTCATGCGATGAATATGAATTTGATCAAATATAATTTTTCTCTACTTTACGACATTAGACTTAACAAAAACTAGAGAGTGGACTATCTTCGGCTATACCGAAGCTGAAATACCCCCGATTTTGGAGCCCGGACCAAAATCCATTTCTAAACATTTCCAATCAAATCCACCAAAAAAAAAATTGGTCTCAAGACCCAATTTAGACCCTTATATGTGTGGCTTCGGAACCTCGGATCATGTCAAAAATACGTTTCTAAACATTTCCAATCTAATACAGCAATAAAAACGACTTGAAAAATGTTAACCTTTTTTTCCGGTGTATGGGAGCCACGCCCAGTTTTTGTCCGATTTGGCTGATTCTCGAACTTGATCTCAGTATTCACGAGAAAAACAAGTACCCAAAGTTTCAAGTCGATATCTCCAAAATTGCGACCGCTATCGTGCGGACGGACAGACGGACATCGCTAAATCGACTCAGGAGGTGATGCTGATCAAGAATATATATACTTTTCCATACCGGACACGCCTCCTTATGGGCGTTACAAACGTTGTGACAAAGTTAGTATACCCTGCCACTATAATATTTTCAATATATTATGTTTTGGTCAGTAGGCCCTACTATATTGGTTGGATGTTTAAAGCGGTCCACCGCGGACATTTATGCTTGGCGAAGTCGCCGCAATTAGTCAAATGAAAGATGTTTTCGGTTTTAAAGCCAAAAAGTATCTCTGCTTTATTTTTGAATCGCCATAGCTTTTATACCCTGGCGACCCTTTCAATTTCTTTTCTATTTTCTTTCAATTACATTCAATTCCTAAAAAATATGCTTACATCTACAATTCTATAATACAAAAATCATTTCTACATTCTGATCAATATTTTATTACCGCTGCCAGAAGGGCATTGGCCGATCGCATTTATTGTCAAAGCCAGGATTCAAATTTCATTCTGCCTCGCGCTGACAGAAATGCAAGCGAAGGGAAAAGTGACAAAAGCAAACAAACGTTGGTTTACGTACTATTATGCTGCGCTCCTATTGAGACCAGCAGCGTATGCTATTAATGCAGTTTCAAGTGTTCGCTGCTAGCGGTACTTTTTCGTTTGTGTACTCTTGTGGGCTGGTGCGCTACACTGTAGTATATGTATATACACCACACCCTTACCCTTTAGATGAAAATTATTTGGAAAAACGAAAAATGAAATTTTTGTTGTGTAGAAATAATTTTCAAAAAAAATAAGAAAAGTTATCAAATAAAATATTAGTATGATTGAATTAATTAATATGAAAAGAAATTTAAAAATATATAATGTAAATGTTTACACTAATTTAATTAAAATTAACAAAATGGATTTAAAAAATAAATGAATTCCTTAAAAATATTACAAATTCAGTTAAAATGAACATCTAGGAATAATTAAAAGTATTTTAAAAATAATGATATAATATATTTGGTTTAAAAATTATATATAATGTTAAAAATTAAATATTGTTAAATATAGTCTTTAAAATTAAAAAATTTAATAATTAATACATAGATATATAAGTCTATGTTTCTACGATATATTTTTTCAAGTTATTTTTATGAAGTTTCTTAATATGTCCCTTAATCTCTACAAGGCAATTTACCCCATCTACTTCTACTACTTTATAAGGTCCATGGTAAGGACTCTGGTTTTTCCTTCTACCACCTAACTTTACTATAACTAAATCTCCTACATCTACGACTAATGGATTTATTTTTGTCTCGCTGTCATTTCTTCTTTTCAATTTAACTCTATTAATGATTTCTTTTGCCTTTTCTATAGATGCCTTCAGCCTGAAACTAACTTCATTCGCGTAATTTTCCATGTTATACACAGGCTCACTTTTCATAATGTCATCACTCGGCAAATACGGTAATTTACCAAAAACTAATTCAAACGGCGTGTACTCCGTATCAACATTTGGAGTAGTGTTATACGCAAAAGTGTAAAATGACACCCACTTGTCCCATTCTTGGTCATCGGCAAATGCAAGCATATATTCGTTAAGTACCCTGTGGTTTCTTTCTACACCACCGATAGTTTCATGATGATATGGTGCCGAAAATACTTGTTGCATTTTTAAATGTTTACAAATGTTGCTCATGAGCTCATTTACAAACTCGGTTCCTTTGTCGGACTTTAGCACTTTAAAACAACCGTACTTGAGAATAAATTGATTTACGAGAGTGTGTGCTACAGTGTCTGCATCTTTGGTTTCCATGGGAAATGCCAGAATGAATTTTGTTAATTCACATTGGGCTGTCAAAATATAGCGATAACCATTAGAAATTCTCAATGGTCCCACAGTATCAATTTGAACGATTTCAAAACTTGTGCTTGGCGTCTTTGTGACTATCAACTGTTCCTTTGTATGTCTTATTTGTTTATTTAACGCACACTTTGTGCAACTTGACACAAAATTTTTTACCATTCTGCTCATATTCTTCCAAACAAATCTTTGTTTTAGTTTTAAAATGGTTTTTCTGATTCCGAAATGCCCTCCGCAAGGCGAATTGTGATATTCTTCTATCAATTTATTTTTTGTTACTTCATCTTCTATTCTTTGGGGACTTTTATATATTAATATCTTGACTCCTGAGCGTTTATTCTTTAATCTATCGTGTTGCAACACATTATATAAATTCTTAAACTTTTCCTTTGACATATACCGAAATATCATGTCATTTTCGTCTAGCGCTAGCTCTTTAATATTTACTGTATTCATCCTCGATGGTAGCTTCTCTAAAGACAAATCGAATTTGTTCAGATTATCACTACATCGTACCAGTATTAAATTATTTAATATTTCAATTCTTTGGGGACCCCTAATATTCAAATCGCTTTTTCACATTTTTAACGTCAGAAATGGACGTGCAGTCCCAACAATGAAGTTGATCAGACTCCGATTGAGGCTCGCATTTCTCCTTATCTACGTTCTTCTCTGCAATGTCCTTTGCAGTCATGCCCCTTGTCATTACTAATGTTTTCTTCGCGGACTTATCTTCCGTTTTCGGAATCATTGTTCTTAACAAATCTGAGTCTATTTTTATCCTTGACAATGCGTCAGCGTTTGTATTGATCTTCCCTGTTTGTAAACAATTTCATAATCCTAGTCAGACAGATCTACTCGTATTCTCGTCAGCTTTGAAGATGGATTCTTGGGCGAGCATAAAGAAACTAATGGTCGGTGATCAGTAACCACAATAAATTTGCGTCCAAATAAATATGGTCTAAAGAAATTAATCCCCCAATGTATCGCCAAAAGTTCCTTTTCAATGACTGGCTTATTTATTTCATGCTTATTCAAAGATTTGCTGGCATATGAAATTGGTAAATCTTCTCCGATTTCTCCTTGAGAAAGTACAGCACCTAACGCATAATCAGATGCGTCTGTTGTCAACACGAACGGTTTGTCAAAGTCAGGATATTTTAAAATTGGTGGGTTTATTAATTTTTCTTTCAAAAGTTCAAAAGCTAATTGACATTCATCTGTCCAAATAAAGGGTTGTTTTTTCTTAAGGAGGTTATTTAAGCATTTTGCTATTTCCGCGAAATTTCGTATGAACTTTCTGTAATAATTGCAGAAAGCGACGAATCTACGTACATCATCAGCATTCTTGGGTACAGGATACGAGTGTATCGCTTTATGTTTATTCGGATCGGTTTTTACACCCTCACTAGTAATCTGGTGACCAAGGTAAATGACTTCTGGTTTCAAAAAACAACATTTTTTTGGATTCAACTTCAGGTTGTCTCAGTCTGTCAAAAACCTTTACCAAATTACTATTGTGGTGTTGCAAACTACACCCAAAAATGATGATATCATCAACGTACAAAAATGCGCCTGAGCTCAAACCACTTAATGCAATAGTTAACATGCGTTGAAAGCTATTGGAAGATATTTTCAACCCAAATGGTAATCTTTTAAATTGAAGTGGTCTTGATTCTTCGTCTAGACCAATCTGATGAAAGGAACTAGTCATGTCCAAAGTGGAAAAATACTTCGCTCTACCTAATTGGTCCAAAACGTCTTCCAACCTTGTCAACGGAAATTTATCGTTAATTAGTTTCTTATTTAACTGTCTGTAATCAGCAACTAGCCTCCATTTCTTCTCATCATCCTCACTCTTTTTTGGTACTATTAACAGTGGTGAATTGTACGCACTAACAGATGGCTCTATCAAATCCTCGTCAATTAATTTCTTTACTTGTTTGTCAATTTCCTCATTCTGTGAATGCGGTAGTCTATAATTTTTAATATATACAGGAGTATCATCATCCAACCTCAAATTCTGAGTATAAAAATTATTAACAGACAAATTTTCACCCTCAAGATGGAATACGTATTGATAATTTCTAACAATCGTTTCTAATTCTTTTGCAGATTGCACATCCAAGTCTTCTAATTTCAACTCTGCTAATAAATTCTTAAAACGTCCTTCATCATGGGTTCCCTTAACCTTTTCGTTATATCTCAAAATTTTATATTCACTCAAACATTCTGTTTTAGGTAAAATTTCCTTCAGTGTAACTTCTTTATCATTTACATTAATTACTTTTACGTGACAGACGCCCTTAGCTGGTGCTATAGAATTTGCCAAAAACACCCCCTCTGCCAATTTTTGGTTCAGAATAACACTATCCTCCTCCAAATGCAACTTTATGGGCACAATCATTTCAGACCGAGGTGGAATTATATAGCAATGTTGTGTAGGAATTTTAATAGCCACTGGGACTATATATTCATCTTCAATAAACATTACCGACATCGTAAAAGTCTCGTAATCAATTTTACACATGAATCGAATTAGAAAATCGCTGCCTAAAATTCCGTCAGTTAAAATTGGAAAATCCTCTACCACCAGATGGAATTCATGGTGCGCTCTATCTTTCCCAAAACATAATGATAAATTCACAGAACCCAACGAAGATATTTCATCTTTAGTAATGCCTGTCAGTTTACATTTGTTATTACTATTAATATTCAAATCTATCTCAGATGATGTTTTGCAGATGGATATATCTGCTCCTGTGTCTATTAAAAATGTACGCGTACGACCAAATTGAACACATTTTAGTGTGACATAATTGGTCAAATTATCCGAGATTTTAAAAATTATGTTTTTTATTGTTTTTCCCCCGAAGGTCCTTGCTGACTGTCCCCCGGGTTGACTTCGTTTCCCTGGTTGCTTAACACATTAACCCTTGCGTTTCCCCGGTTTCTGTTATCGTTTTGGTTTCTATTATAACTATCGTTTTGATTCCTATTTTGATTGTTATAATTTCTGTAGTTGTTGCCTCTAAAATTGTTATTATTTCTGAAAGTATTGTTATTATTATAATTTCTAAAGTTGTTATGGTTTCTGTAACCATTGTTATTGTTCCCTAAATTATTGTTGTTGTTGAAATGGTTGTTGTTATTATAATTCCTAAAATTGTTATTGTTTCTGTAACCATTGTTATTGTTCCTAAAATTGTTGTTATTATTGAAATTGATGTTGTTCCTATTCAACATCAAGACCTGCTCAGTTTGCCTGCTCTGTTCTAACTCCAATGATAAGTTTATAGCCCTAATTAAAGAATCTGGTTGTGCCGCAAAAATTGTTTGTTTATAATTTTCGTCTAACCCATTTTTAAAAACAGATAGTGCGTACTCATCATTTGAACTCACTATCGTTAATCGCTGAGCTTCCGTTGCGTTCACCCCTATATTACTTATTTGCAATTCATTTAAGTCATTAATAAGTCCTAACAACTTATCCTTAAAGTTAGTAATTGACAATCTTCTCTGTGTCAAGCCAGACAAAGAAGTGTGTAACTGCTGTATAGTCACAATTTGCTTATACGCCTCCGACAGCCTTTTCTTAAGCGTCTCAAAATCTTTTGGTACCGATACCGCGCCCAAGGTTGTCCTAACAGATGCACTGCATTTCACGTAGTAAACGAAATCTATAAGTTGTTCTCTTGCTTCAGTTGACAAAGTGCTATTCATGATTTCAACAATTTTCAAAAATGCCTCAAGCTCTTTCTTGTTGCCATCAAACAAAGGGATCGCCTTTATGGCAGTTTCCATATTAAATGCAGACATTTTCGAATATATACTTGATGTACCTTGATCTAAAACTTCTAAAAGCTCGAAAAGTTCGTCTTTTTCTTCTTCTGGTTCCTCCCTGTCGTCTTTACTCTTAGCTAATCAATTTGTTCATTTATTAGTTTTTTTAAATTTTTGTAAGAAGAGTTGAATTCTATTTTTAGGGAAATTACTTTTTCGTCCTGTTTGTTTTCGCTAGCTAAAAGGTCGAATTGATTTTTTATTTCATTTATTTCTACCAATTTTGACAGCAATATTGCTTCTTTGTAACCTCTTTTTGAACTCTTTTTTAGATTACTTAAAATCTTATCTATTTCCTGAACTAATTTCTCCATTTATATTGTGGTTTAAAGAATAATAATTTTTATTTATGCTATTAAAAAAATAGTTATTATAATCAGCGTTATCGCGTACTCCGGGATTGCTGTTGCTGTCATCGTCTCTGAATTGTTGTTATTTATTACAGTCTCCTGAAGCTGCGACTTGCTTTGTTGCTTTCCCATTCTGCTTCCTTTTGTCTTTTGTTTGCTTGGTTGTTGTCTATTGCTATGGATGAATGGCGCACAAATTGGTGTCCGCAAATAGATTGATTAAATAGGCCTCTGAAATTTCATGAAGTATGCCAATGGTGGACTTTCGGTAGCGTAGGATTGGAGAAGGCGCAATGTTTGGGCGATGACGACGGGTTGTATGCGATCATTGTCGATACTCGAAATCAGTTCCTTGGAGGAAATGTATTTGGTTACATGAAATTCTGCCAGTATTTATTCTCATAGCGCAATTTGAATTTCGGTTTGTCAAAAGAACAATTCCAAGGTTGGAAATTGGCAAGATCGCCATATAATATTTTCAATATATTATGTTTTGGTCAGTAGGCCCTACTCTATTGGTTGGATGTTTAAAGCGGTCCACCGCGGACATTTATGCTTGGCGAAGTCGCCGCAATTAGTCAAATGAAAGATGTTTTCGGTTTTAAAGCCAAAAAGTATCTCTGCTTTATTTTTGAATCGCCATGGCTTTTATACCCTGGCGACCCTTTCAATTTCCTTTCAATTTTCTTTCAATTACATTCAATTCCTAAAAAATATGCTTACATCTACAATTCTATAATACAAAAATCATTTATACATTCTGATCAATATTTTATTACCGCTGCCAGAAGGGCATTAGCCGATCGCATTTATTGTCAAAGCCAGGATTCAAATTTCATTCTGCCTCGCGCTGACAGAAATGCAAGCGAAGGGAAAAGTGACAAAAGCAAACAAACGTTGGTTTACGTACTATTATGCTGCGCTCCTATTCAGACCAGCAGCGTATGCTATTAATGCAGTTTCAAGTGTTCGCTGCTAGCGGTACTTTTTCGTTTGTGTACTCTTGTGGGCTGGTGCGCTACACTGTAGTATATGTATATACACCACACCCTTACCCTTTAGATGAAAATTATTTGGAAAAACGAAAAATGAAATTTTTGTTGTGTAGAAATAATTTTCAAAAAAAATAAGAAAAGTTATCAAATAAAATATTAGTATGATTGAATTAATTAATATGAAAAGAAATTTTAAAATATATAATGTAAATGTTTACACTAATTTAATTAAAATTAACAAAATGGATTTAAAAAATAAATGAATTCCTTAAAAATATTACAAATTCAGTTAAAATGAACATCTAGGAATAATTAAAAGTATTTTAAAAATAATGATATAATATATTTGGTTTAAAAATTATATATAATGTTAAAAATTAAATATTGTTAAATATAGTCTTTAAAATTAAAAAATTTAATAATTAATACATAGATATATAAGTCTATGTTTCTACGATATATTTTTTCAAGTTATTTTTATGAAGTTTCTTAATATGTCCCTTAATCTCTACAAGGCAATTTACCCCATCTACTTCTACTACTTTATAAGGTCCATGGTAAGGACTCTGGTTTTTCCTTCTACCACCTAACTTTACTATAACTAAATCTCCTACATCTACGACTAATGGATTTATTTTTGTCTCGCTGTCATTTCTTCTTTTCAATTTAACTCTATTAATGATTTCTTTTGCCTTTTCTATAGATGCCTTCAGCCTGAAACTAACTTCATTCGCGTAATTTTCCATGTTATACACAGGCTCACTTTTCATAATGTCATCACTCGGCAAATACGGTAATTTACCAAAAACTAATTCAAACGGCGTGTACTCCGTATCAACATTTGGAGTAGTGTTATACGCAAAAGTGTAAAATGACACCCACTTGTCCCATTCTTGGTCATCGGCAAATGCAAGCATATATTCGTTAAGTACCCTGTGGTTTCTTTCTACACCACCGATAGTTTCATGATGATATGGTGCCGAAAATACTTGTTGCATTTTTAAATGTTTACAAATGTTGCTCATGAGCTCATTTACAAATTCGGTTCCTTTGTCGGACTTTAGCACTTTAAAACAACCGTACTTGAGAATAAATTGATTTACGAGAGTGTGTGCTACAGTGTCTGCATCTTTGGTTTCCATGGGAAATGCCAGAACGAATTTTGTTAATTCACATTGGGCTGTCAAAATATAGCGATAACCATTAGAAATTCTCAATGGTCCCACAGTATCAATTTGAACGATTTCAAAACTTGTGCTTGGCGTCTTTGTGACTATCAACTGTTCCTTTGTATGTCTTATTTGTTTATTTAACGCACACTTTGTGCAACTTGACACAAAATTTTTTACCATTCTGCTCATATTCTTCCAAACAAATCTTTGTTTTAGTTTTAAAATGGTTTTTCTGATTCCGAAATGCCCTCCGCAAGGCGAATTGTGATATTCTTCTATCAATTTATTTTTTGTTACTTCATCTTCTATTCTTTGGGGAATTTTATATATTAATATCTTGACTCCTGAGCGTTTATTCTTTAATCTATCGTGTTGCAACACATTATATAAATTCTTAAACTTTTCCTTTGACATATACCGAAATATCATGTCATTTTCGTCTAGCGCTAGCTCTTTAATATTTACTGTATTCATCCTCGATGGTAGCTTCTCTAAAGACAAATCGAATTTGTTCAGATTATCACTACATCGTACCAGTATTAAATTATTTAATATTTCAATTCTTTGGGGACCCCTAATATTCAAATCGCTTTTTCACATTTTTAACGTCAGAAATGGACGTGCAGTCCCAACAATGAAGTTGATCAGACTCCGATTGAGGCTCGCATTTCTCCTTATCTACGTTCTTCTCTGCAATGTCCTTTGCAGTCATGCCCCTTGTCATTACTAATGTTTTCTTCGCGGACTTATCTTCCGTTTTCGGAATCATTGTTCTTAACAAATCTGAGTCTATTTTTATCCTTGACAATGCGTCAGCGTTTGTATTGATCTTCCCTGTTTGTAAACAATTTCATAATCCTAGTCAGACAGATCTACTCGTATTCTCGTCAGCTTTGAAGATGGATTCTTGGGCGAGCATAAAGAAACTAATGGTCGGTGATCAGTAACCACAATAAATTTGCGTCCAAATAAATATGGTCTAAAGAAATTAATCCCCCAATGTATCGCCAAAAGTTCCTTTTCAATGACTGGCTTATTTATTTCATGCTTATTCAAAGATTTGCTGGCATATGAAATTGGTAAATCTTCTCCGATTTCTCCTTGAGAAAGTACAGCACCTAACGCATAATCAGATGCGTCTGTTGTCAACACGAACGGTTTGTCAAAGTCAGGATATTTTAAAATTGGTGGGTTTATTAATTTTTCTTTCAAAAGTTCAAAAGCTAATTGACATTCATCTGTCCAAATAAAGGGTTGTTTTTTCTTAAGGAGGTTATTTAAGCATTTTGCTATTTCCGCGAAATTTCGTATGAACTTTCTGTAATAATTGCAGAAAGCGACGAATCTACGTACATCATCAGCATTCTTGGGTACAGGATGCGAGTGTATCGCTTTATGTTTATTCGGATCGGTTTTTACACCCTCACTAGTAATCTGGTGACCAAGGTAAATGACTTCTGGTTTCAAAAAACAACATTTTTTTGGATTCAACTTCAGGTTGTCTCAGTCTGTCAAAAACCTTTACCAAATTACTATTGTGGTGTTGCAAACTACACCCAAAAATGATGATATCATCAACGTACAAAAATGCGCCTGAGCTCAAACCACTTAATGCAATAGTTAACATGCGTTGAAAGCTATTGGAAGATATTTTCAACCCAAATGGTAATCTTTTAAATTGAAGTGGTCTTGATTCTTCGTCTAGACCAATCTGATGAAAGGAACTAGTCATGTCCAAAGTGGAAAAATACTTCGCTCTACCTAATTGGTCCAAAACGTCTTCCAACCTTGTCAACGGAAATTTATCGTTAATTAGTTTCTTATTTAACTGTCTGTAATCAGCAACTAGCCTCCATTTCTTCTCATCATCCTCACTCTTTTTTGGTACTATTAACAGTGGTGAATTGTACGCACTAACAGATGGCTCTATCAAATCCTCGTCAATTAATTTCTTTACTTGTTTGTCAATTTCCTCATTCTGTGAATGCGGTAGTCTATAATTTTTAATATATACAGGAGTATCATCATCCAACCTCAAATTCTGAGTATAAAAATTATTAACAGACAAATTTTCACCCTCAAGATGGAATACTATCGCGCTATTTTTAACTAAACTTTATGAAACAAACTAAAATCGAAAATCCCCACGCGATAATTAAATTCCCTATTTGCCCGAAAAGCACAGTCGCGAAGCGTGGGATTTAAGACGACCCTCGCGGTATGGTATCCCCGGACGAACGAACAACACGGACACACGAAAACCTGATAAATAAACTTCTTTTAAAAACTACACCGAAACTGCCGCAATAGATATATATATAGGTATATATATAACTATATATAAAAGAAACGGAAATTTTCCCGACACAAGGAAAATAATACCGCACACAAACCCTTTTTCAAAATCAACACAAACCGACAATCACCCAAAAGAAATTATTCGTACACCAAAAATTATATTTTTTTTAAACGCAATAGATTTGCGGGACCAGACCAACCTGTCTGAAATCCCTCGCACGATTCTTTGCAGAATCTATTCACCAGCTGGACTTCGATAAAATTCGATGTCCAGCAACAACTTGGCTCTGATGCGGGACAACACAAACAAAAAAAAGGAATAAGGAAGAGGGGGGAAAACGGCCAAACAAATTCCAAGCAAACTACTTGGACGGAAACACTTCACCAAAACAATATCACGACCGAACACAACCTGTCCAACTCTATTCAATTCCTCAATTTCAAAACACTAAATGGCCGACTGCCACAAATAAAACAAAGCAAAATAAACACTAGCTGGCAAAACTAAACCAGCGCGCAAAAATACTCCCTTTGGACCACTTGTCCTCCAGCCACAGTCCGACGATGGCAACAGCTCCACTTCACCACTCAACAAAACACAATTTTTAAAAAGAAAAGAAAATTATCCAACTTTTGGAAACAATTAATTTAAAATTCAATTAATTTAAAACAAAACCAGAGCTTCGACACTCTCCTTCTTCCCTGCTCAAAAAGAACTAAAAGAATTAGAATATATGAGCGCCTATGACGCTCACTTTCCATTTATCTTCCCACATACATAGAGTGCGGCTTACGCAGAAACCAGTGTCCGCAGTCGGGGCTTTACCCATACCTATATGCGAAAAATCTCTTCAGATTTTTCTAGGTGTGTTTGGCAAATTTACATATACCCCCCTGCACCCACCAAAATGAAATATACATTTTGGCGGCACTCATGTACGTATAGGCGAAAGCAAAAATGTTCTCAAATTCCTCTCCCTCAAACAGGTTCAAAAAGTACAAAAGCTTCAGTCCAGGTTTTGACAATTTACTATTGTAATGGCGAAGCTGGCAATACCCTCATCGGATCGCCGCCGCTCACTGAGCTAACTTAACGAAAGCAAAAGCGAAAGAAAGGAGAAGAAAGCAAGAGAACTTTGACAGCTCAAACGAAATATTCAGTTTTCTTCTTCCGCGCGCCGGCCGCATTTCGCCCGCGAGTGTCGAATTTGTTTTGCTTAACAAATTAAGCAAAACAAATATATTTATATCAAAAAGTGACAATCGATAAAATTGTGCAGTGCGTTCTTTCGGTTAGTGCGTGTGAAATTTTGTTCCTTCGATTTTGTTCGCCCGTCGCCCCGAACAAAAGGGAAACAAAAAAACATAACAAAACAAACAATACAACAAAACAACAACAACTGTGCCGCGAATTTATACCGCGACAACCCCACCTCCACCTCCGCGAAAGTTGCTTGGTCTCCTGAGACCAGCCAACTTTCGAATCTAACCGGAGAAAATCACCCTGAGTCGATGTGCGGCCTAAGGTCCTGCACATGCCATGTCCCTTTTTCTCGTCCGTCTTCGTCTTCCAAAACATATGTCCACGGAGACACCCTCTTTTTAACCCTAAACGGTCCAACAAATTTCGGAGCTAACTTCGCTGCAAAATAGTTTGCAGCATCGGACAAAACAAAATTACGTCTCCATACTAACTCGTGCGGTAAATACTGTACATCTCTACGTCTGAGATTGTAAGTCTTTGCTGTCTTGGCACTTGCCATTTCTAACTTCTTCCGTATGTCTTCCCTCAAGTCTGCCATTAACTTGGCCCGGTCCTCACTACTACTGTCCGGTTGGTCCGAGTCTCCCACTCGTCTATAATCTCTATCACCCCTGACCGCCATATTTCGGCCAAAATTCACGAAGTATGGAGACGCTCCCAAAACCTCATGCTGCGATGTTCGAATGCAGCACGCCACCTTTGAGAGATGAGAATCCCATGTCCGATGGTTTTCTGAAATATATGCTCTCAAAGTGGTCTTAATTATTTGGTTGATCCGCTCGGCCGGATTGGCCTGCGGATGATAGTGTGCAGTGTACCGCATCTGCACACCATACGACGCGCATAAACTCTGCAGCTCCTTGCTGCGAAACTGTGGCCCATTGTCGCACACAATGGACCTCGGAACTCCAAAGAGCAGGAAAACATTGTCTTCCAACTCCTTGCAAACACTCTTTGCCGTTGCATTTCGCAACGGAAACAACAATGGGAATTTGGTGAAGTAGTCAACCACCGTTAAAATATAACAAAATCCCCGACTAGACTTCACCAAGGGTCCCACCAGATCTACGCAGATCATTTCCCAAGGTTCTAACTTCTTTGTCCTCTCTACCATACAACCAGCTGGCTTATTGTTGTCAGGTTTCACCCTCTGGCAAACCTGACAACCTTTAATATATCTAGCTATCTCTGCCTTCATTTTCGGCCAATAATATTTCTCAATTACCCTAGCGTATGTTTTCCTAACGCCCATGTGCCCCGATAATGGATTATCGTGACACTCGAATAAAATACTGCGCCTATCACTCTTGCCCACAACTCTCTTCCACTCGTACCCAGCACTAAACAAACTATTTGTCCCTGCCTTTATGTGTTTATATAACACCCCATTTTCAATTCTCCAAGCTGGGTAATCGAGTGGTTTATCCTCCACTTTCCTAACCATGGAATCCACCCATGGGTCTCTAACACGCCCATCTACCTCCCCTACGACTGGGACACCTCTAGAAAGCATGTCGGGCACAACATGATCTTTCCCCTTACGATGTATGATTTCATAATCGTATTGCTGGAGCTTTAAAGCCCACCTAGCCAACCTACCGCAAGGATCTTTCAAATTGTTGAGCCATACCAACGAATAATGGTCGGTCACCACTGTGAACCTGACCCCTTCGATGTATGGCCTCAACTTCTCAACTGCCCACAAAACAGCCAAACACTCCTTCTCGGTAGTGGAATAATTCCTCTCGCACCTACTCAACGACCTACTCAAATACGAAATGACCTTCTCCCCTTCATCAAACTGCTGTGTCAAAACGGCACCTATTCCAAAATCGGAAGCATCAGTCTGAACAACGAAGGGTCGTTCGAAATCAGGACAGCTCAGGACCGGCGCCGTCACTAGGCGCTCCTTGGCCTTCAAAAAGCTGTCCTCGCACTCCGGCGACCATCTAAACCTGTTCTTCTTCTTTAGAAGATCAGTTAGAGGCTTAACCAAATCAGCGAAATTCGAAACAAACCTACGATACCAAGATATGGTGCCAACAAACGACCTGACTTCCCTTACATTTTTGGGCGCTGGAATTTTCAGCATTGCCTCAACTTTCTCGGGGTCAACGTGCAAGCCCTGTCGATCAACAACATAACCTAAGTACCGTAGCGAAGAAAGACAAAAATTACATTTTTCCCTATTCAATCTAAGCCCTGCCGAACAAATCCTACTCAGGACCTCCTTCAGAACCTCAACATGCTTATCAAATGTATTTGTAACAATAATAATATCGTCCAAATACACGAAAACATGGGGTTCCAAGTCAGCCCCAAGGACCTCATCTATAAATCTCTGCCAAGTTGCAGGCGCATTGTGCAGGCCATAAGGCATGCGCTTGAACTGGTAGAGCCCCCTACCCGGAACTGTAAATGCCGTGCAGGCCCTAGACTCCTTCTCTACTGGGATCTGCCAATAAGCGGATTTTATATCCAAACTAGAGAGATATTTGGCGTCCTTTAGCTTATCTAAAGTAGCCGAAATATAAGGGAGGGGGTAACTATCTCGATCCGTATTTTTATTCAGTGTCCTATAGTCGACACAAAACCTATAACTCCCATCCTTTTTCCTAATCATCACAACCGGTGATGCCCAAGGGCTGTGAGAAATCTCAATCACACCCTTTCCTAACATATCCTCTATTTCCTCATCTATGCGCCTCTGAATAGCGGGCGATACCGGATAGTATCGCTGCTTGACTGGTTCCACATTTGGCTTTGTACGAATCCGATGTTCGACCAAATGTGTACAACCAAGTCCCTCAGGCATAGACCTAAAAACATCTGCAACAAACTCCTCAAGAACCGATTTTTCCCTAGTTGACAACGAAGACCTATCAACTATCGCCGCTACTGACGAGACCTCGACTTGGTCGGAAAACCTCCACTGATTCTTGGCCAAATCTGGCACTACACCGGCCTTAGACCAAAAGTCTACTCCAAGAATCAATGATTGGGGTAAATCCGGTATTACGAGGCATTCCACGAGGACCGACTTGCCCTCTACCTCGAAAGGGACCGAAACTACCCCCCTAACCGGAACTTCTTCACCATCAGCAAGCGCAACCTTGCTGACCGCAGACGCCAATAAACGTATCCCCCAGGACTTTAATGTGTCCCAGCCTGGCCTACCAAGAATCGTCCTGGTGGCCCCCGAATCCAAAAGCCCTAACATACGCACTCCAAAAATTTTAACACCTAAATATGGCCTATTATCCAATTCTCTACCTGAAAGAGAAAAACTCAAACAAATTTCGGACGGACGTTGCCTCTGAGGCCTACCACTATTTTCCCTAGCCAGCTGGTTGCCCGCAGGCAACCTACCTAAACCTCGCGAACTTCTTGCCCTGCTTCCACAAGAGCTCGCTCCCCATTTCCCGACTCTTCGCGGGCCCTCGGAGCCGCTCTCGGGGCCGCCTCCCTGTCCGAGCGCTCCTGCGATTGCCCTGCTCTCTGAGAGCATCGGGGGCAATCACGCTTCAAAAAACCAGGCCGCCTACAACCGAAACAATAAATTTCCCTAGGGCAGTTGCTCAAAACATGCCCAAACCGCTTACAATTGAAGCACCTAAAAGAATTTTGGGGAGGAGCCTGAATTCTCCTCTCCAACCTAGCGTCACGCAAAGGGGCCCTAACCACTGAAACCTCAGGTTCAGCAGAGACGTAAGCCAAGTCTGGCTCCAACAAATTCTTGGATCGGCTGCAGGGCGGCGGCACGAATGCTTCCACATTCGCCCGCACAGCCTCCAGCTTCCGACCCAAGGAAACCAACTCCGATAAAGACTTAGGCTCAGCCAAGCCCAGCTGAGTCTGGTAAAACGGGGACAGGTTTGCGATCACCAGACCCAGCATACGCCTCTCTGACAAGGGGTCGGACAGACGACCGAACAACCCCCTCATCGCCGCTACATATATACCTATGGACTCAGTCCCACCCTGAGTCCGTCGCCTAATCTCAGACATCAAAATGTCGTCATAGTTGGGGGGCAGGAATTCCAGTTTCAGCTCGGCGACCAACTCTCGCCAGCCTGAAACTGTCCTGCGGACATCCCTAAACCAGAGCAGGGCTTTTCCAGAAAAAAGCTCCACTGCTCCCCTAAACAACTGGGCTTCACTAACGCCCCGAGCCTCGCATAGCTCGTCTACCCTCTGCAGAAATGCATGCACGGACATATCGGACCTTTCCCCAGTGAATTTCAAACCCCATTTCGATAAATTTTCTATCTTCAAAAATCCTACCTCACCCAACGAGATGGATGGTCTCGGGGCGGGTTGAGGCTCTCCCTCAACCGCAGACTCCCTACTAAGCCCCTTGGATGGTCGGGATGGCCTTGGATTGTCATCGAAGGCATCATCTCCGCCACCAACATCCTCCACCGCCTCGTTGAGTTCCCCCAACAACAAAAGGACCCTATTTTTGAGCGCCATCTGCTCTACTACTTCTTCCTTACTCGCTGGCCTCGAACGAGTAAGGCGACCGAAAGCCCATTCCAATTTCGCCAAAATCTTTAAATATTCGGGCGACTTTGCGTCCTTGGGAGGGGTTTCCATAAGTTTTTCAACTTCGGAAATCTTCCCCTCCACACCCAACCTATCTTCCTCAAAAACAAATGGATATCCCGCAAAGACATCCACGGACTCCCTTCGCTCTATTTGCCTTGATGCCCTCAAGGACTTCCTCATAGACTCTACCGGAGTCACTGGCAACCCACGAGCCTCCATCTCGTATGCCAGTTCCTCTTGGTTTAATCGGTTAATCTCCATATTGAATCAGACGGACAAAAAACCAAAAACTTAAAAAAACTCAAAAAAAAAACCGCAAAGAAAATGAAACCAGCGTTCAATACGCTCACAGAATTTTCCAAAAAAAAAGGTAAAGAAATTTAAAAGAAAACTTTCAAATTATAATAATATAATAAATATATAAAAAAAATATGCCTAGTCGAATAAAAATATATTTCGTAAAACAAACGCGAATTAAAAAAAAACACAAAAAAACTTTTAAAAAAACCAAAAAAATTTTTTTGTAAATAAAAAAAATTACGGACAAAAAAAAGGAACGACGAAACTTTTAAGGCGGGCGGCACCGCGAAATTAAATTAAATACTCCAAAAAAAAATTATCAAAAATTAATAAAAAAAATAAAAATCAAAAAAAAATAATTATTTATAAAAAAAATTTATAAAAATAAAACTATAAAATAATAAAGAATATTTAAAAAAAATAGTTCAACCACAACAGCTAAAGGCGGACGACACCACCACTGTTTAATAAAATTACAAAGAAAAATTAAAATTTTACTAAAATCAAAATAAATAATAAATAAATGGTGCAACACAAAAATAAAATTTAAAAGAATTATTAAAAAAACTTGCAAAAAAAAGGTTACAAATGTTGCACCAAAAAAAGGAACGGACTCACCGAACAACAAAAAAAAAACCCGCTGCCGCTACTCCGCCGTCGACAGCACTCTCACTGGAAACCAGAGAAATTCCAAAAAAACTAAATAAATAAAAATACGAATTAGTAAATTATAAAAAAAACTGACATAATACAACCAACAAAACAGCACAAAAAGATTTTGATATAAATAAAAAAAATTAATTACAAAAAAACTTTAAAAAAAATTTGTTAAAAAAAATTTAAAAAAAATTATAAGAAAAAAATTTTAAAAAAAATTATTAAAAATTTTAGTAAAAATAGCCCCACGTTGGGCGCCAGCTTATCGCGCTATTTTTAACTAAACTTTATGAAACAAACTAAAATCGAAAATCCCCACGCGATAATTAAATTCCCTATTTGCCCGAAAAGCACAGTCGCGAAGCGTGGGATTTAAGACGACCCTCGCGGTATGGTATCCCCGGACGAACGAACAACACGGACACACGAAAACCTGATAAATAAACTTCTTTTAAAAACTACACCGAAACTGCCGCAATAGATATATATATAGGTATATATATAACTATATATAAAAGAAACGGAAATTTTCCCGACACAAGGAAAATAATACCGCACACAAACCCTTTTTCAAAATCAACACAAACCGACAATCACCCAAAAGAAATTATTCGTACACCAAAAATTATATTTTTTTTAAACGCAATAGATTTGCGGGACCAGACCAACCTGTCTGAAATCCCTCGCACGATTCTTTGCAGAATCTATTCACCAGCTGGACTTCGATAAAATTCGATGTCCAGCAACAACTTGGCTCTGATGCGGGACAACACAAACAAAAAAAAGGAATAAGGAAGAGGGGGGAAAACGGCCAAACAAATTCCAAGCAAACTACTTGGACGGAAACACTTCACCAAAACAATATCACGACCGAACACAACCTGTCCAACTCTATTCAATTCCTCAATTTCAAAACACTAAATGGCCGACTGCCACAAATAAAACAAAGCAAAATAAACACTAGCTGGCAAAACTAAACCAGCGCGCAAAAATACTCCCTTTGGACCACTTGTCCTCCAGCCACAGTCCGACGATGGCAACAGCTCCACTTCACCACTCAACAAAACACAATTTTTAAAAAGAAAAGAAAATTATCCAACTTTTGGAAACAATTAATTTAAAATTCAATTAATTTAAAACAAAACCAGAGCTTCGACACTCTCCTTCTTCCCTGCTCAAAAAGAACTAAAAGAATTAGAATATATGAGCGCCTATGACGCTCACTTTCCATTTATCTTCCCACATACATAGAGTGCGGCTTACGCAGAAACCAGTGTCCGCAGTCGGGGCTTTACCCATACCTATATGCGAAAAATCTCTTCAGATTTTTCTAGGTGTGTTTGGCAAATTTACATATACCCCCCTGCACCCACCAAAATGAAATATACATTTTGGCGGCACTCATGTACGTATAGGCGAAAGCAAAAATGTTCTCAAATTCCTCTCCCTCAAACAGGTTCAAAAAGTACAAAAGCTTCAGTCCAGGTTTTGACAATTTACTATTGTAATGGCGAAGCTGGCAATACCCTCATCGGATCGCCGCCGCTCACTGAGCTAACTTAACGAAAGCAAAAGCGAAAGAAAGGAGAAGAAAGCAAGAGAACTTTGACAGCTCAAACGAAATATTCAGTTTTCTTCTTCCGCGCGCCGGCCGCATTTCGCCCGCGAGTGTCGAATTTGTTTTGCTTAACAAATTAAGCAAAACAAATATATTTATATCAAAAAGTGACAATCGATAAAATTGTGCAGTGCGTTCTTTCGGTTAGTGCGTGTGAAATTTTGTTCCTTCGATTTTGTTCGCCCGTCGCCCCGAACAAAAGGGAAACAAAAAAACATAACAAAACAAACAATACAACAAAACAACAACAACTGTGCCGCGAATTTATACCGCGACAATACGTATTGATAATTTCTAACAATCGTTTCTAATTCTTTTGCAGATTGCACATCCAAGTCTTCTAATTTCAACTCTGCTAATAAATTCTTAAAACGTCCTTCATCATGGGTTCCCTTAACCTTTTCGTTATATCTCAAAATTTTATATTCACTCAAACATTCTGTTTTAGGTAAAATTTCCTTCAGTGTAACTTCTTTATCATTTACATTAATTACTTTTACGTGACAGACGCCCTTAGCTGGTGCTATAGAATTTGCCAAAAACACCCCCTCTGCCAATTCTTGGTTCAGAATAACACTATCCTCCTCCAAATGCAACTTTATGGGCACAATCATTTCAGACCGAGGTGGAATTATATAGCAATGTTGTGTAGGAATTTTAATAGCCACTGGGACTATATATTCATCTTCAATAAACATTACCGACATCGTAAAAGTCTCGTAATCAATTTTACACATGAATCGAATTAGAAAATCGCTGCCTAAAATTCCGTCAGTTAAAATTGGAAAATCCTCTACCACCAGATGGAATTCATGGTGCGCTCTATCTTGTAACGATGTTTTTCTGGGGGCCGGGGTGAAGCCGTCGGCGTCCAGAATTCGTTGCAAAAATTTGTAAATTTTGGAACCGTGTGTGCAAATTTAAAGATTTTTAGTTTATTATTCTAATTTTTAATTTCATTTATTTTGTGGTAATTTTCAAGTATACACTTTGCTTAGCTTAAATTATCGATATTATGTGGTGGGAGGCCTACCGCTGGGGCACTAGCAATTTCCAGCCAATTCCACGAGTCGATGTCCGTCTGAGGCGCGCTGGATTTTGGTACGTGCGGTCGGGTTTCGTAGCAACGGAGGATTATGGGGCGATACGCTGTTATCTACGGTGAGTCTTAGCGAGAGCTCTAAATTCTACGTCAGAGAGTCTATACACAGATTCAGATCAAAGGGGTACTATAGAGAGAGGGGGTTATTTGGCAAGGATTCAGGGACAGCAGGGTCTTCATTTTACGCGGATACTGGCGAATTTCTAACGGGAAAATTTACGGGAAAATTTACGGGGAAAATAAACGGAACCGTTGCACCCGACGAATTCGCGGGCGAAAATTCCGAATCAGGGTGGTTGAGGTTTCTGCGGGAGAGTATAGGGACGCGGAACTGAGCTCACCACATGGATCGTTGGCGAAAGTTCCAAATAAAAAGAGTTTCGGGAGGGGAAACGAGGTTTGGGCTGAATTATCTGGTATTTTGCTGGGAGAGCGGAACTACTGTCACCACATGGGTCGTTGGCGAAAGTTCCGAAGAGAGAAGACTATAGGAAGCGGAATTTGCTGGCCAAATTCTGCCGAATCCTTTACGAGAACGAGCGAAACTAATGTCACCACACGAATTGCTGGCGAGGTTTCGAGAGTTTATGTTAAAGGGGCAAGGTCGGTGGGGAAAATGATGAGGGGTGAGATTTTACCAAAGGAGCGGAATTAGCTTACCACGCGAGTTGCTGGCGAAATTCCGAATTTATTACTATGAGAGGAGAGACGGGGTGATAGGAAAACTACGAGAGAGATTTTGGGCAAGGAGCGGAAAACTATCACCACGCGGGTTGCTGGCGAAAATTCCGAATAAATTTCTACAGGGAGAGAGACTGGCTGAGGGGGAAAAAAGAAACTATGAGTGAGATTTGGTCAAAGGAACGGAATAAATCACCACACGAGTTGCTGGCGAAATTCCGAATTTATTTCTACAGGGAGAGAGACTGAGTGAGGGAAAAAAACTACGAGAGAGATTTGGTCAAAGGAACGGAATAAGTCACCACACGAGTTGCTGGCGAAATTCCGAATTTATTTCTACGAGAAGAGAGACTGGGTGAGGGGAAAACTACGAACAAATATATATTCAAGGAGCGGAATTGCGATCACCACACGCGTTGCTGGCGAAAATTCCGAAATTAATTCTACGAGAGGAGAGACTGGGCGATGGGGAAACTACGACCAAAATTCTATTCAAGGAGCGGAATTGCTATCACCACGCGTGTTGCTGGCGAAAATTCCGAAATTAATTCTACGAGAGGAGAGACTGGGCGATGGGGAAACTACGACCAAAATTCTATTCAAAGAGCGGAATTGCTATCACCACACGTGTTGCTGGCGAAAATTCCGAAATTAATTCTACGAGAGGAGAGACTGGGCGATGGGGAAACTACGACCAAAATTCTACTCAAGGAGCGGAATTGCTATCACCACACGTGTTGCTGGCGAAAATTCCGAAATTAATTCTACGAGAGGAGAGACTGGGCGATGGGGAAACTACGACCAAAATTCTACTCAAGGAGCGGAATTGCTATCACCACACGTGTTGCTGGCGAAAAATTCCGAAATTAACTACACGAATCAACTACTCTCGCTAGACTACCGACTCTAATTTACTACTTATTCCTTACCCTCTGTCCGTTGTGTTGTACCACCGCGAAATGCCGTCGGTGATTTTGTGCTTCGCTGTTGACTGTTCGCTTCGAAGGTCCGCGACTGACTAACTTCTTATTTTGCTCGGGCCGATCGTCTGGCCATTTCGCAGACTCCGGCGCCGACCATAAAACGGATTTCCCCCGTCGTGTGAAGGGAGTTGCCACCCGGTGTGCTAATGCCCCAGTGACTTTCCTCCTGTTATGGTAATGCTACACCTAGGATTACAATTAATTAATTCCGTACACACTAGCAGCGGAATTCCTTAAACTTAATTCGAATACTCTGCTTACTGTAATGGATTTATTTAATTCATATAAAAAAATGTGGAAAAATATAAAAATAGGGAAAAGTAAATGCAATTCTTCAAAAATGTGTGGGGGAAAACGCGTCCCCACAACTTTCCTCCTCACACTTCCCCTTCACTTCGGGGGGGGGTGGTTGGTGGACGATACTGAGTGAGTCCGGTTCGTGCGGAGTCGTATCCGGAACCACTGCCCATTGAAGACCCGTACATAAGACATGCGGTGTCCCGGGTAGAGGTTGCGGAGCGCGATGTTTATGTGCGCCGCTAGAAGCTCTCGGGTCGTTTGGCTTGCGTCGCAGCGGATCAGGTTCAGAGTGGTCGCCGTGACCGGCGGCGGTGATGCTCCTCTTGGTCTGCGAGTCTGGGCGTTCACCTGTCTCCGGGGTTCGAACCACTGTTGAGGCTCCCGGGGTTTCGGATGCGTAAGAGCACGTCCGCCCGGAGCTGGGGCGAGCCTGTCGTGTCGCGGCGTTGCGTGGGTTGGCGGACTCGGTGTCCGGGTGGCCGTCGTGTGGGTCCGCTCTGACCACGGTGTGGCGATATGCTGCAGGAATGGCGATGGTCGTTCGGAACTCAGTCGCGCGTTGGCCCGCGGCACTCTGATCGTTGACGTCCCGACGTCATCGTCGCTGTCGCTGATGGTGATGGGGCCCTCCGGTACTTGATGCGAGGTACCCCGACGGCCCCGTGGTGGTGACTCCAGATCTCGCTCGTTGGCTGTTGACTCAATATTGGCCCACCCCAGACAGATTTTGGGGCCGGCGCAGTGGCTCGAGGGGCCTTCGGATGGCGCGTCCAAGCCGACCGGATTGCTAGAGTTCTCGTGGCTGGGGGAATCGCCCTCACGGGTGTCAGTCGTCCTGTTGCCGGCCATTTGAGCATCTTTGGTCGCGCTGAGGCTGTGGTCGCGTGGTGTGAGTGAGCGGGAGGCCGCCGGGCTCTCGCGTCTGTTGCCGGCAACTGGTGAGGGGTGGTTGACCCATTCCGCCACACGTGGTTCGTTATCGCGCGGGTGGCGTCGGACAGTTCCCAGTGGTGAGCGGTGAGCGAACAGCGCCTCGTATTGATTCCGTGGTATGGCCGCCGAGTGTCTGACCAGGCTGTTGGTAATGTCCTCGAAAGCTCGCGGGGACCGAGGCGGATCCTCCGCAATCATAGTAACCTTGATGGTGCATTCAACTGCGCGCACCCCCGGAGCAATCAGGCTCTCCTCGTATTGCACGCTGTAGTGTCCGAAGCGTCGGTATCGGCTCGCCGGTGACGGGGTCTGGAAGGTTGGCGGGGCCGTGTTCGGTGGTGGCGTCATCCGTGGTGGTGGTGGTGTTGCAGGCATGGTCGGCCTACCCATGGGCGGCGGCACCAGATTCGGGTTAGGTTCGCTTCGGCATGGGGTGTGTGGATACGGATTAGCTCGCGCCGCCACTGGGCTGTCGTCGTCAGAGAGTACGATAATTGTATTCGCTAGGAGGGGCCCCCTCTCAGCCCCTGGGGTTTTTGGTGGCGTGCCCTGCCCTTGTGTCTGTTGTTCCGGCCGGGGTGTTAGCAGAGCTCCCGCCTCCGGAGAGTTTCGTGGGTGCGGTGAATACGGTGGTGACTCCTCACTGGTCTTGTCTTCGTCGTTTTCGGCTTCGCTTGCAGACCCATCGGGTGTCGAGGTGGTTGAGTCGGATGAGCTCGAGGTGTCGCTGGACGTCGAGCTGCTGGCCGCGGAATCGGAACCCTGGCGTGGCGGAGTCGGATTGTATGCTGCCGAGCCGAGTGGGGGAACGCGCCCGCACACACCACTATCGCTGCTGTTGGAAACCGTGCTCTCGGCGTGATTCGAGAACCCCAGCGAGCTCACTGGGCTGAACGGGATGGCGTGTCGCAAGTCGGGCCACACTGGTTCGGCTTCTGCGCACATGCCCTGTGCGGACGGAGGCGACCCTGGGGTGAACGCCGTGGTTTGATTTGGCTCATAGTGGGTGGTGTCGTCATCCCCGAACGACCGGTCTTCAGCTGCCCTCTCACTAAGGGCGATCGACATGTCCAGCCCAAGTGCCGAAACATTTGCCATAGAGATGTCTCCTTCGGCGCTGAGAGGGGCTGACACGTCCATAGCGTTTGGTTTGGCTTCGTTTGCTGCTTCGTCCTCAGGGACCACTGGCGGCCCTGTGGGCGTTGGGTGCCACTCGTTATCATCCTCGTCGTCGGGGTCGACGGGTGCCAGAGCTGGCATCGGGTCATACTCGATGTCGTCTTCGCCTTCGCTTTCGCTTTCGCTGACGGGTGTGGGTGAGGGCATCTGGCTCCCTTTTCGGACTGTAGGGCCCATGGAAAATGCCGAGCGCCAGGCCGCAAATTTCTCGGTTGGTTCAGGAAGAGGGCGTGGGCAGGCCTGCCGCCCAGTCCGTCCGCCCCTCGTGCTAGTCGTTCCACGGCAGGTGCGGCGGCAAGTGGCGCCCCTGGCCCTGGCGGCTTGGCTGGTAGAGGGCCCGTCGAAGTTCGACGTCGTCGCTGTGTGGCTCGAAGTTTCGCGCACTCGTAGGGGCTGCCCGTTTCGTCCACGTCGTCCAAAAGGCACTTCGATTGCATCCTCACCGAGACGGATTGTCCGGCGACCGCGATTTGTTTCCTCCGTCAGGCGGCGACGGTAGCGTTCTCTGGAGGCTTCGTAACGTTGGGCCTCGTCAGTCATTGCGTTACTTTTAGTTGGTTGGTTGTCACCTGAGGAAGAGAGAAGGAAACAGTTAATAAAATCGCATTGATCTTGGGTGCCTACACCGGTCCCCTGCTTTTGGCCGTGGAATGTTTTTAATTCGCTTAAGTGCGCTGTTCGCACCCGTGGATCCCCTTCACGCCTCAGACGGACGATGACTGGAGAGGCGAAACTGATGACAACATACGGCCCTGCGTATTTTGGCGCGAGCTTGGCCGCGAAACTATCAATAGCTTTGGACAGCGGGTGCTGCCTTACCATCACCAATTGTCCTATCTTAGGTTTCGATGGTCTTCTACGCAGATTGTAGTGGCGCGCCTGGTCTTGCGCGGCTTTGGCCAAGTTGTGGCGCACGATGGCGAAAATTTCTTGTAACTGAGCTGCTCGTTCCATGGGTTCGATGGGCGTGGTCCCGGTGCCAACCGTGACGCTGTCATACAGGGCGCGGGGCAATCGAGGCTCTCTCCCCTGAGTGAGGAAAGCGGGGCTGTAGCCGGTGCTTTCGGACGTGCAAGTATTGATGGCCAGTGATAGTTCCGGCAAATTCTCGTCCCACGTCCGCTGATTATTTCCCGCGAATTGGGCAATCATGGTTTTCACCGTCCTGTTGCATCTTTCCGTCGGGTTCTCTTGCGGGGTGTATGGCGCCGTAAACTGATGGCGTACCCCTATGTCCTCGAAGTAGGACTTCATCAACTTGCTGCTGAATTGGGTGCCGTTGTCGGACAGGAAGACTTTGGGCACCCCATATCGGGCTAGGATTCTCTCTCGGAACGCCTTGCGTAGTCCCTCCGCTGTAGCGCTGCGCAGGGCCACCAACTCGGTCCACTTTGAGAATCGGTCGATGAAAACCAACAGTGTGGTGTTGCCATGTTTAGAGCGGGGTAGTGGCCCCACGAAGTCTGCACACACCGTGGCCCAAGGCTCCTCTGGGATGGTGATCAGCATTTCTCCGGCCGGTGCCTGCTGACTCACCTTGTATTGTTGACAAAGCTCGCATTGCCGCACGTATCTGCTGATGTCGCGGAACATACCCGGCCAGTAGTATCGGTTGGTGATGCGTGAAATGGTCTTTCGAATACCGAGATGGCCAGCACTGGGGCTGTCGTGGTTTTCTTCCATCACACGCCGTCGCAGTGGTGTAGCGACACACAGTTTCCAGGGCGCGCAGTCCTCGTCGCCTGCGTGGCGTGCCAAGTGCCGGTACAGCTGATTTCCGACGAACACATAATCCGAATACTTATCGGGCTGTTGTCGCACTTCGGCCCGTCGCTTCTGCAGCCACGCACAGTCGAGTTGATTGTCGGTAAACGTAGCTTGTTGGCACTCCTCCAATGGTTGCCTGGAGAGTGCGTCGGCCACCACGTTGAGCTTGCCCTTACGATACTGTACGGTGAACTGATGCTGCTGTAACTCCAGTGCCCACCGCGCGATCCTGCCGGACGGACTTTCGATGGAGTTTAGCCATTTGAGTGAGAGGTGATCGGTTATCACGACGAATCGGTAGCCCTCTAAGTAGGGTCGCAT
Organism: Heteromyza rotundicornis; assembly: GCA_951394025.1. NCBI lineage: Eukaryota > Metazoa > Arthropoda > Insecta > Diptera > Heleomyzidae > Heteromyza > Heteromyza rotundicornis. The sequence goes on along the minus strand of OX596011.1, from coordinate 50,931,479 downwards.
CTTGCGGATACCCCACACGATGGCCAGGCACTCCTTCTCCGTAGGCGAATAGTTCTTTTCCGCCTGATTCAGGTGCCGACTGGCGTAAGCAATAACCCGCTCTACCCCGTCGATGGTTTGCGTCAGTACTGCGCCTAGCCCGTAATCGCTGGCGTCAGTCTGGAGCGTGAACGTCTGAGTGAAATCCGGGCACGCGAGCACCGGCGCTTCCGTCAACTTTGTCTTGAGCGTCTCGAACGCCTGTTGTTGTTCTTCACCCCACTTCCAATGTCTACCCTTCTTCAGCAGGGCTGTCAGGGGTTGCACAATGGCAGCGAAATCGGGTACGAACCGCCGGTACCAGGACGCGACACCCAAGAAACTTCTGACTCCTCGAATATTGGTAGGTGGCGCCAGTTCGCGGATGGCCGCCACTTTGTCAGGGTCCGTATGGATACCCTCGCCGCTTATAATATGCCCTAAATACTTAACTTGGGTCTGAAAAAACTCACATTTTTCCGGGTTGATGCGTAGATTGGCTGCTCTCAGTCGTCGGAAAACCTCCTGCAAGTTCCGGATGTGCTCCTCCAGTGTAGCACCCGTGACCACGATATCGTCTAAGTACGCAAAAGCGATGGGCTCCAGTTCCGGCCCAATCACTTGGTCAAGCGCCCGCTGAAACGTGGCGGGTGCCGAGTGCAGCCCGAAAGGCATAACGCGCCACTGGTATAGCCCACGGCCGGGTACGGTGAACGCGGTGAATGGCTTGCTACCCTCGGCCATTGGAATCTGCCAGTAACCGTCCTTCAGGTCGAGACTGCTGATGAATTTTGCATTACGCAGGCGATCGAGAATATGGTGGATACGGGGCAACGGATACGCGTCGGGTACGGAGCGGCTGTTCAGTTGACGGTAGTCAATGCAAAGTCGCCAGGTCCCTGTTTTCTTGCGTACCAGCACTATGGGCGCGCTGTACGGGCTGTGGGACGGCTCTATGCATCCCTTTGCTAGGAGCTTGTTTATTTCTTCGTCTATAACGGCCTGCATCGCTGGATTCCGCGGGAAGTATCTCTGCTTAATGGGGCGTGTGTCGGACATGATGATGTGGTGCTGTGTGATATTAGAGGTCCCCTGCAGTTCGTTGAAAAGGGGTAGCTCCGCCTGTAGGAACTCGTCAATCCTTTTCTGCTCGTTTTCCGGTGCATTCGCCGTAAGCAGGCACTGCATCGGCGGCGCGTCAGGTTTCAGCTGCAAGGTCGTTCCTGCGCATGTCAGGCTGGCTTCCGTGAAGATGAGGAAATCGAGCCCTAGGATAACTTCCTCCTGTGCGTCGGGCATAACAACGAATTTAAGCAAGCAATTGCTATCGCCTAACTCCACCCGAGCTTCGATGACCTGATCTAACCTGCGACTGGACCCGTCGGCCAGCGTCACTTCCCCCTGATATGCCTCTTTCCTACTTCTCTTTTTAATTTTGTGTGCGAATGCGCCACTGACGAAGCTACGCGTCGCCCCCGTATCAATGACTGCCTGCACTGGCCGTCCCCCAACAACGGCATGGCCGAATATGTGTCTGGCGTCGTGTTCGAGAATTATTGAGGTCGAGGCTGGGGTATCGGAGTCCCCACGCCCCCTCGACTGGGCTGGTCTCCTCTTTCGTTTCCCGACTGACGACAGCAGCCGATAGTCTTAGTGCCTCGGCGACCACACTGCCAGCAAAAATCTACTTGCGGGTTCGTGCAACTTCGCGAAAAGTGACCGGTCTGCCCACACCGGCGACAGGCCTGTGGGTCAACGCGATCGGTCTGAGCCAACGGGGATGCAGGGGCAATAGCCTGCGGGCCCTGGGTTACCATACGATGCTGATTCCCCCGGCTATACGAAAATGCTGGACGCCCATCCACTGGGGATGGTACTATTCCGCTTGAGTCCCTGTCTTGAATGCACTCCATCTCCTGGGCCAGGGCCATAAGTTCTGTCAGATTTTTAAAATCTTTCCGCCGAATGTACCAATGATATTCCGGCCGTGCGTTTCGGAACACGCGCTCGAGGCGTTGCTCCTCGCCATACTCTCCTTGTCGCATCAGGTAGAGCAGAGCGAGGGCATAGTCGCGGAACGACTCATAACTTTGTTGGACACGCTCCCGAATGGCGTCATCGATGCGCTCGAAATAGCGAGCCGGGAGGAAAAATTCGAGAAAATCTTTTTTGAATGCTGCCCACGTTTTCCACTGTTGGTTGCATGTACGAAACCAGATAAGGGCCTGGCCCCTCAGGACTTCGGGCAGGAAACGTGGCAGGGAATCTCTATCTAACCCCTCCATACAACACAACTCCTCCACCCGCTCGATGAATGCAAGCGGGTCAGGGCCCCCCTCATAATAGCAAAACCATTTACGTACCTTATGTGTGACCCCCGCGCCAGTGGCGGGTGGTCTTACCTGGTCGGCTGAGAAATGGTGTGCAGGCGGAGCCATGCCGGTGGTGGTGGGTGCTGTGTGTGCTGTGGGAGGCCCATCTGGTTGGTATCCGGCTGAGATGACCGCGGTGAGCGTCGAAGGTGGCGGTGGCCCGACCGAAGGGGTTGCGGTGGCTGCTGCAGCCTCAGCGGGGCCGGGCGCCGTTGCCGGTGAAGCTAGTTGCAGGGCGAACGTTGGCAGCGATGCGTCGGTGACTGTCTCGGCGTCGACCCCTTCCCATTTTCTCGGGCTTGAGGCAAACTTCTGCTCCATGTCATCACTTGCCCCTATCCCGAGGGTATCACTACTGTCACTTGCCTTACTCGGGGTGACCGTGAGGCCCCGCTTATGTTTCTCTTGTAGCACTATTAGTCGTTGTACCCTTTCGGGGGTATGCTCAGTTTGGCCAATAAATGCGGCCAAACGTTGACGAAGCACTGGCACTGTACCGATCGGGTCCAGCTCGAACTCGGTCGCGTAGGACACCAGGTCTGCCTGATTCAGGCTATAGACCCAACTGGTCAACACTTTGCCTTCAGTGGCCATTTTCGCTTTGTTTTATTTCTTTCACTTCCTTTCTTTTGGGATTTTCTTTGGGTGTTTTTTTTTTCTTTCTTTTTCCTCTTTTCTGTCGATGACACTTTGATTTTTAGAACTGCACTGTCTTCTATTATTTTTCTCTTTCTTTTCACTTCCCGCACTGGGTGTTTTGTGTCCCGAGTTACACTGTACGAGCGCTTGGGCAGAACTTGTTGCCACGCGGTCACGACGCTGAGATTAACGGGTGTCTCGCCTAGCGGGATTCCGTGCTCAAATTTCACCGGTTCAAACTGTCGAGCAACGGGTTGTTTCGAATTTCGTACGATTTCACTTTCGAGTATTCTAGCTTCCCGATTTTTCACTTTTGTTTTTTTTTTTTTTTTTTTTTATGTAATTTAATGTTATTTTACGCGCGAACCTTCGTAGAATTTTCTTAGATTTGCACACTCGGTCCCTGCTCGGGCGCCATTGTAACGATGTTTTTCTGGGGGCCGGGGTGAAGCCGTCGGCGTCCAGAATTCGTTGCAAAAATTTGTAAATTTTGGAACCGTGTGTGCAAATTTAAAGATTTTTAGTTTATTATTCTAATTTTTAATTTCATTTATTTTGTGGTAATTTTCAAGTATACACTTTGCTTAGCTTAAATTATCGATATTATGTGGTGGGAGGCCTACCGCTGGGGCACTAGCAATTTCCAGCCAATTCCACGAGTCGATGTCCGTCTGAGGCGCGCTGGATTTTGGTACGTGCGGTCGGGTTTCGTAGCAACGGAGGATTATGGGGCGATACGCTGTTATCTACGGTGAGTCTTAGCGAGAGCTCTAAATTCTACGTCAGAGAGTCTATACACAGATTCAGATCAAAGGGGTACTATAGAGAGAGGGGGTTATTTGGCAAGGATTCAGGGACAGCAGGGTCTTCATTTTACGCGGATACTGGCGAATTTCTAACGGGAAAATTTACGGGAAAATTTACGGGGAAAATAAACGGAACCGTTGCACCCGACGAATTCGCGGGCGAAAATTCCGAATCAGGGTGGTTGAGGTTTCTGCGGGAGAGTATAGGGACGCGGAACTGAGCTCACCACATGGATCGTTGGCGAAAGTTCCAAATAAAAAGAGTTTCGGGAGGGGAAACGAGGTTTGGGCTGAATTATCTGGTATTTTGCTGGGAGAGCGGAACTACTGTCACCACATGGGTCGTTGGCGAAAGTTCCGAAGAGAGAAGACTATAGGAAGCGGAATTTGCTGGCCAAATTCTGCCGAATCCTTTACGAGAACGAGCGAAACTAATGTCACCACACGAATTGCTGGCGAGGTTTCGAGAGTTTATGTTAAAGGGGCAAGGTCGGTGGGGAAAATGATGAGGGGTGAGATTTTACCAAAGGAGCGGAATTAGCTTACCACGCGAGTTGCTGGCGAAATTCCGAATTTATTACTATGAGAGGAGAGACGGGGTGATAGGAAAACTACGAGAGAGATTTTGGGCAAGGAGCGGAAAACTATCACCACGCGGGTTGCTGGCGAAAATTCCGAATAAATTTCTACAGGGAGAGAGACTGGCTGAGGGGGAAAAAAGAAACTATGAGTGAGATTTGGTCAAAGGAACGGAATAAATCACCACACGAGTTGCTGGCGAAATTCCGAATTTATTTCTACAGGGAGAGAGACTGAGTGAGGGAAAAAAACTACGAGAGAGATTTGGTCAAAGGAACGGAATAAGTCACCACACGAGTTGCTGGCGAAATTCCGAATTTATTTCTACGAGAAGAGAGACTGGGTGAGGGGAAAACTACGAACAAATATATATTCAAGGAGCGGAATTGCGATCACCACACGCGTTGCTGGCGAAAATTCCGAAATTAATTCTACGAGAGGAGAGACTGGGCGATGGGGAAACTACGACCAAAATTCTATTCAAGGAGCGGAATTGCTATCACCACGCGTGTTGCTGGCGAAAATTCCGAAATTAATTCTACGAGAGGAGAGACTGGGCGATGGGGAAACTACGACCAAAATTCTATTCAAAGAGCGGAATTGCTATCACCACACGTGTTGCTGGCGAAAATTCCGAAATTAATTCTACGAGAGGAGAGACTGGGCGATGGGGAAACTACGACCAAAATTCTACTCAAGGAGCGGAATTGCTATCACCACACGTGTTGCTGGCGAAAATTCCGAAATTAATTCTACGAGAGGAGAGACTGGGCGATGGGGAAACTACGACCAAAATTCTACTCAAGCAGCGGAATTGCTATCACCACACGTGTTGCTGGCGAAAAATTCCGAAATTAACTACACGAATCAACTACTCTCGCTAGACTACCGACTCTAATTTACTACTTATTCCTTACCCTCTGTCCGTTGTGTTGTACCACCGCGAAATGCCGTCGGTGATTTTGTGCTTCGCTGTTGACTGTTCGCTTCGAAGGTCCGCGACTGACTAACTTCTTATTTTGCTCGGGCCGATCGTCTGGCCATTTCGCAGACTCCGGCGCCGACCATAAAACGGATTTCCCCCGTCGTGTGAAGGGAGTTGCCACCCGGTGTGCTAATGCCCCAGTGACTTTCCTCCTGTTATGGTAATGCTACACCTAGGATTACAATTAATTAATTCCGTACACACTAGCAGCGGAATTCCTTAAACTTAATTCGAATACTCTGCTTACTGTAATGGATTTATTTAATTCATATAAAAAAATGTGGAAAAATATAAAAATAGGGAAAAGTAAATGCAATTCTTCAAAAATGTGTGGGGGAAAACGCGTCCCCACAACTTTCCTCCTCACAATCTTTCCCAAAACATAATGATAAATTCACAGAACCCAACGAAGATATTTCATCTTTAGTAATGCCTGTCAGTTTACATTTGTTATTACTATTAATATTCAAATCTATCTCAGATGATGTTTTGCAGATGGATATATCTGCTCCTGTGTCTATTAAAAATGTACGCGTACGACCAAATTGAACACATTTTAGTGTGACATAATTGGTCAAATTATCCGAGATTTTAAAAATTATGTTTTTTATTGTTTTTCCCCCGAAGGTCCTTGCTGACTGTCCCCCGGGTTGACTTCGTTTCCCTGGTTGCTTAACACATTCACCCTTGCGTTTCCCCGGTTTCTGTTATCGTTTTGGTTTCTATTATAACTATCGTTTTGATTCCTATTTTGATTGTTATAATTTCTGTAGTTGTTGCCTCTAAAATTGTTATTATTTCTGAAAGTATTGTTATTATTATAATTTCTAAAGTTGTTATGGTTTCTGTAACCATTGTTATTGTTCCCTAAATTATTGTTGTTGTTGAAATGGTTGTTGTTATTATAATTCCTAAAATTGTTATTGTTTCTGTAACCATTGTTATTGTTCCTAAAATTGTTGTTATTATTGAAATTGATGTTGTTCCTATTCAACATCAAGACCTGCTCAGTTTGCCTGCTCTGTTCTAACTCCAATGATAAGTTTATAGCCCTAATTAAAGAATCTGGTTGTGCCGCAAAAATTGTTTGTTTATAATTTTCGTCTAACCCATTTTTAAAAACAGATAGTGCGTACTCATCATTTGAACTCACTATCGTTAATCGCTGAGCTTCCGTTGCGTTCACCCCTATATTACTTATTTGCAATTCATTTAAGTCATTAATAAGTCCTAACAACTTATCCTTAAAGTTAGTAATTGACAATCTTCTCTGTGTCAAGCCAGACAAAGAAGTGTGTAACTGCTGTATAGTCACAATTTGCTTATACGCCTCCGACAGCCTTTTCTTAAGCGTCTCAAAATCTTTTGGTACCGATACCGCGCCCAAGGTTGTCCTAACAGATGCACTGCATTTCACGTAGTAAACGAAATCTATAAGTTGTTCTCTTGCTTCAGTTGACAAAGTGCTATTCATGATTTCAACAATTTTCAAAAATGCCTCAAGCTCTTTCTTGTTGCCATCAAACAAAGGGATCGCCTTTATGGCAGTTTCCATATTAAATGCAGACATTTTCGAATATATACTTGATGTACCTTGATCTAAAACTTCTAAAAGCTCGAAAAGTTCGTCTTTTTCTTCTTCTGGTTCCTCCCTGTCGTCTTTACTCTTAGCTAATCAATTTGTTCATTTATTAGTTTTTTTAAATTTTTGTAAGAAGAGTTGAATTCTATTTTTAGGGAAATTACTTTTTCGTCCTGTTTGTTTTCGCTAGCTAAAAGGTCGAATTGATTTTTTATTTCATTTATTTCTACCAATTTTGACAGCAATATTGCTTCTTTGTAACCTCTTTTTGAACTCTTTTTTAGATTACTTAAAATCTTATCTATTTCCTGAACTAATTTCTTCATTTATATTGTGGTTTAAAGAATAATAATTTTTATTTATGCTATTAAAAAAATAGTTATTATAATCAGCGTTATCGCGTACTCCGGGATTGCTGTTGCTGTCATCGTCTCTGAATTGTTGTTATTTATTACAGTCTCCTGAAGCTGCGACTTGCTTTGTTGCTTTCCCATTCTGCTTCCTTTTGTCTTTTGTTTGCTTGGTTGTTGTCTATTGCTATGGATGAATGGCGCACAAATTGGTGTCCGCAAATAGATTGATTAAATAGGCCTCTGAAATTTCATGAAGTATGCCAATGGTGGACTTTCGGTAGCGTAGGATTGGAGAAGGCGCAATGTTTGGGCGATGACGACGGGTTGTATGCGATCATTGTCGATACTCGAAATCAGTTCCTTGGAGGAAATGTATTTGGTTACATGAAATTCTGCCAGTATTTATTCTCATAGCGCAATTTGAATTTCGGTTTGTCAAAAGAACAATTCCAAGGTTGGAAATTGGCAAGATCGCCATATAATATTTTCAATATATTATGTTTTGGTCAGTAGGCCCTACTCTATTGGTTGGATGTTTAAAGCGGTCCACCGCGGACATTTATGCTTGGCGAAGTCGCCGCAATTAGTCAAATGAAAGATGTTTTCGGTTTTAAAGCCAAAAAGTATCTCTGCTTTATTTTTGAATCGCCATGGCTTTTATACCCTGGCGACCCTTTCAATTTCCTTTCAATTTTCTTTCAATTACATTCAATTCCTAAAAAATATGCTTACATCTACAATTCTATAATACAAAAATCATTTCTACATTCTGATCAATATTTTATTACCGCTGCCAGAAGGGCATTAGCCGATCGCATTTATTGTCAAAGCCAGGATTCAAATTTCATTCTGCCTCGCGCTGACAGAAATGCAAGCGAAGGGAAAAGTGACAAAAGCAAACAAACGTTGGTTTACGTACTATTATGCTGCGCTCCTATTCAGACCAGCAGCGTATGCTATTAATGCAGTTTCAAGTGTTCGCTGCTAGCGGTACTTTTTCGTTTGTGTACTCTTGTGGGCTGGTGCGCTACACTGTAGTATATGTATATACACCACACCACAGTGAGTGTGGGGGTATAAAAATATAAAGAAACAATAATCAAAACAGTTAATTTACGCGACAAAGATTACAAATATTAATTTAAGTATTTTATTTTTTTATACGAAATATAAAAAATCAAATACAAATAGAACAGTTAAGTAAACAGTACCGGAACGAATGTGAATTCAGCTAAAAATTTTGTTTTTTTTGTATACAATATACAATAAAAAACAAAATTCTGCTGAAATATAAATATAAAATACAACAAAAATACAACACTTTCAAAAATCGACAAGGCCGATCTTCGTGTAGTTCGGCAACCCTGTCATTTCGTTAGACTCTAAGCGGTCCACAAACTCAAAGAGCAACAAAGGCCTTAATTGTGATCAAATGCATTTAAAATAAAAGTTTTAGTTTTATTAAGTGAATCTGACAGGTCAAAGACAGAATACAGGCTATTAAAATCGCTACAAATACAACGAAAAGGTTCATTCTGCGCGTAATTAGAACGGCACATACTTAATATCAAAGGAATGAAAGATCTGGAACGACGGGTTGGAATATTAAAATCAATTTCATGGAGCAAAAATGTAGAATTCAGAGAGCCATTTATCAATTTAATCAAAAATGTTACATTAAGCATCGTTCTTCTTTTTTTTAGAGTAGGGATGTCCAAGTAAAAACCTTTTCTAGATTACAGTTATCTATATGATACAGCGATGAAAGTTGGTGTCTTCTAGCAAATGTCATAAATTTAAATTTTTTCAAGTTCAGCTCCATTAAGTTATTATTACACCAGATAGCTATACTGGTCAGATCTGATTGTAACAACTTATGTTGATCTAAGATGTCATAGGATAGAAACAATTTAACGTCATCAGCATACAACAGTACATTCGAATGTTTAATGACAGAAGGTAGGTCATTCATAAAAAGATTAAACAGAATAGGACCTAAGTGACTTCCTTGAGGAATTCCAGAGGTGACATCTATGGTTTTTGATGTTGATGATTCGAATAACACCTGTTGCTTCCGATTTGGCAGATACGATTCTACCCATTTTAAAAGAAGATCTGGAAATCCATATCTTTTAAGCTTTTCAATCAACAGAAAATGATTAACTTTATCAAAAGCTTTACTAAAATCAGTATATATGACATCTGTTTGAAGATTCTTTGTAAATCCCTTTATTGTTAATGTAGAAAATTCCAATAAATTTGTAGATGTTGTCCTACCTCTCAGAAAACCATGTTGTGAAGGAGATATTAATGTTGTGAGCGAGTGAACCAATTGCTTTGTGACAACTTGAACAAATAACTTTGGTATTGTGCTAAGTTTAGCAATACCTCAATAGTTAGATACGAATGATTTAGTTCCACTTTTGAATGACTCTTTCCATGAATTCGGAAAATAACCTCTTTCAATAGAGGCATTGAATATATTTGAAAGTGGAATGTATAAATGTTCAGCACAAGCTTTCAAAATACAGCTCGGAATATTATCTGGACCAATACTATATGAATATTTCAACGATTTTAGGTGTTGTAAGACATCTTCAGATTCTATAACAGGATTGAAAATGGAATTAAAAGTGGGGATGTTATATGTATATGATGTGTTGTCATAAGTATTATCAGAATATGTCGTTTTGAAGAAGTCAGCAAACATATTAGAAATCTCAGTAGGATTGTTGGACTCACGATCATTCCATTTCATAGTAGTTGGAAAACCAGTGTTTTTCCTTTTTGAATTTGCAAAGTTATAAAAAGTTTTAGAATTGTATTTCATTTTGGATTTCAAATCGTTCAAATATTCATCATAACATTTTTTATTAAATACTTGATATTTATGTCTCAGAAGCGAATATTTAGAATAATCTTGAAGGTTTAAAGTTCTTTTATATGTTTTAAATGCCCGAATGAAGTTTTAAGTTTCCTCAATTCTTTTGTAAACCATATAGCACCAAGTTCATTCGAATTCTTTTTAATCTTCTTTGGAACACATATCTCGAAGACTTTGCTGTGCGTACAATTGAAAATTGATACACAGTCGTCATCATCTTCAAAGTTCATGTCCCAACTAGTTCCGGATAAGAGTTGGTTCATTTTAACAAAATTTGTATTCTAGAAGCAAAAAAATGACTTCAGCGGTGTAGAAACTGGTTCTAAGTTGTGTTGAACAAATTCGAAAGATAATTCAAGTGTTGGGTGATGGTTATCTTCTAGACATGCAAAAGCATCACAGCGTTTCACTGAAAACTTCGAAGAGTCGTAAACATAAATTAAATCCAAAATTCCACTATTCTTATTTTCAATCCCGTTTACTTGTTGTAAACTCATATCTGAAAATGAATCCAGAAAGTCATTTAAACAGACACGAGAAGAATACAGAAGAAACTGGTTTGAATCTTGTAAATTCCTAGATAATTTTAATTTAATTTAATTGAAGTATAATCGAAGTACAATTGAAGTTCCAGTTAACTTTATTCACTTGTCGAAACTTTATTCACTTCTCAAATGAATATGAGGTGGTTGTTGATGCTGAAGATCGGGTTGAAGTGAAGTTCAAGATGATGTTGTCTTTCTTATAGTATATGAGTTGGGATGAAGTTTCGATATATTTCTTCTACTGATGGGTTGAAGTTGCAGATCGTTTGCTTTCGTCCTTCGTTGGTGTTGATTTGTTAATAATAGCGCCTTTGCCGCAGGGCCGAGGGTTGATCGTTGACAGCTTTCACTAGCGCCAACCGTTTCACAGCGGCGCACAGATCTAGCTGTCGTAAGGAGTTGAAGGGTTGCACAGGCGCAGCGATATGTTTAAGCTTTTGGCTTAAACAAATAGGTTTCATTGTAGAACTTTGAATTTATTTAAATCATTCGACAGTTACTGCCAATTTTCGCGTTTCGATCGTATACATTCCGCCTGTAGTGAAAATAATTTAATATTGGAATTAAAGTCAATTTCCATTAATTTTATAATTAAATTCTTATTCGAAAAAGTAGATGTTTCGGGAAGGTAAAGAAAAAAAATATTTTTTTAGTTTTAATGTATAGGAAGTGTTTATAAACAAAAAGTGTTAAAATCAGTTTTTCTAGAGGAAAAAATATACGAAAGAAAATAAAAAAAAAGTTGTCTTTGAATGAAATTTTGTCTCTATACATTAAAAATATAGAAAAAAAGGTTGTTTACGCCAACCCTGGTAATGGTAGTTTCGAATTTGTTAGTTTTAAGTTGAAGTGTAGGTGGCGCTGAGCCCATTTAAGTTTTGAGTACTTTTCTTTGAATTACGAGTTGAATTAAGGTCTCTCGCATTTTTTAGCTCTTTGAAAGTTTTAATTGTATTCTGGAAGCCGAATAGGTAAAATATTAAAAAGGAATAAAGCCACATATTGATTCTGCTAATTTCTGGCCGTCTTCTTATTTTTTCATATCTTCTACTATTGGTTTGACAAGCCGAACCAATAGTGGAAGCTGTTGCAGTTGTTTTTAATTATCACCGGAATAATTCTATTTGGAATTCCTTCAGCTCAACATTTGATCCAATCGAACCGGATTTGCGGCTTTTACTATATTTGGAGGGCATTTTGGATTTAGTGAACCCTTTTTTGGATATCAGGTGCGTTTTGTTTTGTCTTTTGGTGATAAAGTGCGCGCATTGTGGTAGAAGTTTCTTCAAATCGGCGGGAAAATTAATAGTTGAATTTTCCTTAAGCTTTTTTATTTTGCATTTCTTTAAATTTTCGTTGATTCGGCCCCATTTTGTGATTAACTTCTTCAAAGGAAGAAGAAAGTGGAAGATAAAAAAGCTTTTGTTTCTTTTGATACACATTTTCGTTGTGCTACTAAGATTTGGCTGACTGGCAGCAAATCGGAAGAAAATAGCGTTTTTATTTTTCAATTTACATTTTTTATTTTAATTTTTTCACAAAAGTGAAAAATATCCATATTTTTTGCGGTCTTTCTTATATTCGAGTGTCTTTTTCATAAAAAAATAATACAGTTTTAAATAAAATATTGTACAAAATAAAGTAGTACAAAAAAAAAAAGGTAGTAAAAAAATGTTATTTTTCTTTTGACATTTCTTCGTTTTCTCTTCTTTGCCTAGCCGGCATTTTTTACATATTTTTTTTAAAAGTAATAAAAATTAAATTAAATTAGAGTAAAATCAGTGCAAAATCAACAATTAACAAATAAAATCAGCAACACAAAATACAAATACATAAAATACAAGGAAGGAAAAGAGTTTTGCCAATACTCTGGGTCAACAAGTGGACACGAAAGGAAGAGGAGCAACTATTTACAATTGGATTCGGCCTGAAACATACATATTTTCTTGGAAGTGGATTTGTCAGGACAGAACATAGGATAAACACATCACACATCATCACACCGACCGTGAAAGCTGGTGAGGAATTTCCTGTATAATTTTCTTTTTCGTGAATTGTAGTTTTTAGTTTGGTTTTTTTGGTGATATAAAACAGAGTTGCCAAATAACATAATATACAATTTTGTTTTTAACTTTGATTTTAAATTTTATTTTTGCTCGAACGTTTTTGGAAAGCGCTTGTGTTGTTTTTTTTGTTAGCTTGAAAAGCAGTTTTGGGGCTTTGTGGACTACGAATAAAATTTATTTCTTTTTGGTCGGAAATTCAATTGTATTGTTTTTTATTTTATTTCTTGCTCGCATCAAGTAATTATTTGAATTTATTCTTAACCTTTTCGAAGTTTTTTTTTTATTTTTTACATATTTATTACATATTTTTGGTCAGCAATTCAAAAGTATTGAATTTATTTTTACGCTACTATGAGCGGGTCGACGATACGGTGCGTGCACGCCTACAACGGGGCGGAGAACCTTTCAAGTCCTATGCCATATCTATTTTTAATTTAATGCGCCATAGCAGTTTTAGCGAAGAGCAACGGCTCGAAAGAATTTTCCATAACACTCGGCCGGAATACCGTTGGTATATCCGGCGCAGAGATTTCCGCAATCTGGAGGAACTTATCTCATTGGCCAGAGATATGGAAAGTATTCAGGAGCATATGCCTCCATACTCAGGTGCGTTCTCTCAACAGCGGTTCCCACGAGGGGCGGCATTACCAGCCCCATCATCCGGAAATGTCACCCAATATAGAATGATAGCTCAGCAGCCACTCCCGGGGATAACGGCACCCACGATAGATCAAGAGCGTGTTAGCTCCTTCCTGCCGCCGTTGTGGGCAGGAAGGACACTACACGAGGGCATGTCAGAATGCACAAATTATGTTCTGCTGGAAGTGTGGCCAACGGGGTAGCAGAACTATTGAGTGTTGTCGTCAAGCGGGAAACGGGGACGGAGACCATTAAAATCGAGGGGACATGGTCGTTCCGAGGCCACCCCCTCAACAGTAACCTTTTTATATAACGATGCCCGGAACATTTTCGTCTACGCCACCATCGGCGGACAACAAGTGCAGGCGATTATAGACACAGGTGCGACACGTAGTTTTATTAGCGGGGCTTTTGCGCAACGTATAGGTAAACGGGGTAAGCAGGAAACGTTTAAGGGGGAGGTGACGCTGGCTGACGGATCAGTACGAGTGTTAGACCGGGTGGTGAAGACGTGTGTTTGCTTAGGAGCCAGTCAGTGTCAACTCAAGTTCGTCGTCATGCCCGACGCGCATGAGGCCGTCATCATAGGGCTAGATTATCTGATATATATGAAAGCGACTTTTACCTGTGCGGGGCGACGTTGCAGTTGAAGGGAACCGCACCGGCCACAAAGTGTTTACTGATGGCAGAATGCACAACACACCAACAATAGCGAATCGACGCGTTCCTGTAAACCGCCCTACCCCGGTTCAGCGAGCTACGAGGTACCACGAACATTACAGAACATCGGATCATTATGACCATCAAACAGCGGTATTTCCCACGCAACCCGGCCATGCAGGCAATAATCGACGAGGAAATCAACAAGTTCCAGGAAAAGGATTGCATAGAGCCGTCTCACAGCCCGCACAGCGCTCCCATCGTGCTTGTGTGTAAAAAGACGGGTGCCTGGCGCCTGTGCATAGACTACCGACAGTTAAATAGCCATTCGGTTCCCGAAGCGTACCCATTACCCCGAATAAACCATATTCTTGACAGATTAAGAAATGCCAGATTCGTTAGTAGCTTAGATTTAAAAGACGGTTACTGGCAAATCCCGATGGCGGAGGGGAGTAAACAATTCACTGCCTTTACGGTACCGGGCCGGCGGTTATAACAAAGGCGAGTGATGCCATTTGGCTTACATTCAGCACCCGCGACTTTCCAGCGTGCTGTCGATCAGGTCATTGGACCTGAGCTCGAACCTTTCGCTTTCGCTTATCTTGATGATATAGTGGTCACGGGCGCGACTCTGGAGGAACATTTACGCAATCTTCGGGAAGTTTTTAGACGACTAAGGGCAGCAAATCTTCGTATTAACATAGACAAGTCCGAGTTCTTTCAGACGAAAATCAAGTACTTGGGTCACGTGGTCAGCGGTGAAGGGATTCACACCGATCCGGAAAAGGTGGCCGCCATCAGTGAGCAAGAACCACCTGGTAGTGTGCGGGGAGTATATTTATTTATTTATTTTATTTATTTACGCTTATTACAAGCTTATATAACTACTTATAGATATAACAGTGGTGATCTAATATAAGCTTAAAAAACTAAATTAAATATAATGGTGTTTGGGATTTGGATTAGAGAGATTAAGAGATTGAATTTCTAAGGGTATATTTGTTTAAATGGAAATCAAAGCAATTGGACATATTATTAACCATGTGAAGCATTCTGGACATTGGTTCATTATAGCCATAATCAGTGCGGTGGAAGGTAATATTAAATAAAGGTACAGATCTAAGGTTACGTGGGTTAGTATTAAGGGAGATCAACTGGAGTAACGCGGGACAGTCAACGGTACCTGATAGAAGTTGATGGATAAAGAGTATATCGGCAGTTTGTCGACGAGTTTCCAGGGCTGGTAAATTTATTAATTTTAAGCGGTCAACATAAGGGGGCAAGTGGAAACGGTCGTCCCAGGGAAGACCGCGTAGGGCAAAACGAATGAATCTGCGCTGTATAGCCTCAATTCTCATGGAGTGAGTAGGTCTAAAAGGAGACCAAACTTGGCTAGCGTATTCAAGTATTGGTCTAACAAAGGTAAAGTAAAGTGATTTCGTAACATATGGATTAGTGAATTCCTTGGACCAATGCTTAACAAAACCCAAGGCAGAATTTGCTCTTTTTACTATATTATCAATATGGGAGCGAAAATTAAGTTCTCTGTCGCAGATAACGCCCAAGTCACTCAATTCTGTCACTAGTGGTACAGGCTCGTTGCAAAGTAGGTACGTTCTGGGAGGTGGAGGAAGACGTTTACGGGAATATGTTATAGTTTGGCACTTGGTGACATTAAGCATTAGGAAATTTTTCGTACACCAAGTTGAAAACCTATTTAAATCAGATTGTAATGGCGGAGAATCTGATGTAGTTGATATAGTTCTAGAGATTTTCATGTCGTCAGCATAGACTGATAAATGAGAATTTCTGATGACATAATCCACATCGTTTATTGTCAGGACGAATATTAAAGGACCGAGATGGCTACCTTGGGGGACACCAGATGTAGCGATAAAGGGATCGGATATAGAAGATCTGAAAGTAACCATATATTTTCGTTCTTCGAGATAAGATTTGATCCACATGATAAAACTTGGTTGGAAGCCATAGGCTTTAAGTTTAAGATAGATAATTTCATGCGAAATGGTATCGAAAGCCTTGCTGAAATCGGTAGCAATTACATCGACTTCTTTACCGTCTTCTAAAGCACGAAGAGTTCTAGAAACGAATTCCGTTAGGTTTGTGGTGGTCGATCTTCCTTTCAGAAATCCGTGCTGAGCCGGGGAGACAATAGTTTTGCAATGGAAGAACATAGTATCATAAATAATGCTTTCGAATAATTTAGGTATACAAGAGAGTTTAGCTATAGGTCGATAATTTAGAATGTCATTCTTGCATCCTTTCTTGTGAAGAGGAGTAATGTAAGAATTCTTCCACATTGTAGGGAAAACTCCTTGTGCGACAGAAGATTGAAAGAGAGCGGTGAGGGGAGCTGCCAGGGCAACGGAACATTTTTTCAAGACAATTGACGGTAGGCCATCAGGGCCAGGAGAGCATTCATTCTTAAGTTTTCCTATCTTTTCTTCTACCGATGTAATTGATATGTTAGCCGAATACATTGAAGTTTGAGAACATGTGGACATATAAGAAAAATAATCAGTATCAGGTACTGAATTATGGCAGGCGAATGACTGGCTAAAGAATTTAGCAAACATGTTTGCAATTGATTTGGGGTCGGCTGAGGATATATCAGAAAGTTTTAGTGTGGACGGGAAACCATCTGATTTTCTCTTAGTATTGATAAAGTTGTAGAAACGCTTAGGGTCCGAAATTAAACAAGATTCCATTTTTCGTAGGTAATCGAGATATAGAGACTCGCAGAGATCAGAAAAACTGGTATAGACACCTTGGTAGTTGGAAAAGTCAGAGTCAGACCGAGATTTTAGGTATACAAGCCATAATTTGTTCCTTGTATTACGCAGTGAGCGCAATTCTTTGTTATACCAGGGTGGGGATGACGAATAACTTCTATTTGGCACAAATGGCACACAGTTTGCAAAACATTTATAGATTTCGCTGTAGAAAAATTCAAGAGCATGATTGATATTATTGCGGCTAATATCAATAATATGGTTAAAATTTATGTTGCGAAGCAAATTGTTCAGTAATTCGAAATCAGTCTTACGAAAATTAAAACTGAATGTGAGTTCGGTCGGTACCTTTTCGGAATCGTTTTCGTAGGAAAATACAAGAGATAGGGGTGGATGATAACGGTCTAAAGTAGATAGGAGGTGACTGCTTTCTGAAACTATGCAGTTGTCAACGTTAGAAGAAAAAACCAGATCGAGTAATCTGCCTAGGTTGTTAGTGGTTCCGTTAAGTTGGAAGAATCCAGAGTCAGACAGACAGTCAGTAAAGAGGATTTCTTTACTTGAAGATGGATTTTCAGCGAGGAAATGCGTATCATCATCAGATGGTGCCCATTGAAGATTAGGCAGGTTGAAATCGCCCAAAATTACGATAGTATCGCATGGGTTTACGTTATCTGATATAGAGTCGATGGCATCTATGGCCAATTGATAACCGTGAATTGGTTGTGAGGGACGAATGTAGCAGCAAAAAATGTATAGGTATCGTTTTGAGACAGCTATTTTGGCACAAATAAACTCAAAATCTGTAGTGTTCGACGATTTTACTAAAGTAGGGTCATAATGATTATTTATTGCTAGAAGAACTCCACGACCGTGTGAATTTACATCTTTGTCCCGACCATCGTCGCGAAACACTATAAAGTCGGATGCAAATAATTCTGCATCTTTATAGTCAGATGAAAGATTTGTTTCAGTGAGAGCAAAAATATCATAGGGAAGCTTTTGTGAATTGAGAAATACGGATGCAATTTTGGTTCGAAGGCCTCTTACATTTTGATAATATAAGGATACAAACTGGGGAGCAGGTCTATCAAGATTTATAGAGGGAGAATGAAGGTTAGGAGCAATAATAGTTTTTCAAGTTAGAGCGCGATTTTTGAAGATGCGAAATGCGTTTGGAGCTTATATGCGAGGCGAATGTTGTTAGGTCATTTGTAACTTCTTGGGGTGAGATATTTAAACTTTCATGAAATCGAGTAAATAATTGACTCAATTCAAGCGGATTTGTGGGAAGGCCTTCTGAGTGAATTGAGACCATGACGCTAGTTTTAGTAAAACCATCAACACAGGTGGTATCTGATTTATTATGTAGGTAGGCAAGATATAGACGGACGTTATTATATATTCTACGATCCCTTAATCGAGATAATACATAGCGGCTATCATCACTGTGCTCAACTAGCTGTTTAGTTAATTTAACAGTGGGAGGGAGAAGAGGATCTAAAAAAGTTGGGGGTGTGTCAGACGAAATTTGAGACTTCGACTTTGATGAGGATGGTGTAGGGTTGAGGACATGGGAACGAATAAAATTTGGATATGCAGATGTGCATGGGGGAGTGGTAGCGATAGTTGCTTGAGCCGAGGGAGCAATAGGATCCGGTTCAAGATTGAATGATACTCTACCACGTTTAGGATTGGAAGAAGTCTGATTGGATGAAGTTAGTTTTTCTTTAGTAACATAGTTTCGAAGAAAATTATTACAGATAGAGGAGGATGGCAATGTATTAGAAGTAGAGGGGAAGATGGACATTTGGTCTGCACTGGTACTGGATAAAGTCGAAATTTTTTCGGTAGGTTTTTTATTATTTTTGGTAGGTTTTTTGTTATTTTTGGGGTTTTGAAGAAAATTTTTATAATTTGAAGATGACGTAGAGGGAAAAGAAGACATTTGAGCTGAAGATGAAATTTTTTTTATTTGAGGGGAGAAAATTGGAAACGTATTTGTTTTAAAACTCCAATTAGAGTTTTGGGACGTGCTTTGCGTTATAGACTTAGATTTTGTTTGAATGTTGCGTTTAAATGTTGTTGGCTTATCAATCCATTTTGTGAAACTCATCCCATCCTTTTTGAAGACATCATTAGAGGAGACGCGAAATAGCCATTCGTATTTAGTAGGAATTTTGAGTTTGAAACTGCAGTGCTTTTTGGATGAAAACTTTTGACAGTCGATTATGGCAATTTTAAAAGTCTTCTGGAAAAAATTTCTCATCCAAAGTATGTCCGAATGTTGTGGAGCGCCTTTAACGAAAAGCGTTGTAAACTGCGTTAGGTTTTCTCTGGACAGTTTGTTTATCCTATTGTCCCATTCAAAAGGTGTCCAAGACGTTCCGAAGCAGTTGATAAGTCTAATAGGGGAGTGTGTGTGGTTAGCCGGAGTCTCCCAAATTTCAGGAGCCGTTGGAGTTACAGCTGGCACGGAGGTTTGAGCCGGTATGTTGGATGTAGTCAAAGGATCCTCAGTTTCCAGAGCTACGCATCTGCAGGAGATTTTTAAAATCGTGCGACACAATATTGCCAAAGCCGCCCAGGACCAGGCCCGACACTATAACCTCCGCAGAAGCCCTTGGAAGCCAAGGATAGGACAGTTGGTGATGGTCAAGCAACACCTGTTATCGAAGGCAATCGATAGCTTTGCTGCAAAATTGACGGCGAAATTCGCTGGACCATACAGGGTTGTGGGTTTTATCTCTTGAGTTATTGTCCAACTAAGACGGGAGGGCGACAAGAAAACGCGTAACGCTCACCTTAGTGAAATTGAAATGTTCCACGGCCCCAGCACCGGGGCTGAGTTAGATAACCGATCTCAAGCAATCCTTACTAATTTTTCGTATTTCTCTCGCGAACGCAATCTAATATGGACAAAGAGGAGCAACGGAAATTTGAAGCCGCACGACTGCGCTACCGTCAGCGACATGAGGAGGAGGCCCAATGTGGCCGGCGAACTATCCAACTCGGATCTGACACCGCGGAGGTACTAATTGGGCAGCGAGGCCTAAATGGTCAAGGACTCCGTGTCTGCAATCGTCGCAACAATCGGGCCATATCGCCCCTTGATATCGACCCGTCAACGAGCAATGCCGCTGCCAACAGAGGAGGCGTGGCACGTCGTAGCACACCGAGTCAGCAAGGGGGCCGAAAAGGACAAGGTATCACCACGAGATGCCGTCCGACTGGAAGGCCACAGGATCATGCCGACGAGGTTCAGTGAGCGCGAGCCAGCTTTACTGTAGAGTCTGATGATTCCTGGGAAGGTGAGGTCGTTGCGCCGGATACCGAGGACAACGACGTCTGCTCACCAGTTGAGAATGTCGACATAGGGTGGCCAACGAGCGACGAGGAGCGAAGAAGCGAACATATCGCCATCAATCATTACTGGGTCGTGCCACGATGACAGCGAACAAACCGAACAGATCGAGCCAACCGAGGTTCTCGGCGTCGCCAACATAATTGGCCAGGTACCTCTGGCACTCCTGCAGGGTGCAGCGGAGGCGCAACTCGGCGACACCTCAATTGACGCCGAGCCAGAAAACCAGAGTCAGCCGCTGCATACCATACAAACGGAGGATATAACGAGTAGCACACCAGTGGGTGCGCTAACTCCACAGGAGCATAACCAATGTACTGCTCACAAGGTCAGTACACCAGTAGTACCCGGCGATATAGGGCTCACACGTGACCAAACTCCCGACGACGTCGGTCAAGTCAGGGCCGGAATGCGGACTCCGCTCCGGTCGGGTGACGTCATCGACCTCGTGAGTGATGAAAGTCAGGATTCCACTCCCATTACAGGCCAGGCTGCCTCGACATCATCCCCTCCGGCACCGCTAGCATGGCCCTTGCTATCTCCAGTAACGTCGTCATGCCCACCAACACCCCCATCATGGCACACGCCATCACCGAGGGCACCACCCTCGCCGCCGTCGCCATTTTCGACACCTCCTACCTCGAGTCGACCACGACGATTTGGGTATACTCACAACAGCTGCACGGAGGTTCCCTTGGCACCGGGATTACGGCTGGTGGATTGTGTTGTACACGTTACTGAATTGATTCAGGAGTATTCACCGCGCGATAGCGTCAACGCCGAGGACCGCCTGGCCCTATTGAAAACTCCCGACAGAAATTGCGAGGTGGACGTAATATCCGTTCATAGCAGCCCCGGTGGGCCAACCGGTGGTCCGGGCGGTGACAGGAACATATCGCGGACGAAATTTAACATAAATAATCCTGTTGAAGCGGACGGCTACCCGACTGAGGACTCACCGGGAGACACCGGCACTCAGAACTCCACCTCGGGGGCAACTATCATTGATAGCTAGAGGGCTTCAAGGGACAACGCCGGGGCTCATAATGGAACTCATCACAACGTAATCATGTGGATATGGCCCCCGTGGATAACCGCCAAAATATCGCCAAAACCAAGCAGGACACGTATCAAGAGAGCCGCGCGCTAATCGGCGTCTGAGTAACGAACGACCACCACTAATGCCACCATCGGGATACCGTTCAGTTGTACCCCCCGGGTGTTTTGGATCTCCAAGATTTCAGAGTAGTATCTACACACGCCGAGTTGAAGCCGTGGATGGGGTGTCCCATCCATATTCGCCACCATCAACTCTTAGAGACCGGTCAGAATTACCATACGCACCAACAACTACGCGCGCGGACCCACCCGCCAGTCGACCAGCAACGCCACCGGGAACACCACAAGGGAGACGCTCGACGATCATTGGCAGCAGCTGTACGCCACCGTCTAGCCATTCAGCAACCGGGACAGCAAGTTTCGTTCCTGCACACTGTCGGTGGACAGCGATACCGTATCCGGATATACAGATCTGGCAATATACGCCTCATTACCCCTCCACCCCGAAAGTAACCGGGAAATGTGAGGGAGAAAATCTCCATGTTCATTTTCACCCACATCTTTCAATAAAGTAATTGAAAGTAACAACTCCGTTTTAATAAAAGGTTGTCAGCTGGGGAATTGCGCATAGGCACCACTGTTTGCTTGACGAGTGGAAGCAGCTGATGTGCGTTTTAGGTTCCACTTGTACAAGGGAGGCAAGGATGAGAGTTTGAGTTTTCGGGTTGGGTACTTTTGCTGTGGCCGCCGAACAAGTAAGTCATCTAGTTTGGCCTTTTCTCCGTAGTTAGAATAAACAGATTATTCGGTGGAATTCACTGCTGGTTAAGCGAAGCGAATTCCGTCAAAGTATTCGGTAGCAGGCAGGTAGAAGTGGGCGCGACATACGGGACAATTGAAGCGAGGGTCTAAGTACAAATTTGGCTTTAGTTTGGTAAATTCACTCGCGTTTGAGCGAAAATAAATTGAAATAGCACAGTTTCTTAAAATTTACTTATTTTTACAAATTAATTTTAGTTTGGAGAATTAACTCGCGTGTGAGCGAAAATAAATTCGAAATAGTATATTTTTACAAATTTTTCTTTAGTTTGGAAAATTCACTCGCGTTTGAGCGAAAATAAAGTGAAATGCACAGTTTCTTAAAATTTCCTTATTTTTATAACCCTTATATTAACTTGCTTTGGGCGGACTATCAAATCTGCGGGCGGACCTCAAATCTGCGGCGAGCTTTTTCATACAATTCCACATGAGCTAGAGCGCTGAATTTGGAACACTGATAGAACTCCGGTGACAATGCATTCTATTAAATTTTGGGGTCCATCAGAGGCGTAGGGGGCCGTGGGGAGACTCAAACTTTTTTTTTTTAAACATGGCATAACTTCAAATTCCTTCAAGCTAGTTTGGTAGGTGAGTTCTTATTGACAAAATGAAATTTTTTACCCTTTGGAAAGGGGGGTGTGGGGGCAAAGGGGAGCGGGGTGGAGCCAATTTAAAGACCTAACTTTCGTATTTTGTAAGCTACAAGGCTGAAATTTTTTACTTAGGTTCGCATTCGTAAAAAAGAGGAAAAAAGGGGGAACAAAAAGAGGAAAATAAAAACAGAGTAAAAAACAAGTTTTTTAAAATATAACCCTTTAACCGACTAAAAAGCAGAAAATAAATTTTCTTTAAATTAATTTCAGCAATTTCGATTTAAAATTAAGGGTTTTTAAAACCTGCAATAATATTCGGAGGAAAGTACCCAAAAACCCTTAATTTTAAATCGAAATTGCTGAAATTAATTTAAAGAAAAATTATTTTCTGCTTTTTAGTCGGTTAAAGGGTTATATTTTAAAAAACTTGTTTTTTACTCTGTTTTTATTACAAATTCATTTCAGTTTGGAGAATTAACTCGCGCATGAGCGAAAGTAAATTCGAAATAGTATATTTTTACAAATTTGGCTTTAGTTTGGAAAATTTACTAGCGTTTGAGCGAAAATAAATTGAAATAGCATACTTTCATAAAGTTTACTTATTTTTACAAAATCATTTTAGTTTGGAGAATTTACTCGCGTATGAGCGAAAATAAATTTGAAATAGCATAGTTTCTTAAAGTTTACTTATTTTTACGAATTCATTTTAGTTTGGAGAATTTACTCGCCTATGAGCGAAAATAAATTCGAAATAGCATAGTTTTTCTGCAAATTTGCCTTTAGTTTTGAAAATTTACCAGCGTTTGACCGAAAATAAATTGAAATAGCATAGTTTCTTAAAGTTTACTTATTTACGAATTCATTTTAGTTTGGAGAATTTACTCGCGTATGAGCGAAAGTAAATTTGAAATAGCATAGTTTCTTGAAGTTTATTTATTTTTACAAATTCATTTTAGTTTTAAGAATTTACTCGCGTATGAGCGAAAAAAAATTTGAAAAAGTCTCACAAATTCGGTCTTAGTTTGGAGAATTTACTCGCGTATGTGCGAAAAGAAATTCGAAATAGCTTATTTTCACAAATTCGGTTTTAGTTGGGAAATTAATTGTGTATTAACGAAATGAAATTCGAAATGACATACTTTTATGAATCTGTTGGGAAAATTGGATTTTGGGATGTTACGTTATCGATCGGTTTGGAACTACGTGGTGGACATCTGGCCGAGATTTGGAACACGAGAGAAGCAGGAATGCATAGATTTCAATTGATATGTAAATTGAATCCTAGTTAGTAAGAATCTAAGAAAAGTGAAAAAACAAATAATAAAACGACTGAAATTACCAAAATTTATACGAGTTTGCCAGTTATCGAAGTTGTCCCATCAAACAAATATTTTGTAGCGGACTTTGGACACCGCTGGCCTAACCTCGATGAAATACCTCGTTACAGACATTTGCAAAAAAATGAGTGCTGGAAAAATTTCATTATTTTTTTCGGAATTAACGTGGCAAAATACATAAGGAACAACCAAGTGGATAAAAGCGGCATGTAACACAAATTTAAGGATTTATCAATGTTTCGAGAAGACATGTCCCCTAATTGTATTGAAAAAAGAAAAATGAAAAACTTTGAAACTTATTTTCTTGAAAGATTTTGTATGTTACATACCGCGTTCATCCATTAGGGCGTTCTCACTCTACTCTTATTAGAGTAGATCTATTACTCTCGCTATGATTTTTAAATTTCTTCTCCTCTACTACGGTAGTAGATTTTTCTACTTCCCTCAAGATATTTTCTACTACCATTGTAAGAAATGTACTCCTCAAAATATTATTTGAGTTTCAAACAATGCAAAACTACTACTCTTTCTACAAATCTGCTGGATTATAGGCAAGAAATGGCCTATAATCCAGAAATAAGTTTTGATGATAGTTTTGAAGATTCAGAAGCGACAAATAAGACGTAGCAAAAATTTTTTTTGTAAAAAGTTAAATAAAAAACTTTAAAACTGATTTTTTTGAAATAATTTGTATGTTACTACAGCCTACATCCATTAAACCTTTCAATTGTAGAGACATTTAAAATTTTATCCACAAGATTTTAAGACATTTTTTAATTCCGCAAAATATTTCAAATATTTTTCAGCGGGTGGCAAAGCTGTTTGATTTGTTTCAAACAAACATACCTAAAAAAAATCGTCATTTTAATCAAAGTAAGTGACAGCGGCACTACCTTCTTTCTTTTGCCATGGTATGTTGCATGATGAGAGATGATTGTTGTATGTTGGGTCGGATCAATTGGTGCTTTGGCAATATTACATACAATAAAGAAATGCTTATAGGATCTTTTTTGGTAGCAATAGTGAATAACTCCAAAGGAAGGGTGCATACAAAGGAAAGAAAGATAAAGGTTTCAATGTTAATAAAGGTTTTATTTCCTAGATAATTTACAATAATTTAAAGGTTGCAAGTAAATAGAATTGAAGTACAATTGGTACGTTCAAGTTAACTTTATTCACTTGTCGAAAGGGTTGGATCTTACGTTAAAGATCCAAATGAATATGAGGTGGTTGTTGATGCTGAAGATTGGGTTGAAGTGAAGTTCAAGATGATGTTGTCTTCCTTCTAGTATATGGGCTGGGATGAAGTTTCGATATATTTCTTCTACTGATGGGTTGAAGTTGCAGATCGTTTGCTTTCTTCCTTCGTTGGAGTTGATTTATTAATAATGGCGCCTTTGCCGAAGGGCCGAGGGTTGATCGTTGACAGCTTTCACTAGCGCCAACCGTTTCACAGCGGCGCACAGATCTAGCTGTCGTAAGGAGTTGAAGGGTTGCACAGGCGCAGCGATATGTTTAAGCTTTTGCCTTAAACAAATAGGTTTCATTGTAGGACTTTGAATTTATTTAAATCATTCGAAAGTTACTGCCAATTTTCGCGTTTCGATCGTATACATTCCGCCTGTAGTGAAAATAATTTAATATTGGAATTAAAGTCAATTTCCATTAATTTTATAATTAAATTCTTATTCGAAAAAGTAGATGTTTCGGGAAGGTAAAGAAAAAAAATATTTTTTTAATTTAAATGTATAGGAAGTGTTTATAAACAAAAAGTGTTAAAATCAGTTTTTCTAGAGGAAAAAATATACGAAAGAAAATAAAAAAAAAGTTGTCTTTGAATGAAATTTTGTCTCTATACATTAAAAATATAGAAAAAAAGGTTGTTTACGCCAACCCTGGTAATGGTAGTTTCGAATTTGTTAGTTTTAAGTTGAAGTGTAGGTGGCGCTGAGCCCATTTAAGTTTTGAGTACTTTTCTTTGAATTACGAGTTGAATTAAGGTCTCTCGTATTTTTTAGCTCTTTGAAAGTTTTAATTGTATTCTGGAAGCCGAATAGGTAAAATATTAAAAAGGAATAAAGCCACATATTGATTCTGCTAATTTCTGGCCGTCTTCTTATTTTTTCATGTAGGAGAACTAACAGAACTATTAATTACTATTAACTGCTATTCACATGCAACACTGATTGATCGAACGAACTAGACGAAAAGCCGACAACAGGGAGAAGACATTCGACAAGTGAAAAAGGCAGACAAGCCTAGACCAAAGAGTAGTAAAGACGCGAACGAGAACACGATATTTTATACTTAAATATTTTTAGCATAAGACTTTTTTCCAATGTACATTAATTCTTTAAATAAATAAAACTCTAATTTAATATAAATTTATCGGAGTTTGGAAGTACGGGAAAATAAGAACCCCACAAGAAAATTCACTCAAATGTTGGAAAACCACCCTTATTTCAGCACAACGAAATGCGCAATAATAGAGTAAAGAGAAATTCTGCTAAAGCTTTGAACGTTAATTTAAATGCTTTTGTGTGTTTGACTACCAAAGCTGAGTGCGACGGTAGCATAGTAACAAATGTAGTTTAGCTGAGTGCGATAATAACTAGTGAGAGGACTGAGTGTCAAAAAGAGTTGTAGCTTAGCTAAGTGCGATAATAGCTAGAGTGGCCAAAGAACTTTACCAAAGCTGAGTGCGACGGTAGCATAGTTACAAAAATAGTTTAGCTGAGTGCGATAATAGCTAGAGTGGGACTGAGTGTCCAAAGAACTTTACCAAAGCTGAGTGCGACGGTAGCATAGTAACAAAAATAGTTTAGCTGAGTGCGATAATAGCTAGAGTGGGACTGAGTGTCCAAAGAAAGCTGAGTGCGAGGTAGTAACAAAAGACAAAATAGTTAAGCTGAGTGCAAAAATAACTATTGTGGCGACTGAGTGTCAAACCTGAAAGGAAAAACAATAAGAACGTAAGTCAAATACGTTTGAGAGTGCGAAAAGCAAAAAACTTTATAAAACACCAAGAGAAACTAAGACTTGGGTGTAAAATCATCTGTAATTTGCCGACAAGCAGTAGCAAGAAGATTTGAAGGAGAATTTTAAGGAGAGATACTGATAGCAACACAACGAGGTGACCAGATATCGTCAATTGGAAGAGGAACTACATTCGAGATAAGTTACAGTATTATAGCTTGTATTGTATTTAGTAAAAAACTAAAGAGTAATTTTATTTGGAATTAAAGTTTGTTCAGAGAGTAAATAAGTTTTATTTGTGACGAATATAAATTTGTGCATTGATTTGAAATTCAATTAATTAACTTGAAATATATCTAACGTTTTGAGAAACTGTATTTTGAAGAAAGAATTACTTTTGTGACATTGAGTCAAATTTAAAAAAAAAATTATTTTAATTGTCATTAATTATAGCTAAATAATTATTTACATTTTTATATTTATTTTATTGTCGATAAATATTGTAAAATGGACAATCAAATCGTTGACAGTAGAACAATTGAAGGAAAAACTAAAAGAGTTAGGGTTATTACTTAATGGACTCAAAAGAGAATTGCAAAACCGACTATTAGAACACTATGGTGCGACAGAGGTTGGGGAAGGTAGCGACGAAGAGTCAAGAAATTCAGTTTACTCTGACGCGGCCGTAGGTGATAACAATGTACCGAGAATTGAGACAGTTGCTTTTACTTTGCTTGACATTGAGGATAGCATATCTACTTTTTCTGGCACTGACTCACATGACGTTATTCACTGGGTTGAGGAATTTGAAGATGTTGCTGACACGGTAGGTTGAAATGACTTACAAAAATATGTGTATGCCAAGCAATTGGTAAAGGGAGCCGCAAAACTTTTTGTAAGAGGTCTAATTGGAATTAGAAGTTGGAGTGCTTTGAAATCGGAATTGGTTGAAGAGTTTGGAAAAACATTGTGTGCCTCGGAGGTGCATCGTGCTCTGCGTAATAGACGCAAACAACCGAAAGAGAGTTTCTTGGAGTATTTGTACGCATTGATTGAATTGGCGAAACCAATAGCACTCGATCAACGAAGTATTATTGAATATTGTGTGGATGGGATTCCGGACTCGAGGTCCAATAAAACGGTTTTTTATCAAGCTAAAACTTTGAAAGGTTTAAAAGAACAAATACAAATTTACGAGAAAATCAGAGGTCCATATCTATCGCAAAATAGGTCAAGCACATCACAAGGATTTTCGAATAATCAATCAGAAAATAAGGGACAAAAAGAATCGTTTAAGAGAAAATGTTTTAAATGCGGAACAGAATACGATCGAAAACAATCGAAAACAATCGAAAAGGAGGAATGATTTTTGTTGATTTGACATTAAGAAACTATACATTTAACGCTCTGGTTGATACAGGTTGTGACGTATGTATTATGAGATACGATACACTCATGATGTTGGGTGATATTGAGTTGAAAAGAGATAAATTGCATTTGGTGGGAGTGGGTAAAGGTGAACTCACGACAATGGGTAGCTTTGACGCCGAAATTCCTATTGGAGAAATTACACTGCCAGTAACATTCCATATTGTTAGGGAGCGCGATTTAGTGTATTCAGCAGTTTTGGGAAATAACATCCTCGAGTATGTAGATATCATTGTGAGAGAGGGTAGTGTGGAATTTAAAAAGAAAGAACCATTGAATGTGGAATCGAACACAAATGTTCTGTTAGATGAGTTTGAAGCGTTATCTTTAGCCATCGAAGTTGAACATTGTAACGATTCAGCCAATGTTGAGTTATATCATTTGAAGAAAGAACTTGCTGCGGAAGTCGAAAGCAAGATTGACAATTATCGACCAGAAGGGATAGGAAATTCTCCTGTGGAAATGAAAATTGCACTGAACAACGATACGCCTGTGTATCAAACTCCGCGAAGAACTTCATACACAATCAAAGAAATTATTGAAAAACAGGTTAGGGAGTGTAGTTGACAGCCAATCTGAGTACGCGTCGCCAGTCGTTTTAGTTTCAAAGAAAGATGGATCAAAGCGATTATGCTGCGATTATAGGAAATTAAATGAGAAGATAAAGAAAGATCCATTCCCCATGACTTTGATCGACCAAGTTTTAGAAAGGTTACAGGGCGCAAATGTTTTCACTACACTCGATTTGATGAATGGTTTCTTCCATGTCCCAATAGAGCCTGGCTCGAAAAAATACACCTCTTTTGTAACGCATAATGGACAATATGAGTTTAACTTTGTACCATTTGACATTTCAAATTCGCCAGCCGTATTCTGTAGGTTTATCCAGTCAGTTTTTCGAAAGTTATTGAAGGACGAAATACTCGTAATATACATGGACGACATCGAAAGATGAGGAAGAGGGAGTTAAGAAATTAGAAATTAGTAGCGAGTGAAAATGGTTTGCGAATCAAGTGGTCAAAATGCCAGTTTTTAAAGAAGAAAATACACTTTTTGGGCTATGTTATAGAAAATGGAACCATCTTGCTATCAGTGGAAAAGTCGAAAGCCATACGCATTTTTCCGGTGCCTACAAATAGAAAACAACTTGAGAGATTCTTGGGTCTTACCTCTTATTTCAGACGTTTCGTTGTAGATTACGCAAGGGTAGCCAAACCACTTTCCGATTTGCTTCGAAATGACGAAAAGTTTACAATTAAGGAAGAACAGCTGTTAACATTTCAAGAATTAAAGCACGCATTAATTAATGCACCTGCATTGAAACTTTATAACCCAACCGCCGAGACAGAGATACACGCCGATGCGTCAAAATACGGGTATGGGGCTGTGTTACTTCAGAAATATTCTGAAGACCAGTTGTTTCATCCTGTAGAGTTTAAGAGTAGGAAAACCAGCCCGGCAGAAGAAAAGTATAGTTCATACGAATTTGAAGTTTTGGCCATAATAGAAGCCTTAAAGAAGTGGCGAACTTATGTGAAGGACATAAAGTTTAAAATAGTAACCGATTGTAATGCTTTTGCCATGACAATGAAAAAACCAGACGTACCAGACAGAGTAATGAGATGGGCAATGTATTTGCAGCCCTACAATTATGTAATAGAGCACAGATCAGGAACTCGTATGAGGCATGTAGACGCCCCCTAAGTCGCGTATACAGTCTTGTGATTGAAGATTCGTCAAAATATCGATTGCAAAGCGCCCAAGTAGAGGACGATTGGCTAAGAGCATTAAGAAAGATTTTAGAAAACGATAGCTATGAAGATTTCTTTTTGAGGAACAATGTATTGTACAAAGATCCCATCAAGGAATTGTTAGTCGTTCCTTCTGTTATGGAGGAGGAAATTATCAAAATAGCTCATTGCCAAGGTCATTTTGCACCAAAGTAGGTAAAGTGGTGAGAGGTTGTGTTGAATGTATAATAACCGACGCCAAATCGGGAAAGAAAGAGGGCCTGTTGACGCCAATCGACAAAGCTAACGAACCTTTGGGAACCTTTCATATTGACCATGTAGGACCACTGACAGAAACGCGTAAGAAATAAAATCATATCTTGGTAGTGGTAGACGGATTTTCTAAATTTGTTTGGTTATATCCAACGAAATCCACTGGAGTTGATGAGGTCATCGATAGACTTCGAAAGCAATCAGCGATTTTTGGTAATCCTAAACGAATAGTGTCGGATAGGGGAACAGCATTTACCGCGAACGCGTTTAGCGAGTATTGCCAGAATGAAAATATACAGCATATACTGATAGCTACAGGGGTACCACGTGGTAATGGACAAGTAGAGAGAATCCATAAGATAGTCATTCTAATGTTATCGAAATTGTGTCACAATAATCCAGCCCACTGGTATAGTCATGTAGAAAAGAATTTTGAATAATACCGCGCTTAGAAGTAAAGCAACGCCTTTCAAGATTCTTACTGGCTTAAATATGCGTGTAGCAGATTACCCAGACTTACGAGAATTTTTAGATAATATTGAATTCGACGAGTTTAACGCAGAGCGAGAACAAGTGCAGAACAAGAGAAGAGAAGAGAGAATATTGAAATATTGCAAGAAGAAAATCGCAAAGCGTTCAATTCGAAAAGAACACATGGAACTAGTTACAGAATTGGTGATTTAGTAGCCATAAAACGAACACAATTTGGGACAGGACTAAAGTTAATGCCAAAATATCTCGGACCGTACAGAATAACCGCCAAGATGAATCACGGGAGGTATGCCGTAGAAAAGATAGGAAATCAAGAGGGTTCGA
This sequence comes from Heteromyza rotundicornis, assembly GCA_951394025.1. NCBI lineage: Eukaryota > Metazoa > Arthropoda > Insecta > Diptera > Heleomyzidae > Heteromyza > Heteromyza rotundicornis. Next base: position 50,900,203 of record OX596011.1, on the reverse strand, counting down.
ATAAAACAACAACTATGGTTGAGTTCATGAAACCGTGGACAACTGCATTCGGGTCAAATGAACGGTCAGGAAGACCGAATGTAGAAGTAGAATTATTAATTACTATTAACTGCTATTCACATGCAACACTGATTGATCGAACGAACTTGACGAAAAGCCGACAACAAGGAGAAGACATTCGAAAAGTGAAAAAGGCAGACAAGCCTAGACCAACGAGTAGTAAAGACGCGAACGGGAACACGACATTTTATACTTAAAAATTTTTAGCATAAGACTTTTTTCCAATGTACATTAATTCTTTAAATAAATAAAACTATAATTTAATATAAATTTCTCGGAGTTTGGAAGTACGGGAAAATAACCCCACATTCATATCTTCTAATATCTTTGACAAGCCGAACCAATAGTGGAAGCTGTTGCAGTTGTTTTTAATTATCACCGGAATAATTCTATTTGGAATTTCTTCAGCTGAACATTTGATCCAATCGAACCGGATTTGCGGCTTTTAATATATTTGGAGGGCATTTTGGATTTAGTGAAACCTTTTTTGGATATCAGATGCGTTTTGTTTTGTCTTTTGGTGATAAAGTGCGCGCATTGTGGTAGAAGTTTCTTCAAATCGGCGGAAAAATTATTAGTTGAATTTTCCATAATCTTTTTTATTTTGCATTTCTTTAAATTTTCGTTGATTCGGCCCCATTTTGTGATTAACTTCTTCAAAGGAAGAAGAAAGTGGAAGATAAAAAATCTTTTGTTTCTTTTGATACACATTTTCGTTGTGGTACTAAGATTTGGCTGACTGGCAGCAAATCGGAAGAAAATAGCCTTTTTATTTTTCAATTTACATTTTTTATTTTAATTTTTTCACAAAAGTGAAAAATATCAATATTTTTCGCGGTCTTTCTTATATTCGAGTGTCTTTTTCATAAAAAAATAATACAATTTGAAATAAAATATTGTACAAAATAAAGTAGTACAAAAAAAAAAAGGTAGTAAAAAATGTTATTTTTCTTTTGACATTTCTTCGTTTTCTCTTCTTTGCCTAGCCGGCATTTTATACATATTTTTTAAAAGTAATTAAATTAGAGTAAAATCAGTGCAAAATCAACAATTAACAAATAAAATCAGCAACACAAAATACAAATACATAAAATACAAGGAAGGAAAAGAGTTTTGCCAATACTCTGGGTCAACAAGTGGACACGAAAGGAAGAGGAGCAACTATTTACAATTGGATTCGGCCTGAAACATACATATTTTCTTGGAAGTGGATTTGTCAGGACAGAACATAGGATAAACACATCACACATCATCACACCGACCGTGAAAGCTGGTGAGGAATTTCCTGTATAATTTTCTTTTTCGTGAATTGTAGTTTTTAGTTTGGTTTTTTTGGTGATATAAAACAGAGTTGCCAAATAACATAATATACAATTTTGTTTTTAACTTTGATTTTAAAGCGCTTGTGTGGTTTTTTTTGTTAGCTTGAAAGGCAGTTTTGAAGCTTTTTGGACTACGAATAAAATTTATTACTTTTTGGTCGGAAATTCAATTGTATTGTTTTTTTATTTTATTTCTTGCTCTTTCGGATTGATTGATTTTTTGGATTTTTATATATGTAGGGAATATGGAGGAGCTAGAGAGATTTGTTCAAGCGGCCGATGCCGTTTTGGAATTCGAGGAGGACTTTAGTCTTAGTAATAACCATACAGTTTTCAAGAGAAGAATTAAAGGAGCTTTGGGGGAATGTCAAAATGCTTTATCGGCAGTGTTTGCAGTCCGTGTCCGCTGCTGGGGGCGAGGAAGGTAATGATATTGCGAATGAAAAATATCGTGCGATTTATACCGCATATGTGAGTTGTGCTGCCATGATGGGAGAGCAAACAACCGTTCTTAATGCAATCTCGCAACCATCGGGTAGCTCCACTATGAACATTGCTCCACCTCATGCTCCTGCCGTTGACATTTCCCATCGTTTTCGTGTTCCGCCATGTGACACTGAAATATTCTATGGTGATTATGTCGCATGTAGGGAATTCAATCCCGGGATCCCAAATCCCGGGATTGATCCCGGACCTTTTTTAGTCCCGAAAGTTTTCGGGATTTTAAACCCTCTTAAATGTGAAAAAAATTAAAAAATTCTCAAATATTTATTTCGAATTTTTTTATTTAACATTCTTTAAATTTCGGAAGTGATTCAAAATGACTAGAACAGGCTGTCCCTAATTATCTGACCGCCACTGTATTTATTTAAACATGATTTTTTTCGAATCCTGTTGAATTTCGACAACAGATATTAATGAAAGTCACCATAAGTACTTATTATACCTCCACACTCAATGTGGCAGGGTATACTCACTGTGACACAACGTTTGTAACGACCATAAAGGGGCGTGTCCGGTATGGAAAAGTATATATATTCTTGATCAGCATCACCTCCTGAGTCGATTTAGCGATGTCCGTCTGTCCGTCTGTCCGTCCGCACGATAGCGGTCGCAATTTTGGAGATATCGACTTGAAACTTGAAACTTTGGTAGATGTTTTTCTCGTGAAAACTGAGATCAAGTTCGAGAATCAGCCAAATCGGACAAAAACTGGGCGTGGCTCCCATACACCGAAAAAAAAGGTCAACATTTTTGCTGCATTCGATTGGAAATGTTTAGAAACGTATTTTTGACATGGTCCGAGGTTCCGAAACCACATATATAAGGGTCAAAATGGGGTCTTGAGACCAATTTTTTTTTTTTGGTCGATTTGATTGGAAACTTTTAGAAACGGATTTTGGACATGGTCCGGGCTCCAAAACTATTTATAGGTGGCTCAAAATGGGGTCTTGAGACCACATAATTTTATGTTCGAGGAACTTCTTCCTACTGTGTGGGGGTATTTCAGCTTCGGTATAGCCGAAGATAGTCTCCAGTTTTTTGTTTTGTTTTGTTAATTTTCTAATCCAATAAATATATTTTATTGAATTTATGTTTGTTAAGTCGGCAATGAATAAAGACTGATAGAAACCATATTCTTCAATTGCGTTTTAACTGCTCATCTTTATCAAATTATATTGAATACATTATGACGTGAAGCTTAAAATAACGTTGTAATTTTTTTTTGGGAAATTCAATGAAAATGTTGCATAATAAAAGTTGTAGGTTAATTTTGCTTGCAGTTGCATAACAAAGCCTTTTTAATTAAAACATTTTTTTATCAAAATAAAATTTTTTTAAAATCCCGATCCCGTTCCGGGATCCCGGGATTGCCAAAAAAAAATCCCGAAATCCTGGGATTGCCAAAACCCTCCCGGATTGAATTCCCTAGTCGCATGGCCTTCCTTTCGTGACATGTTCACAGCAATTTACATTTTGAATAGTGGTCTGTCTGCTGTGGAGAAGCTGTATTATTTTAATCAGAAAACTCGAGGAGAAGCCAAAGATATTGTGAAGAAGTCTCCACTAACGAATGCTGGTTTCGCACATGCGTGGCAAAACCTATTGGACCGTTATGAAAATAAACGGATCTTAGTGAATTCCCAATTAAAAGTTTTGTTTAATCTTCCGGCAGTTAAAGTCGAGTCTTGGGGCGCTATAAAGAAATTACAGCGCGATATAAACAGTTGTATTGCGGCTTGGAGTTCGTACAGCATTGATATGCATAATTGCTGTTTTGATACATCTTTGCTCCACCAGTTTACCGGAATTGACTCTATCATTATGGGAGCAATCGATACAAAATAAGACTGACATTCCCGAGTGGTCTGATTTGGATGCATTTTTAACGGGCCGTTTACAAACTCTTGCAACAGTTTCGGATCTAAGGGGGCCATCATCTTCTGCGGTTATTTCAAAGAAACAAAATCGGTCAACAAATATGGAATCGACTAGTAGAACAAATGTAGAAACAAATGTTTCAAATTCTAATTGTCGTCTTTGCTCGTTACTTGAGCACAATATTAAAATGTGTCCACGATTTCTAGAACTGAATGCCTCTGAACGATTTTCAAAGGTGAAGAGGTTTAATTTATGTATAAATTATCTAGGGTTTGGCCATGCTGTAAAACATTGCAACAGTAAATTTAATTGTGCGACGTGTACGAAACGTCATCATACTTTGTTGCATCGGGAGCAATCGGGTACACCTGAGTGTAAGTACCAATCCCTCCTCTTGTATGGAAACCGATTGTTCGCCCTCCACTTCCTCTTCTCGAATTAGTTCACTTCCCTTCCTTTGATATCTAAAGTGGATAACGTGCAAGCTAATTTTTCTACTTCGACTAAAAAGGTGCTTCTGGGAACAGCCATGGTTAACATTTGTCATTTGGGTATTCACAGCAAGGGCGTTGATAGATTCTGGATCGGAAGGTACGTTCATTTCAGAGCGACTTCAAAAACTTCAAAAGTTACCAGTTAACAGCGTACATGCACAAGTTTCTGGTCTCAACAATGCCATTTCAGCACGTGTTCAAAAAATGTGTAACTTTGTTTTGAGTTCGCCCATTAACTCCCATCTGAGAATAGAATCTTCAGCCTTGATTCTCCCTCAGCTCAAAGTTAATCTTCAAACACGATCCATGAATATTTCTGTAGACCAAAGCATCCTTGGGATGAAACTTGCGGATTCAAATTTCATGAAAAGTGACCAGATTGATATTTTGAGGCGGTGACATTTATCCGGCTATTGTTCTTGACGGCATCCGACGCAACGTTTTGGGTTCGTTGATGGCCCAAGAGACAATTTTTGGGTGGATTATGATTGGACCGGTTGCTGACGACAATATTTCTGGGTGCACCACCTGTGTGTCGTATTTCAACTCGGTGGCTTTGGATGAGCAGATAGCAGGTTTTTGGGAATTAGAAGAAATCCCCAAGAAGATTTTCCAAACAGATGAGGACAAAATGAAGACAACTATCGGAAAACGACGAAGCAAAATTCTTGTGGCCGCTACATAGTAACGCTGCCTTTTAAGCTGGAGTTCAATAAAGATATTTTTTTGGTCACTCGAGAAAGGTAGCTCAGATGCAATTTGTTCGAAATGAGTCATCGTTGTGTAGGAAGACAGAGTTTAAGCTGCAATATGGTCAGGTTTTAACGGAATATTTAGAGCTTGGTCATATGAGCAAAGTTGTATCTCCTATTTTTGAGCATTCCCCTCATCATTACTTGCCCCATCTCGCTGTGATTAAGCCTGAGAGCACTTCCACAAAGGTTAGAGTCGTTTTTAATGCGTCTAGTCGCACTTCAAATGGAGTTAGTTCTTCAGACAGATCTGATACTTTTAGTTGTAAAATGGCGATTTTTTAAATATGTTTTTAATGGTGACATTGAGAAGATGTACCGTCAAATTTTGGCTGACCCTAGGCACACTCCATATCAGAGAATCGTTTTTCGAAACTACGTTAAAGCAGAAGTTTACGACTATGAATTGAACACAGTCACTTTTGGTGTGAACTGTGCTCCCTATTTGGCAATTAGAACGCTTTTACAGCTAGCCGACGACGTTAAGAATAAGTTTCCGTTGGCTGCAAATATTTTGCGAAACATGATGTATGTTGATGATGCGTTGGCAAGAGCGCATGCGATTTCAGCGGCGATTAGGTCGAGGGATGAGCTGACAGCAGCCTTAAATTCTGCAGGTTATTCAATGAGGAAATGGACCTCAAATTGTGAGGATATTTTAGCTGGCCTGCCTTCTATTGAGGATGCTAGCAATGACAAGACATTGGGAATCTGGTGGAATGCAAAGTCTGACACTTTTTACTTGACTACCACTCCATTTGAAATTAGAAAGTTGTATACTAAGAGGGAAGTTTTGTCGATTATTGCTCTTTGACCCCGCTGGTTGGTTGGCGCCTATTACAATTACGGCGAAGATGTTGATGCAACATATTTGGTTGGAGAGAATTGATTGGGACGATAATTTATCTATCTAACGACATTCAGCTAAAGCGTTGGAATAACTTTTCACCAACTACGCAAGTAGAATACCACGCCTTTTGTGACGCATCTGAACAGGCAAATGTTGCATGTATATACATTCGTGTCAAGGACGCGGGTTCCATGGTGACCTCGCATTTAATGTTTTCAAAGTCCAGAGTAGCACCCGTTAAGACTGTCTCTTTGTCCAGGTTGGAGTTGTGCGGCACTGCTCTTTTAGCAGATATGGTAGATTCGATGGTACAACACCTACACTGCAAAGTGAACCTATCTTTTGGTGTGTAATTTTACACACAACACACATTTTTAAGTGTATATTTATTTAGATAAATAAAAAAAACACACATTCAAGATTTTGGCATGTTCTATTAACACGCATGCGTGTTTTTTTAAAGCACTTACAGTGTTTAAACACGCAAAATTGTGTGTAAAATGTGTCTACTTGTGACTTTGAGGATCACCCATTGAGCTTCTATAAGGAATTTTTGGCATTTGATGACATTTGAGAATCGATTGAGGGCGGTTTTGATGCACCGTCATTGCTCGAGGTGTTTGGCCCACAACTATGTTCGGAAAAGTGCCAGAGCGAAGGAAAATGTCGTGTATGCCGCGACGATCACCATACGTTGCTGCATGACCGCAACAGGAAGCCCAGGCGAAGCGAGCGGTCGGTGCAGTTTAGATCCCCGAAAAGAGAGCGGTCGAAGGAATCTTTGGTGATCCGAGACAGATCAAGGTCGATGTCATCGCAGCGGGATTCGTCAGTGGACCTCGTTCGTCCCGGCGATACCCTCGTGAACCGTCAATGGGACCTCGTCCGTCCCGACACTCGCAACAGTAGCAGAACGTGCCAATGGAACAGCCAAGTCGTCTCGAGGGGACCTAGACCGTCTCGACGCACATTGCAGTGGGGCTCCAGCGGGTCGCAGGCGTTGTCCCATTTTAGAGGCAATCAGCGTGTACAGGCAGAAGTACCCATGCTGTGCCTTCAGCGCATCATCACGTTGCTACCGACGGCTGTTGTCAAGATCGTGGCCAATGGACGTTTTTTCCATGAACGCGCGCTGGTGGACTCCTGCTCAGACATGTCTGAGATAGCGGAGGAGCTAGTTCACCGACTCGGGCTGAGCACGGTAGGGGTGGGAACTCAGGAGATCTGCCCATTGTCGCTGACATGAATGTGACAGTCGAAACTAAAGCGCGAGGGGTGCCTGGGCTGGTTAGGACCACTCCCGTGCAGTCTATTGACGTCGCCCTCCGGGACCAGTTTGCAGGCGTCAGTCTTGCTGATCCCAAATTTTACGAGTCGTCGCCAGTCATGGGTGTATTAGGGGTAGACGTGTACCCGAAGATAATGCTGAAGCGCGTTATAATCAGCAATTTTGGTTTATTCGGTCACATTTTGTCCGGATCGTGCGCGGCCAAGGTGCCGCACTAACTAATGCTTGTTTTTTGTTCTTTTCTTTTTATTTTCTCTTTAGTGGTTGCGGTATTAATTTAAGTATTACAAATAGATTATAGGGCACTGAAGCCAAGTATAGTTAAGTTTAGTTGATGTTATGGATTATATGAATTCTAATATTATTGAATTGTGATCTTTTTTTATAGGTTTTTTCAGTGACGCTGCAAGGGGGGCAAAATGTTTACGCCAACCCTGGCAATGGTAGTTTCGAATTCGTTAGTTTTAACTTGAAGTGTAGGTGGTGCTGAGCGCATTTAAGTTTTGAGTACTTTTCTTTGAATTACGAGTTGAATTGAGGTCTCTCGTATTTTTTAGCTCTTTGAAAGTTTTAATTGTATTCTGGAAGCCGAATAGGTAAAATATTAAAAAGGAATAAAGCCACATATTGATTCTGCTAATTTCTTGCCGTCTTCTTATTTTTTCATATCTTTGACAAGCCGAACCAATAGTGGAAGCTGTTGCAGTTGTTTTTAATTATCACCGGAATAATTCTATTTGGAATTCCGTCAGCTCAACAAAGGCTAAAAAGTAAATGAATATAAAGATAAAGTTTTGAATTGGAAAAATCAAAAATGGAGAAAAGGTATAAAGGCATAAAGAAAAAGAAAAGGAAAAACTAATATTGAAATATAAAAATGGAAAAAAAGATTGTGTTAAGATGTTGAATTGGTTTGGATGTCTTTATTATTAATTTTTTTGTAGAATCCCTTAAAAACGGAAAACTCAAATAAACGCGAATGAGCGCAAATACGGTGGCAATCGGGCTGACTTAATTACAAAAAAAATCCGCGTACAAGAGAAAGTTTGTTGAGGTAAGGTATAGTTTTGAATTATTAGTACATTAAAAGATAATTATAGTTTTTTATGTGAGCAAGTTAGAGGGTTAAGCTACAACGAAACAATTTTTGGTTTCTTTTGTTCAGGTCCCATCATTGTGGGGTGGTGAAGTGCCTCAACGTAGCTTTTTGTTTGCGGATAGCCAGTCCTATTGTTTTTGAACGCCGCAGCGCTGCGCCTATTTAGAAACAGCTGCTAGCTGTAGCGGTGGGCAGTTAGAGGTGAAATTAGAGGGTCGAGGCCAATAACCCCAGCAAAAGAGAGAAGCGCATCAAAGAACAGAAAGAAAAAAAAAGCCGATCAACAGCCACCACCCCCTTCGGCTAGCGTGATACGAGAGCGCTCTCCAGCACAATATTTTCCGATACGTTTTTTTTTGTAATTCGAAACCCAAAAGTAGGGAAATATCTTTATGGACCTCGCTCCATCGTAAATTGAATTTAATTTCGTTAGTTTTTTTAAGTTTCATTCTTATGTTTATTATTTTTAAGTTCCGCCTGAATTAATCATTTGTTTTTTTTCTTTTAGTAATACCTTTAATTTTTGCATTTATAATATATATATATATATTTTTATTGAATTTTATAAAATTGTGGGAGCAATCTAAAGAAAGAGCGCGGCCCTCAACAAATACCCCCTTTCCCCTTTTACTTTTTTTGCAGCTTTTAGGTATCTTTGTATGCTGGCGCCACCATCGGAGAACCTTCAGAGCAGAGAGTGCAGTTTTAATTATTTTGCATATTCTCGCCCCTACGTAAATTCGTACCCAATTTCATTAGTTTAGAGCAATTGTCTCTAAATTGTTTTACCAGCGATTTTGGTTTCTCCTGAACTCTAAATTCGAGTTGTTTTTTTCTTCCTGCGCACTTCTTTATCGACATTGCTATATTTAGATTTAAGTTTTTGTACTTTTAGCCATAAGAGCACATGAAGAATCTATTTCTAACTTTTGAATTTCTTTTATACTTATTGTTATATGGTACAAGTCCCATAAATTGTGCTTGGCTACAAATTAAAAAAAAATATGTATATTCTTTAAATCGTTTCTTTTCTATTGCAAATTTGTTTCCTATCTTTATTTATTCTTATTATTGGTTAATGGTAAAATTAGTTTTTATTGAATAAACGAAACTAGAGACCGACCGAAATAGCTTTTTTTAATTTCGGCCGAAACCGAAATGGCCGAAATTTTTTTTTTTTTTTTCGGCCGAAACCGAAATGGCCGAATTCTCATTTTTTTAATTTCGGCCGAAACCGAATCCGAAACCGAAAAAATAAAAGAAACAATTGTGAGTTTTAATGTAATAAAGTGGTACATAATTAAGCTTATCAGTAGGCTAAAATCGCTTAGTAGCTGCCAGTTCTGTGTATTATTTGTCAACTTAGTAGATTACTAAAGTTAAGTTGGAGCTTAATTTGACTATGAATATTGGCCGATCATTTTAAGTTCAGATCATGAATTAGATTAATTTAGAAGCAAACTATCAAATGCGTGGAAATCAAGAGTAGTAGAAATTACTGTCAGGGTAGTAGATTTCAAGAGAGGGGAGTAGATATGAGTTTATGCGTAGAGTACTAGAAATTCTACGAGTTGTAGAAATTTCTGTCGGGGAAGCAGATTTGTAGAAAGAATAGTACTTTTGCATTGTATGAAACTCACATAATATTTTGAGGAGTAGATTTCTTACAATAGTAGTAGAAAATATCTTGAGGAAAGTAGCAAATCTGCTACCGTAGTAGAGGAGAGAAATTTATAAATCATTGCGAGAGTATTAGATCTACTCCGATAGGACATGTCTTCTTTGTCGCTTCTGATTCTTCGAAACTATGATCAATGCTTAAATTTGTGTTACATACCGCTTTTATCCACTTGGTTGTTCCTTATGTATTTTGATACGCTAAATCCGAAAAAAAACTTTAAATTTTTCTAGCACGCAGCATTTTTTTGCAAAAGCTACAAAAATTGCATTCTTGGTGCTATAAAAATTTCATTATTATTATTTTCGTATCTAGCGTGGCAAAATACGTAAGAATTTGTCTATCATGTATATTTAACACACAAAAAGTTCAGTTTTGTCGATCAGCGTAATCTTTGTTATTTATTTGTTACATTTTTCTATCAAACCGAAATTTTCGGCGGAAATATAGGAATTTCGGCCGAAAACGAAATTTGGCCGAAAGCGATATTTTATTTTTCGGCCGAATACGAAACACGGCCGAAACAGCTTTTTTTGGTCGAAAAGCCGAAAAACCGAATTTCGGTCGGTCTCTAAACGAAACATAAATGAAATTTAACTATCAATTTGAAAATTTCATCACTTATGAGTTGAAGGGTAATTTAAATTTTTCCATTGCGTTTTTTTTTTTACTAGTTTAGCATGAATTGCTAAATCTTTTAGTGTGGGTGTGGGTGTCGTACCCAACAATGGTGTAGATCATTGTGTGACTTGGCGGATTCAGCACAAGGGAACTCCATCTTCTGAAAGAAGCCCGATTCATAGGCTGCGCATCGGACAGGTGCGCAGGTGGGGTGGGCATGGCTTCGGCTGAAGGACAGGGGACTTTTATTCTGTATTGTTTTAGGATGCATGAGAGGGTGTGGGTTTTAGTGTATGGAATGAATTAGATTTGATCGGACTTTGGTGACTGTTTTTAATGGATGATTAGAATTACAGTGGATTTTGAGTGCGGGGTATGGTTGATAGTACTTACTTATAGACTTATACATTAGAATGTTTGGTTTTTAATTTTTCCGCTTTACTTTTCTTCTCTTTAATTATCATTTAATTTTATTTCTATCTCTAACTTTTTCTATCTCTATCCTTTGGCACGATTTCTAATGTTTTGATCCGCAGTGTTGTTATTGTGGCAAAAATGGACCCCCTAAATCCGGCGAGTATACCGGGCTTGCCACCGTGCCGAACCGCTGCAATAGACACACTTCCAGACTGGATTATTACAATACGCTTAATTCGTTATTTATTATTTTTGAATTTTTTTTTTTATTATTTTTTATTTATAACTTATATTATTATTTCTTGTAAAATTTAAATTTTTTAAATTTTTGTTAGAATTTTAAATTTTCTTTGGTAGCGTTGGGTTTTTTTTTTAGGTTTGGTTGTCTAAGTTTTTTGTATTAATTTTTTGATATAGCTTGCGTTTTTTAAGTTATTTTGAACTTTTTTTGGAATTTTTTCCAAGGCCGTAGCGACCACCCATAGGAGGGAGTCAGCGGGACGATTCTTGGTAGGCCGGGCTGGGACACGTTGAAGTCCTGCGGCTGGAGTTTGGTTGAGTTTGGTCAGCAAGGTTGCGCTTGCTGACGGTGAACAAGTTCCGGTTAGGGGGGTAGTTTCGGTCCCTTTCGAGGTAGAGGGCAAGTCGGTCCTCGTTGAATGCCTCGTAATACCGGATTTGCCCCAATCATTGATTCTTGGAGTAGACTTTTGGTCTAAGTCAGGTGTAGAGCCAGATTTGGCCAAGAATCAATGGAGGTTTTCATACCAAGTTGAGGTCTCGTCAGTAGCGGCGGTAGTTGATAGATCTTCGTTGTCAACTAGGGAAAAATTGGTTCTTGAAGAGTTAGTCGTTGAAGATTTTAGAGCTATGCCTGAGGGACTTGGTTGTACACATTTGGTCGAACATCGGATTCGTATAAAGCCAAATGAGGAACCAGTCAAGCAGCGATACTATCCGGTATCGCCCGCTATTCAGAGGCGCCAAACATTGTACGGGTGCTTGTAGCTACAGGATTTCAATTTTTTTATTCCTTTTAAAAATTTAAATAAAATATTTGTCATACACAATCTGCGCCATCTGTGTGTCAGAACTCCATAAAAATTCAGTTGCACAATTGTACTAGAGAAATCTATTTCCTACGCGCCATTTTATTAGTGGGAATTTGATACAAATTCTGCAGGCCAACCTTAAAAATCGACCTTTCCTGCTCAGCGAAGCTAACCAGCTCGGTCTTTTCCTATTCAATCGTCGCCACACTATGGAAACTAAAAATCGACTGGAATACGGAACTCCCATCTCCATTGCACAACACCTGGTTGGCCTTCAAGAAAGACTTACTACTGTTACAAAATATCAGCGTACCTCGGCATGTCTTTGGCCACACCAAGCCCAACAATCCACAAGTCCATATTTTTGCCGATGCATCAGAGCACGCTTACGGAGCCGTGGCCTACATGAGGACGACGCAAGCTCACGATATCGTGATAATTCGATTTCTTTGTGCAAAATCACTTGTTGCCCCCACAAAGCAAATAACGTTGCCAAGATTAGAGTTATGCCCTGCAAAACTCGCAGTAGAACTGATGCTGAAGCTCAACGATAGTGCGATATACAAAGGAGTGACCACATATTTTTGGACCGACTCCACGGCAGTGTTGGGATGGATCCACGCAATTCAGCAGGTGACTACTCCACAACAATGGCGCCATGTACCATCTCAAGACAATCCAGCCGACCTCATATCAAGAGGTTTACAACCAGCCAAGCTAGTGGACAATATGTTTTGGCTATTCGGTCCGAGATACCTATACAAAGCTGTGACAAGTTGGCCACTCCAACCTCCTCGTGACCGATGCCTTTTGGAAGTTAGGCAACAGACAACGTCAACTACAGCATTGCAACCTACATGCCTACACAAAACTGCGACAAATGGGCCACTCCAACCTCCTAGTGACCAATGTCTCTTAGAAGTGATGTAGCAGACAACTGCAGCTGCATCATCTGCATCTGTATCTGTTGAAAACCGCCAATCCAAAGACATATTTGAAAAAATAAACCACAAAAATTCATTTCGACGGCTCCAAAGAATAATAACATATGTGATTCGCGGCGTGAAACACTTCAAACGCGATGCTTCTCACGTCTCAACAGCACCAACCGCAGCAGAAGTAGAGGAGTCATTGATACACATTGTCAAATATTTACAACAGGATGCCTTTGCTGATGACATTAAACATTTGAAGCGTCATTCAAGTGTGAACAATGGAAGCCCCATCAGCAATCTATCGCCATTCATAGATGCCCAAGGCATTTTAAGGGTTGGGGGTCGCTTAAAAGCTTCCAGCCTTAGTTTTGATGCAAAACACCAAATATTGTTGCCGTACGCCCATCCATGGACAAAATTGCTAATGACTGATTTGCATAGGGAGCACCTGCATGCTGGTCCTCAAACACTCACAGCGATCGTGAGACAAAGATTTTGGCCAATCAAAATAAAAACCTTGGCTCGCTCCGTCACTCAAAATTGCGTTCAATGCTTCCGAGCGCGACCAAAGTTGCTAAACCAAGTGATGGGTAATTTACCAGAAACAAGGGTACAACCAGCCAGACCGTTTGTCATCTCGGGAGTGGACTTCTTTGGCCCTGTGTGGACACATTTCAAAATCCGAGGAAAACAACCGATGAAAGCATATATAGCCGTATTTTGCTGTTTTGCCACCAAGGCCGTGCACATGGAGCTAGTAAGTGATCTGACAACTGAAGCCTTCATAGGAGCTCTTAAACGTTTCATAGCTCGCCGTGGACATTGCAAGACCCTATACTGCGACGATGCCACCAATTTTGTGGGAGCGAAGAACCAGTTGAAGGAAATTCACCACATAATTCACGATGACCATGCAACAGAGAAAATTGTCAACGAATGCAGCAAAAGGGACATCGAATTCGCGTTTATTCCAACACGAGCACCACACTTTGGTGGGTTATGGGAAGCGGCAGTAAAGTCAGCAAAGGGATTACTACAAAAATCTTTGGCATCAGCTAATCTTACTTACGAAGAAATGGGGACAGTTCTTGCCGAAGCAGAAGGCATTTTAAACTCCAGACCTCTCACGCCCATGTCGTCTGACCCAAATGACCTCCAAGTGCTCACACCTTAAATGCTCACTTACTCATCGGTGAGCCATTAACATCTTCAATAGATAGTCTTGCGCAACAACCGAACATTAAACTCCCCACGAGGTGGAAGCTTGTGATGCAGCTCAGAACGGAATTTTGGAGGAGATGGTCCATGGAATATTTGAATACCTTACAGCACCGCTACAAATGGAAGGAAGAATCACAAAATGTCAAGCCAGGAACAATGGTTCTAATAAAGGAAGACAATCTGCCTCCATTAAAGTGGCCATTGGGACGAGTAATTAATGTAATTCGAGGTGCGGATGGTCATGTCAGAGTTGCCGACGTTCGTACAGCAAAAAACGTCTCACGAAGGGCAATTCCATGGAATATTTGAATACCTTACAGCACCGCTACAAATGGAAGGAAGAATCACAAAATGTCAAGCCAGGAACAATGGTTCTAATAAAGGAAGACAATCTGCCTCCATTAAAGTGGCCATTGGGACGAGTAATTAATGTAATTCGAGGTGCGGATGGTCATGTCAGAGTTGCCGACGTTCGTACAGCAAAAAACGTCTCACGAAGGGCAATTCATAGACTGGCACCATTACCAGTCAATGAGCATGAGGAAGACAACAATGCAAAAACATCAGCACAACCTCGGACTACTCCCATCAGACTCAACGACAATAACCCACATCAGTTAGAAGAAACAGTACGCAAAAGGCGGAAAACCTCATCGTTCAACTTAACTACCGGACTCCTAGTGCTCATGCTGGCATTGCCAATTATAATGGCAAAAAATATTGAAAACCTCGAATTCAAACCTGAACCTGGTATACATTTCGAAGGCATCGGTTCAGCATTAATATCTCGCTCAGAATGGAAGTTGATTATCTACTACGAATTAGGCCCATATTGGAATGAACTATCAGCATTTTCCAATGGCACAGCGGCTCTGCGACATTTGTGCCTAGAAATAAATCAAAAAAGTACTTGCACGAATGTGGTAACCCACCTTGAACATGTGAGAGATCAACTGAAGCTGGACAATAGTTTTCTAACAGCCAAGCGGGAAAAAAGAGGAGCAATAGACTTGGTGGGAGACATAGCCAATTCGTTATTTGGAATCCTTGACTCAAAATACGCTGACTAACTATCAGATACGATCGACATGGTCAAGGAGGACGAAAGCTACCTACAACAGTTACTGAAAAATCAAACGTCAGCAATTGATTCGACCATCAACATTATTAAAGGCGATCAATTGTCAATTCAAACCAAATTCAATCACCTTGACAACCAGATTACTGAAATCATAAACAGAATCCATGGCGAAACTTCTCAACACGCAATATTTGGAAGGTTTATCTCGCTATCACTCCAGCTCACAATAATGTCTTCAAATTTGCAACGAATACAAGCCTCAATATTGGACGTTCTCGCTGACACTCATCATGGCAAGATCAGTCCAAGTGTGCTATCACCACAGCAATTGCAGGAAGAGTTGGTAAGAATACGCAATCACCTACCACCACTTCTCCGACTACCAGCTGACTCTTTACATTTGTATCAGATCATGACGATCCAAGGAGGAGTAAATGAAAACCATATAGTATTTCGAGTAACAATACCGCTATGCAACGAAGAGCGTTTCGAGTTGTACAAAATGTTCCCGATACCTACAGTAGTGAACAATAGTATGGTTTCGGTCAAACCCTGTAACGAGATCATCGCAGTCAATACACACAGGGACCAATATGATGAGTATGGATACGTACTTGTGTTACAAAATACAATCAAGATACAACAAAGATCTGGTGCCGAGATCTGTTCATGCGAGATACATCTATTCAATAATGAGCCACGCGATAATTGTGATCTGCAAAAAATAATAAGGAATGAAACATGGACTCAAATGGAAAATAAAAATCATTGGGTGTATACGTTAAGGAATCCCACCATGTTAAATGCAGTCTGTGAACGGGATGTACATCAACTTATCCTCAAGGGCTCTGGTATACTCAAGTTGCAACCACAATGCGTTATTAAACATAATAACATCCTAATCCAAGGACACCAGTCTCACACTAGCAGTGCTCATTTTTCGTACACGAGCATCGGCAATTTAAGCGACGTCACAAAGCCAACCCAATTGCAGCCAATCTTGGACGAAACAGATAGTTATCATTATGCCAATCAACTAAAAAATCTGAGCTACTTACAAACCGCACTTTCACATCAAACCAATCTTCCAATGCAAATCCAAAATTTCAAAACTCACCATTTCGCTGTGGGTTATACGGCACTCATCTTAGCTGCCGTGGGCATCGTTTATACCATATGGAGGGCAAGGAGTTTGGCTATACTCCATCGCATCGATATCGGCAGCCCACCACAACCCAGGCCAAGAACAAATGTCCACCAACCAAATCTTGCTGATGACATTCAATTTCAACATCAAGTTCATGAGCACCCACACAAGACATCAGATGAGATCAGCGTTTGTTGAACAACTGTTCAACGCCGGGGAGAATGTATAATCCCAACATTGCATATTTTCGAAAATGCGCGCTTATGACAACAACACATTTAGCCTTGGCTAAATTCACAGAGCATTGCACTGTGGCGATCACATTTCACGCCACTGCAATGTGTCGCTAAATGCTTATGCTGCAGTCTGTATTGTTGGCATATGTGCACATTTTGTGGATATATTAAAATCGAAATTTATGTAAATATTAAAAAGAAAATCAATAAAAGGGCCGATTAACGGCAAATCCAATTCAATTGGACAACAACCACTTCCACGTTGAGTACATCATTTCAAGGGAAAGTATATCTAGGTTTAAGCACCTAGTTATACAATTTGTGTTTGTTGGAACCCAGTTCAAGTAAAGTATATCTCGGTTCAAGCACCGAGTTATACAAATATAATGATCCTCTCTAGATTTGGCACCTAATTTATATTGAATTGGCAATATTGTACAGGCTGTACTCTTTCCTTTGTCATTGGATTGACATTGACCGCCACTTTCCAGGCCTTCACTAAGTGAAGATGTTCTAGAGCTAGCAGTAAAATTTGGCAATCGGAGGCGAAGCAACGCATCGCATCATTTCGACTCTGCGTGTTTGTGAATTAAAATAAGACAAAAAGAACAAAAAGAACTAAAAATGATGGGGAAATCTTATATTTAATAATTCCTAGTGAAAAACCGAAACCCCTTAAAAAAACAAAAATTCAAACCCTTAAGAAAAAGAAAATCTCTGTTGTGAAAATGAAAAAAAAATTAAGAATCACCCCGTAAATTAAAAGCCCCGTGCGCGTAAATCTACCTTATGTAGTATCCTTAAAGTGCCTTTTTTTTCATTTTAAATTCATAATCTAATTAAAAAAAAAGTAATCAATTGCATATAAAGGATATGTGGTCTATTTAAATAAAAAAAATTTAAATCCATGCATGTATGTGAATTGAGGTTATGTCATTATCCATAAAAATTCCTATTCTCTCGTGTTAATGGAAATACTCAGTATGGGAGAGCAAACGTGAATTAATTGTTTATAATTTTTGCTTTTCCATAGCTAGAGTTATGAAGTGTTATGATTTGTTATATTAGTATTTTATATTCGAGTTAAATCGGTTATAGTGTTAAAGAATAATTATAAAAAGAATTCAAAAATGATATAAAAAGCATATCATAGCAAAATTTTTTTATCGAGTGTCAGGATATCGTAATTCTTACGAATCGTTATTTAAAGCTTTTGTCTCCCCCGCTCACAAAACCGAAACCAAAAGTTATTGCTTTCAGCTCATCGACTCATACAACAACAATGAAAGATCTTTCATCGTGGGAGTAATCGGTAAGTCTCTCTTTTGTTTTCTTTTGCTTTTGGTTAATTGCTAATAATGAGCTTAAGTTTATTTTTGGTTTTGCTATTATTTCTTATGATGTTTTAAAACTAAATTCAAATAAAATGTCGAGTAAAACAGAAACAATTTAATAATTTGATTTTTGAAACGATACGACTTTTAAAACCTAAATTAAATATAATAATTTCGATTTTAATTAAAATGTTGTAAATTAAATACAATTTTTATTTTTTTTGGTATGGTAACACTACATAAAGACTAAAAGAACAAAACAAAGAAACGAACAAAGATTCAATAATTTCTGCATGCACGTATAAAGTTGCAATAGTACATTCTTTTCAATTTTTTCCTGATTTTGTTCTTTTCTTGATTTTTTTTTTCTAGTTTTTTTTTTAACTACGTATTTTTTTAGATACTTTTAGCCAAATTGTGGTTTATATAATTTTTTTATTTTAGTATATCATGGTTGTTAAGAAAATTGTTAGAGTAAGGAACTTCTATTGGAGTTGTTATTTTGGTTGGTCACTTCAACTGAATTTAAGTTGAACTATTTTTATAACAGATAATTTTCTTTTAAATATTTATAATGCATTTATTTGTGAATAAACAATTTTGTGTAATGAATCCCTAAATTTGTTGGTGGTTCTGATTTCTAGCATGTGGTCGTAAATTGTGCTGTGGTATGGATAGGGATCAATAAAATATTTTTATTTAGGATGGCTTCCATTTTGTTGATCATGGATGGTTGGGCAAGTGTAGCTAATAACATCAAGGTTACACCAAAGTGCTTGATTTTGAATTACCGATATAGTTTCAATTTTCCTTTCTCTTTATTTACCATCCATTAGATGCATGCACAACTAAATAATTATTGCTGTAGTGTTGCGTGTTCACCAGGTTATAGGATGCAAGATCCTACCCCATTAGCCGACGAGCTAGAGCCGGAAATCAGTCATGCATCCGCTTCCTATCACTTGCACAAACATACCATTCTTTCTTACTGCATAGAATATTATTTTTATGGCGCCCAATGTGGGGCCAACACAGTTATCTCATTTATTAACATCTTTTCTTAATTATTTTTTTTAAATATTTCTAGAATAATTCAGGTGTGGCTCCCAATTAAATTTTTTCGGCTCCGTTTACTAATTTTTTTTTATTATTTCCTTAAAATTTTCATTTCTTAATTAATAAATTTTTATTTTTTTTTATCTTTAATTTTTTTTTGATAGATTTTGATATGCATGGAATTTTGGTAAAGTCATAAAATATTGACATCCAACCGGTATACTTATTTTCAATCATACGCTTTAAACCTCTTTATGGAATTTTGCTACTTATAGTCATTCTGAATGGAAATACAGATTTTCGTGGACAAATTTGCTACGATCCGGCCGCAGTATGATTGTGAGAGAGTGAAATTTTCATCCGTCTTTAGGGGTCGTGCGGAACCATAATTGATGACTCAAATTCCGTCGCCAATTATCCCACGAATTTCAGTTTTTATATTAAAATTTTTTTTTACATTAGTTTCAGTGCATACTGTATCGGTTCATTTTGAAAGCGAGTACATTTATCACAGCCAAAATCGACCAAAAATGTGCAGAAATCAGACCAAACCAAAATTTACCTTACAAGAAAGATTTTCTTTGTTTCTAAATTTGGAAACGTTATTATCGCGAAATTATTCGGTATTTAGTATCGACGTCATTTTCTTTAATTTTTTTTATAAACTATTTTTTTTATTGAATTTATATTCCGTTATGTCGCTTGCGCGCAGCACAGAAAATTTAAACGCAAGTGCGATATGTTGCGAAATATGCACGCATGTCATGACCCAAATTATTTATTGAAAACTATTTGCGGGCATATGTTTCATAAAACATGCATTTCAAAACACGTACAAAAGAAAAAGTCATATCCAGTCTGTGGTACTCTATGTGCATCCGAAACAGGTACAGGCTCATCGCAAACACCAAGTAAGACATCTGATCATGGTTACAATACCAGACAGACTGCACAGTCAAATCAGGCGACTGTAAGTGTTCCTGATAAGGCCACTGAAAATCCTGTTCAGCTAGTAGCAGGAGGTTCTCCTACACCCGGCAGGAGGTTCTCCTACTATTCGGCCAAACAAAGAGACACAATCAGAAATTTAGTGACAGTTGCTGTTGGTGCACAACAAGCTCAAATGTTGTCCAGTCTTAGTCAACAATTAAGACAGCTGATTGAAAATATTATAGAGACAGGATTTCAGAATTTATCTTTGCAACAATCCAGGCCCAACACAAGTAATACTCCCTTAATTAATTCAAACACACATACAGATAATTTACATTCACACCAAAACCAACTCCCTCCTGCATCTTTTCAAAATGCAACTTTTCAAAATCCAACTTTGCAAAGTCAACCTCCGACAACAGTCGAACAGCAATCGATTGAAGACCTTCTAGGATTACCTCCGGGTGAAACTGTAAATTCAAATCATAGACACAACTTCACTGGTCCAAATGTTGGTCACAACTCTCCTTCGTCTCGTAGCGTTCATACGAATTCAGATTTAATTTTTCGTCCAGATAAAGTCAGTCATATAATTAATAACTGGAAATTAAAATTTTCTGGTGGATCTGAAGGCATTTCTGTAGAAAATTTCATTTACCGAGTAGAGGCACTAACGAATCAAACGTTAGGTGGAAACTTTAATCTGCTTTGTAGTAATGCAGGATCGCTTTTTGACCTCAAAGCCAGCGATTGGTTTTGGAGGTATCACAAGTCAGTTCGCGAAATACGCTGGAATGACTTATGTTTTGCTTTGAAAAGACAATACAACGACTCCAGAACTGATCTTGATTATCGCGAGTTAATTCGAGACCGTAAACAGAAGAACAACGAAAGTTTCGATACATTTTACGAGTCAATTTTGGAACTATCTGATAGGCTAGCTGAACAGCTACCGGAAAATTTGCTTGTTGAAATTTTACGCAGGAACTTACTCCCTGAAATTCAACATGAGCTTTTAAATTTAACAATTTATTCATGTAGGAATTGTGGCATAACTGGTTATCGTTACCAAGATTGCGTAGGCGAACGAAAAGTGTTTTGCTATGGTTGTGGCATCCCTAAAATATATAAGCCTAATTGTAGAAAATGTGCTGAATCAAAAAACTTTCCGCAAAGTGCGTTGAAAGGTGCACGCAAACCAACGAATCCTTTCAAACACCAATCGACCAGCACAGAACAATAAGTGTTCTTCAACCAATCAATTCTGTTGTAAACAGTAACTCAGAATTGAGCACAACTACTAATTCTAACTCAGATAAAAATTTTCCTATATCAAAATTTAAACCATTTCATGTACGTTTAAACGAATACATTGAGGCCCGGAAACGGATTTTTAGTGATTTTGTTCCACAAAATTCACCATCGCGCTCAAGTTTAAGATTACGCTCTTTCTGGCAAAAAGTAAAGTCCAATCGAAAGAAATTTTTAAGTGCAGTGTTTGACAAGCCAAACGACATACGTCCCTACGCTGAAATCAATCTTTTTGGTAAACCTGTGAATGGCTTACTGGATACTGGCGCTTCGATTAGTTGCATTGGTGCACAAACCGCTATTGATTTTATTGCATCAAATATCCCTTACAATAAATTTAAATCTTTCGTCCGTACAGCTGATGGAAAATCTCAGATTGTCCTAGGTAGCGTAGATACGAAAATAATTTTTCGAGGAATTTCGAAACAAATTACTATTTTTATTATACCAAGTTTATCGCAGAATTTATTCTTAGGAATCGATTTCTGGAAATTGTACGACCTTTTACCTACAGGGTTACTAAGCGAACTCAGTTCAACTGTTACTCCAAATATCTCTGACATGTACTCCTTAACTGAAATTCAGCTCAACTTCAACTGGTTATAAATTCATTTCCATCTTTTTCCAAAGAAGGACTTGGTAAAACCAAGGTCCTGTCACATATGATTGATGTAGGTGATTCTAAACCCATCAAACAACGCCACTTTCCTGTATCACCGGCAATAGAAAAGCTAATGTACGAGGAAATTGATAGGATGATTGAACAAGGAGTCATCGAAGAATCTGACAGTGCGTGGTCGTCACCAATTGTTCTGGTACGTAAACCAGGCAAAGTACGATTATGCCTGGATAGTCGTAAACTGAATGCCGTAACCGTGAAAGACGCTTACCCATTACCAAACATTGACGGTATTTTAAGCAGACTTCCCAAAGCAGAGTTTATATCAAGTTTAGACTTGAAAGACGCCTTTTAGCAAATACCTCTTGATGCTGCATCAAGAGATAAAACAGAATTTACAGTCCCTGGCAGGCCACTACAAAGTGATGCCGTTCGGTCTCTGTAACGCTCCGCAGACTATGTCTCGCCTAATGGACAAAGTCGTTCCCGCTCCTCTTCGTTCTGAAGTTTTTGTATATTTAGACGATCTGTTGATCATATCAGGCAGTTTTCAAAAACACCTGTCCGTCCTTAGAGAAATCGCGCAACACTTACGTTTAGCAGGATTAACCATCAATGTAGCAAAAAGTAAATTTTGTCTGAAAGAAGTCCGTTACTTGGGTCACGTTGTTGGGAATGGGATTATTCGCACGGATCCAGAAAAAGTGTCCGACGCCACGATCCGTTAAGCAACTCAGACGATTTTTAGGAATGTCAGGTTGGTATCGGAAGTTTGTCAGGAACTATGCTTCGGTTACCTCACCTTTAACAGACTTGCAAAAAGCATTTGAGGAATTTAAAAACCATCTTGAGCACCGCCCCTGCAAGCAAAACAGGCATAGGAAGTGTATTGGTACAAATAACTGAAGAGGGTGAAGAGGTTCCTATAGCGTTTATGTCTAAGAAACTCAACCAAGCCCAACGCAATTATTCCGTGACCGAACAGGAATGTTTAGCAGCGATGCTAAGCATCAAAAAATTTCGTGCGTATGTGGAAGGGCATGAGTTCACGGTGATAACCGATCATGCATCATTAAAGTGGCTCATGTCCCAAACTGAC
The DNA here is from genome assembly GCA_951394025.1 of Heteromyza rotundicornis. Lineage (NCBI taxonomy): Eukaryota > Metazoa > Arthropoda > Insecta > Diptera > Heleomyzidae > Heteromyza > Heteromyza rotundicornis. The sequence goes on along the minus strand of OX596011.1, from coordinate 50,877,216 downwards.
TTAAATTCTCGTTTGGCTCTATGGGCTTTAAAACTTCAGGGCTTTAATTTTCAAATTCAACATAGGAAAGGTAGTCAGAACGTAGTTCCTGATGCGCTGTCCAGAGTAAATACCGAAGATCTGTCCGCTATAGATAATGACAATGGGGTTTTCGTGGATTTAAAATCACAACACTTTCAATCGGACGAGTATAACGGACTAATAAGTAATGTTAAAGCAAACGAAGAAAGATTCCCAGACCTTAAAATTGTCGATAATTTTCTGTACAGCAGGATGGAACATGCAACTGGTGACAACTGCACGATGACTTTGTTTGGAAATTGTGGATTCCGCGAGGTTTAGTTGAGGATATTCTTAAAAAAGCACATGACGATCAATTGTCATCGCATGGGGGCATACTAAAAACTCTTGAGCGAATTCGACGCTATTATTTTTGGCCAGGCTTGGTAAACGACGTAAAGAAATATGTAAATGCTTGCGAAGTTTGCAAATGTACAAAACCTCCTAACCATGTCTTGAGACCACCCATGGGTAAAACTTCGGAAACGCAAAGATTTTTCCAAAAGCTTTACGTGGACTTTTTAGGGCCATATCCCAGATCACGTTCTGGTAATATCGAAATTTTTATTACTCTAGATCATTTTTCTAAAAATCCCTTTCTGAAACCAGTTAAGAAATTTACTTCTGACGTGGTGATAAAATATCTCGAACAAGATCTCTTTCATACATTTGGTGTACCCGAGACCATTGTATCGGACAATTTATCTGAACATTTTAATGAAAGGATTGGGATGAACATCTTAGTAGTATTTGTTGTGCATTACGTTCTGCTGTACATACCGCAATTGGAACTTCTCCATATTTTATGTCATTCGGTCAACATATGATCACAAATGGTTCTACATATGCATTACTGCGCAAATTACAAATGCTGGATGACAGAGCAATTTCTTTTGGTCGAGACGATACATTTGACCTAGTTCGAAATAAGGCAGGCACGCTAATGAGAAAGCAACAAGAGAGAAATGAGCGAGCATATAATCTATGTTCACGAATCGTATCTTATGATATTGGTCAAGAAGTCTTCAGAAGAAATTTCCAACAAAGTAACTTCGAGAAAGGATTCAACGCCAAATTAGGACCTACTTTTAACAAGGCCCGAGTTCGTAGAAAATTGGGTAACTGCTACTATGAGTTAGAAAACCTACAAGGACGAATTTTAGGGACGTACCACGCTAAGGACATCCGTCAATCATCCGTCAAACTCACTGAAACCCTTGTGCTACAAGTGGTATCAGTTTTTGCGAGTTTCCAACCCACAAAATCTGATTTTGGTTGGGGGGAAATGTACGGGTGCTTGTAGCTACAGGATTTAAATATTTTTATTCCTTTTTAAAATTTAAATAAAATATTTGTCATACACAATCTGCGCCATCTGTGTGTCAGAACTCCATAAAAATTCAGTTGCACAATTGTAGTAGAGAAATCTATTTCCTACGCGCCATTTAATTAGTGGGCATTTGATACAAATTCTGCAGGCCAACCTTAAAAATCGACCTTTCCTGCTCAGCGAAGCTAACCAGCTCGGTCTTTTCCTATTCAATCGTCGCCACAATAAGTTCAATTGTCAAGTTCGGCTAAATCAAAGTTATTCAGCCATTATCAGTTTACAAATTCAGTTAAAATAAATTCTTTATATTCTATCAAATACCTAGGAAATTTTCCTATTCAGTCGTTTTCACATAAAGTATGTCAAACACATTCCTAAAACTTTACATTTTCCCAAAATTTTAAATATTTTATTAATTTTTACATTTTTTTATTTTATTAATTCTTCAGAAACACCTAATTTTTTTCTGAAATACGTTTTTATACCCCCACACTCACTGTGGCAGGGTATACTAACTTTGTCACAACGTTTGTAACGCCCATAAGGAGGCGTGTCCGGTATGGAAAAGTATATATATTCTTGATCAGTATCACCTCCTGAGTCGATTTAGCGATGTCCGTCTGTCTGTCCGTCCGTCTGTCCGTCTGTCCGTCTGTCCGTCTGTCCGTCTGTCCGTCCGCACGATAGCGGTCGCAGTTTTGGAGATATCGACTTGAAACTTTGGGTACATGTTTTTCTCGTGAATACTGAGATCAAGTTCGAGAATCAGCCAAATCGGACAAAAAGTGGGCGTGTCTCCCATACACCCAAAAAAAAGGTAAAAATTTTTTAATGTTGTATTCGATTGGAAATGTTTAGAAACGTATTTTTGACATGGTCCGAGGTTCCGCAGCCACATATATAAAGGTCTAAATGGGGTCTTGAGACCAATTTTATTTTTTTTTTGTGGATTTAATTGGAAATTTTTAGAAATGGATTTTGGACATGGTCCGGGCTCCAAAACCACCTATAATTGGCTCAAAATAGGGTCTTGAGACCACAATTTTTTATGTTCAAGGTACTTCTTCCTACTGTGTGGGGGTATTTCAGCTTCGGTATAGCCGAAGATAGTCCACTCTCTAGTTTTGTAATTACAATGAGTTACAAATCCCTTTAGAAATTCAATTTGGCAATTTCGTAATCATTTCTCTCAAAAACGTAAGTGGAAATTTGTAATGGGTGTAGCTTACAAATTCCCACTTACGTTTTTGAGAAAAGAGAAATAAGTAGAATATCGGAAAAGTTTGTTTTATTCATTTTATAGATTTTTTTGGCTATTTTGATTGTCGAGCAATTGACTGGCGAATTCGGACAAATTGTTTTTTTTATTGTTTATTGGTGCCAACTTCTGAAAAGGTAAATCTCAATTTTTCATATCTAATCAAATCAAATTTCTGTATCATTAATATAATGATCCTCTCTAGATTTGGCACCTAATTTATATTGAATTGGCAATATTCTACAGGCTGTACTCTTTCCTTTGTCATTGACTTGACATTGACCGCCACTTTCCAGGCCTTTACGAAGTGAAGATGTTCTAGAGCTAGCAGTAAAATTTGGCAATCGGAGGCGAAGCAACGCATCGCATCATTTCGACTCTGCGTGTTTGTGAATTAAAATAAGACAAAAAGAACAAAAAGAACTAAAAACTAGAGAGTGGACTATCTTCGGCTATACCGAAGTTGAAATACCCCCACACAGTAGGAAGAAGTACCTCGAACATATAAAAATGTGGTCTCAAGACCCTATTTTGAGCCAATTATAGGTGATTTTGGAGCCCGGACCATGTCCAAAATCCATTTCTAAAAATTTCCAATTAAATCCACAAAAAAAAAAAAATTGGTCTCAAGACCCCATTTAGACCCTTATATATGTGGCTTCGGAACCTCGGACCATGTCAAAAATACGTTTCTAAACATTTCCAATCGAATACAACAATAAAAAGTTTTTACCTTTTTTTTCGGTCTATGGGAGCCACGCCCAGTTTTTGTCCTCGAACATATAAAAATGTGGTCTCAAGACCCTATTTTGAGCCAGTTATAGGTGATTTTGGAGCCCGGACCATGTCCAAAATCCATTTCTAAAAATTTCCAATTAAATCCACAAAAAAAAAAAATTGGTCTCAAGACCCCATTTAGACCCTTATATATGTGGCTTCGGAACCTCGGACCATGTCAAAAATACGTTTCTAAACATTTCCAATCGAATACAACAATAAAAAATTTTTACCTTTTTTTTCGGTGTATGGGAGCCACGCCCAGTTTTTATCCGATTTGGCTGATTCTCGAACTTGATCTCAGTATTCACGAGAAAAACATGTACCCAAAGTTTCAAGTCGATATCTCCAAAACTGCGACCTCTATCGTGCGGACGGACAGACGGACAGACGGACAGACGGACAGACGGACAGACGGACAGACGGACAGACGGACAGACGGACAGACGGACAGACGGACAGACGGACAGACGGACAGACGGACAGACGGTCAGACGGACAGACGGACAGACGGACAGACGGACAGACGGACAGACAGACGGACATCGCTAAATCGACTCAGGAGGTGATGCTGATCAAGAATATATATACTTTTCCATACCGGACACGCCTCCTTATGGGCGTTACAAACGTTGTGACAAAGTGAGTATACCCTGCCACAGTGTGTGTGGGGGTATAATGATGGGGAAATCTTATATTTAATAATTCCTAGTGAAAAACCGAAACCCCTTAAAAAAACAAAAATTCAAACCCTTAAGAAAAAGAAAATCTCTGTTGTGAAAATGAAAAAAAAATTAAGAATCACCCCGTAAATTAAAAGCCCCGTGCGCGTAAATCTAGCTTATGTAGTATCCTTAAAGTGCCTTATTTTCCATTTTAAATTCATAATCTAATTAAAAAAAAAAAATAATCAATTGCATATAAAGGATATGTGGTCTATTTAAATAAAAAAAAATTTAAATCCATGCATGTATGTGAATTGAGGTTATGTCATTATCCATAAAAATTCCTATTCTCTCGTGTTAATGGAAATACTCAGTATGGGAGAGCAAACGTGAATTAATTGTTTATAATTTTTGCTTTTCCATAGCTAGAGTTATGAAGTGTTATGATTAGTTATATTAGTATTTTATATTCGAGTTAAATCGGTTACAGTGTTAAAGAATAATTATAAAAAGAATTCAAAAATGATATAAAAAGCATATCATAGCAAAATTTTTTTATCGAGTGTCAGGATATCGTAATTCTTACGAATCGTTATTTAAAGCTTTTGTCTCCCCCGCTCACAAAACCGAAACCAAAAGTTCTTGCTTTCAGCTCATCGACTCATACAACAACAATGAAAGATCTTTCATCGTGGGAGTAATCGATAAGTA